>JARHVA010000089.1:1790000-2222500 GCA_037957365.1 Torreya grandis | reverse complement strand
GGATTTTGATATGTCTTTATTCTGGACCTTAAGTGTTGACAAATTTTTAACATAATAAGCCCTAAAACTATCTTGATATGAAGCCCATTTGTCAATTTGACTCGTTATAAAGTCAATTTAACCTAATTATGTCTCTAGGGAATTGGCTAAATAGGTGCAGTGGGTGTTGGTGGAAGTGGTATCCCTCATTCTCCTAATTACTTCTTTGATTTCAATTTTATTTTCTACAATGTGGTGAACTAGACTCTCTTTATTGCCTAGGGGATTTTGTGGAACTATAGAAGGGTTAAGTGGAGGGTTAGGAGGAGGAACAAGAGGGTTATATAGAGGGTTAAACATAAGAACAAGAGGGTTATCAGGATGGGTTATTCAAAACAAATAAATTACTTATTAAACAATGAAAATAATAAAAAATTACTAAAATTTAGGGTTAACAAGTGTAGATTTTTAACACTTACCTCTTCTACATGGTGACATCATCAATTAGCAGCTTTCTAAGATGAAATCTTGCAAGGTTTAGCCTCATTGACCTAAAACATGATTGTAGAATGCAAATATGCTAGGAAATAAAGAAAACTCGAATGCAAAATGAGGAATTTTGCATTTGGATAATGTTTATATTTATTTTTATTACACAAAGAACACAATCACATTATTAATGTGATCACATTATTTAAAACAATGGTAACACAATCACATTATTGTTTTAAATAACATGATCACATTATTTAATAAGATAATCACGTTATGGCTTGATAGTTATCGAGATATAATTTAGATAACGCAATCATATTATTTAAAATATCCATAAAATTGTCCCACAACTCTGTGCACTTACCCAAAGACCTACATAGATTTGACAAGAGTGTTATGATAGTCTTCAAACTTGGACTAGGTCTTGGACGGAGATAAACTTGTCCTCACTATTTCTCATTGGATCAAACAAAATTTAACATGCGAGTTGTAGATTTTAGTTAAAAAGAGCATAGTATGAAGATTTATAAACTTAAGCCTCACTCTCACTAAAATGAGAGATGCTTTTCAAGAGTTAAGGATGGCATAGAAAGATGCCAAGGAGTTTAAATAGGTCATGTGTCAGGATAATAACTTGTAATTCCTTCATCCAAGAAAGGGCAGTTTCAAGTGAAGAAAGATGAGTCATAGGAGATGAAGAGCCACTTATACACCACCTCTCATGAGGACATCATCAATCCAAGACAACACATGTTAAGGATGAATAATAGGATTATTTCTTTAGCTTCTCTTGGCATTGTAATTGGTTTCATGATAAATGACAGTCAAGATGGACTTCTTCCACATCCTTTCCCTTCCATTGTTCTCCTTTATTCTATATATTTGACCTTGAATGGATTGTAAAATGATCCTCCACATGAGTATGGCAAAACCCTGCTCCTTTTGTAAGCCTTTTGAAATAATAAGTGATTTATTTTTATCTCATTTTATGACTATGTTTAGTGTGTTTTCATAAATGGTTGATCTTACTATGTGAAGATTTAGTTCTCCTTGGTTTTTTGTCCTATTTTCTCACCTATATTCAATTTGAAGTCATTCTTACATGTTTTGGTTAGTGTCATATCTAATTCATGTATTAATTACTAGGGGAGATCTTCCCCCCTCTTAGTTATGTGTTGAATCTCTAGCCTCTTTATAAAATACTGATGCAAGAGGATCAGATTAGAAGTTGTGTAGTGCTAAGTTAGTCTTATTATTCACTTGTGCCCCTGTAAATGAGTGGTGGTGGTTAAGAGATTTGGTGCATCACCTATGATACTTGTTACAACCTAATTGTATACTATATGATAAAAACATATATATTAGTAAATTCATAGATAGAAATAAGTATAATAAATACAAGACACAATAGTACCAAAATAAGACTTTTAGAAAATCTAGTAGGAGACAAACATGTTTTGTTCAATGATTATTGATGATTAATTAATCTTTATATTGTTTTTATTTTCAAATAGTTGGGGTATGGATTTTGGCTATTTATATATATTTTTGAAAGGTTTTTAATACAATCAAATCCATCAATATTAGGAACATATTAGATGAAATCATGTCGAAGAGTCACTGTAAAGGTTGATCTATTGGAAATTATACCTATCCTAAATTTATTAGAAGTGAAACAAAAATTGAAAAGAAACATTGTACAAGTTGAACAAGAACTAACTATTACTAGCTCACATATGTAGAGATTCAATTGCCCAAATCTGAACTAATGGCTAAAATATTACAATTCATCTATATATCTTACAAATGCAAAAAAAAAATCAATGATATAAGAGATGAATCACAACATTATGAAGAAAATTTCTATTTCATAAATTGGGTTTGTTTTTGAAATTATAGTTCCCTATAAAGGCATGCCTACCATAATTATGAATGTTGGAATCCCAACATTATGTATAAAGGATTAAATGCAAATGGTGCTCCACATTGTAGATCTTCAAGTATTTCAGACCTATATTTGAAATAAATCTCTTTTAGAGGATAATAAAATTGACTCCCATACCCCTTTTACCTATTGCATACTTCAAATTTTTATAAGAATTGTCATTACCTTTGACTCTAGGACCTTGATAAATAGGTTGAAAACATCATGAATATTGCGATTATCAGTGGCTTAGGAAAGCTTTCCCACACAACAATGATACTCAATTTTATAAGAATCCATCTTCAAATAAGAACCTTAACAAATGGGTAAGAAAAAACAATAGCTATCATTTAAATAAAATCTCCTTTTCATTGTAATTTGATGGATGTTCATATTTTGTTTCAAAGATCCTATTTTTTCACAAAATGATGGTATATAAATAATTAAAATACTACTAATGAAATCAATTTCAAAATTGAACTAAAATTTATTTATACTTTCAAAATCATTAACATATATATTCTGATAGAGCAATGATACTCAATTTTATAAGAATCTATCTTCAAATAAGAACCTTAACAAATGGTTGAGAAAATATAATAGCCATCATTTAAATAAAATCTCCTTTTCATTGTAATTTGATGGATGTTCATATTTTATTCCAAAGCTCATATTTTCGCACCAAATGTTGCTATACAAATAATTCAAATACCATTAACGAAATCAATTTCAAAATTAAACTAAAATTTATTTGTACTTTCAAACTCATTGACATATATAAATGTTTAATTGGATTTATAAATAGAAATATACACATGAATTTAAAACATTAATAAATTTAATAAAATATATTTTATTGATATTCTTAATGGGAACACCTTGAACATAAAATTTGGACTCGATAAAAACAGGTGAATGCCATAATTTTATCACTGACGTTCGGTAGTTTCCATGTGTTATATTATTTTTCCAAAACTGAAGTTTCTTGTGTAATTCCAAGCTTAAATTTTTGATGTTTGAATGCTTAATAGAGAGTTGTGTAATACTAAATCCCGCGCAAAATTTCTCTCATCAGTTTAATTTTTAATCTCATCTTACTGTCATCGCCATTTGACTAAAAGTAAAGTGTGGGTGGCTGGTCATCACCAAGTTATTTATTTCATTTAAATACCCCCCAGTATCATGTATTCACCTAAATCAAAACTCTCTCTTAAACCTACCAAATTTAATCTTTCTTCTTCTAATCAAAACATTATATCTCCTCTTTCTAATCAAAATGTGATGTGATCTGTTGAATTGTTTTGTCAGTGTAGATGGAATTTTGTCCATATAAACTCATGGTAGATGCAACAATAGCCGATAGTGACAGTACCTGTAAAAATTTGAACAGAATTGGAGGGCCACCTCAGTGCCTTGTGAAACAAACAATTTAGCCACCCTAAGAAAGGTAATGAAATGGCCCTACATGTAAGAACCTTCCAGCTAGGTACCAAACAAATATAGAGGATTTTTCTTTCAATATATATCACCTAAAAAGGTTTCTGACTTCTCCTCTATTATGAATTCAGTAGAATTAATTAGTGAACATGTTGTACCAATACACTAATATTTCACAAAAATAAGTCTTCCTTGCTTTGGTTTCCATTATTGTAAAATCAATGACACATTCACTATACTAATACTAAGAGCTTAAAGATATTTAAGTAAATTTCATCATAAAATATTAAAATTACATTTTTATTTCAATATAAATACAAAAGCATTAAAGTTTAAGTAGACAAATCGCAATTATCTTTTAATTATTCAAATTTTATAATTGAATACATTTCAACTAGAATATTATTAAACATAATAATAAAATAAAGTGTTTATCAAATTAGTACAATATTACGATCAATACAATACTCCATTAGTATAGTTGTTTGTCTAAAATGTGTGAATAAATCTTCAAAATATTAGAATTATGCAGTTCATTTGTTGTCATTGAAGATAAAAAGAGAACCATAATAGGTATGATATCATTTGAGGGCTTTTCTTCGAATCATAGAGATTTTCAGATCCCTCACACTCTTTTCATCTATTAAGAGTGGTCCTTTCCATTCACGAATGTGTTAGATATAGATAATTGATGGATAGATAAAATACCAAATGGTATAAATAATTTATTACTCCACATGGTAGAATAGGTTTGAATCACTATTCTATGCAGTAAAATAGACTTAGCAAATAACTTTCCACAATATGAATAGGTTTATAAAACTGCTTCATGCAATTGAATATGTTTAGTAAATAACTTCCTACAGTTGAATATGTTGAGAAAACTACTTCCCACGATTAAATAGGTTTGGAAAACTACTCCTCCTAATAAAATAGTTGGATCTTGTAATATACCTAGGAAGGGATATATTAGTAGTGTAACTAGTAGAATAATGAATAAGTAGTTTAATACCACATGCATAATAAGGAGTTGGGTAGACTAAGATAACATAAATAAAGTGGAAAAGGTCATTGTAATACATGAAAAAAATATTTGTAATTGAGCATTGCTCTTAAGGAGGTAGCCCCCTCAAAGTGGCAAGTGATTCTTTTCATAAAAGGAATAGATATTAATATATATTCAGTATTTTATATATTTTGTGTATATGAGAGAAGAGGTTCCTAACATCTGGTATCAGAGTGCTTTTTAATACCATTTTAATGATCTTTGTTGCAATCAAATTTTGGAGCTTCGTTGCATTTTGGAGGTCTTCAACAAGGACATTTTGGAGATTCATTACATATTGATTTTCATTTTTTGCCCTCAAAATCATGACTATTATTCTTCAAACTACTATCAACTAGTAAGAAATTGCATTAAACCATTTTTAGGTTTTGTCTGTCCTGTTTCTAAATTTATAAAACATTTTGAATCTTTTATTTTTGTTTAGTATTGTAAAAATTATCGCATTTTTAGTAACTGATATATTATAAAAAAATAATGAATTTTGTTTTGTATTCTAGTCTCATCCTATAACGAATCATGTTAAACCATTTTTAGATTTTGTGCATCTCATTTATAGCTTTCTAAAACATTTTGAAATTTTTATTTTTATTTAGTATTGTAAAAGTTATCATAGTTTTAGAAACTGCTACTCTTGTAAAACAAAATAAAAACACAGAGAACAAAAAAAAAAGATAAAAAGAAATGAAGCTTTCTATTTTATCTATACCAATGCATCAATTAAGAAATGATATGGATAAATTTATTAGTAGTGTGCATGCCACTTAAAATATATTTGAGCTTCACTCCCACATTCTAACAAAGTATAATAAAGAAATTAATGCATGGCTAGATTGGGAAAATAAATATGGTGATTTATTTCCTATAGTTGAAGCATATGAGATGGATATAACTACATGGCTAGATTTGAAGGATTTTTACAATGCTTGGTATATTAATTTCCTTTCTTTGGCCACAACTACTTCACATTTAGATGCAACCAAACAAGCACCTGAGTATGCCATTGATGAGTCCATGTTGACACTCATAAAATCCAAGCAGAGAATTGAGTCTTCAAATCCATCAGATAATAATGCTAAGGGGGATGACATGGATCCTCTATTAGCTTATCAGTCCAACTATTTTGAGCACTCTTACTCTTGATTTGAGTATATGATCATCATGCTTTAAATTGAAATTCAACTTTCATTTATAGTGCTTATGTTCATCCTGTTGATGTACATATTCATATCCAAACACAGGCAAAAGATGTGGAAGTAGAAAAGGACACATGGACATGGCTCTATCTGATCTTCAACTTATTTTCATAGATATTATCTGACCTTCATTTGGTCCTCCTATTTTTTTTATCATGTTTAGAAGATGAAATATATTTAAGGGAGTTGGAATGTAATATAACTAGGAAGGATTAGATTAGTAGCATAACTAGTAAAATAGTGAATAAGTAATTTAAGACCACATGCATAATAATAAGGAGTTGGGTAGATTAGGATAGCATAAATAAAATGGCAATGCATCCAAGAAGTTATTTGTAATTGAGTATTGCTCTTAAAGAGGTAGACTCTTCAAAGTGACAAGCAATTCAGAGTGATTCATTTCATAAAAGGAATAAAATATTAATATATATTCAGTATTTGATATATTTTGTGTATGTAAAAGAAGAGGTTCTTAACATATGTATTATATGTAGTAATTGGTTTGACCTATTGCTTCATGCAGTAACAAGGGTTCAACTTATTGCTCCATGCAATGAAATGATTTAAAATAACATATGGATTTTAAGTCTTACCACAAGGTGTTTGACTCCCATAGGTAATTCGACATCCAAAAATGTAAAATTGAATATATAAGAGGATGTTATAGTCTAAAATTGAATATCCTCTAATAATAAAATATTAAATTACACATTTATTCTATAGTGTATGTTAATGATCAAGGCCCACATTGTTTAAGGTGTCATGTTATGATTTCCTTTTAAGGAAATATCTCATTTCCTGAGATACATTGATAATCATGTAAACTAGGGTAAATTTTACCCAATCACAAATTCAAATTCTCAAACCTAGGGTTCTTGAAAGTTTGAGGATCCAATACCATGATAAATAAATGGGTATTCAATTCCATTAAATAAATTTATCATCCATAAATAAATATCAATTATAATAAGCATTCATTAACTCAAAACATAATACAATAGGTGATCTAAGTCTCAAAATTCCCTATGCAAATTTAACAATATCCATTACTAATTTCAATTCTTAGGGTTAACTCAATATCCCAAGGGTCTGATGTATAATATTATACCCCTTATATCCCAATGTTATTTACAAACATAATTTTAGGTTTCTTCCACAACTTTATTTAATTTTAGTAATAATCAGATTAAGGTGTATGAGTGATGACATATTTTGTAAGAATTTATTAATATCACAAACTCAAAAGATGTATCAAAGTATTAGATTTACAACTAAGTTGTATTCCACCTTAATAGTTATTTAGACCTTTATAAATTACATTACAAACCCTAATGTCTTTACGCATGTTATACTTTAGTTATATTTAAAAAAAAGAAAAACATCTAAGGCATCAAACATTATGTAAATTTCTTTAAATGAATGAAAAATTGTACTATCATCTTGGTGATAGCTTCCCATTCCACAAGTCTATTTTTATGCCTTAGTCTATCTGAGGGATCAAGACACTTTCAAATAATCATAAGTTACTATAACCTATTGATGAATCAATTATTCAAATGACACATAATAATTCCCATTATACTCCTTTCAAAAATCCCATTACTATAATATTTTTCAATAATCCATAAAACAAAGTCAAAATACCATTAAAGTAATGTAGATATGCTAATGATATGTTTTTATGGTGTATTACTTTAATTTACATTCGAATAAATTTTAATCCATGAGCGAACTACAATAACAAATGCACCCTCTATATATGCCTACTAATTAAATAATAATGGCGAAGAATAAACCCTTTTCATATTAAATTAAATAAAGTTATAACCAATTATAACTTATTTCCACAAAAGAGTTTAATACACCAAATTGATATATCACTTAATGACAAACCTAAAAAACCATATTTTCCTTAACAATTTACCTATTTAAACTATCACAAAGGTTACCCATTTGAACAATTGCAATCTAAACATGAACTATTTACACCAATAGTCAACAACTTCACTATTTCAAACATCATGATGTCATGTCCCTAGCTTTATACCATTCCACCATCCTTACATATAAAACCATAATAGAGGATGTCTTATCAATACTGGGACATTCTATGTTTGTTTAAAGTTGTCATGCATTTCATAATTTAATCACTTGAATTTAGTGACTTGAGCACTTTAAAATCATAGAGAAAATGATTTAGGTATCTCTCTTGATTATTTTACACAAGAACCATTTTCCTATTTTATATTGAACATATAATTTTATTTCGTTATTATCAATTTTTATTTTTATTTATTTATTTATTTATTTATTTTTTTTATTTTTTTATTTTTTGGCATTATTTTGAAAAATAATATATACATATATCAAATTTATAAAAAACTTTCTTGCATATAATATTTGAAGTAACATTTTTATTCATATTCTTATTAAAATATCTTTATTATGTATAATCTATCTCAAGAGTTTAAATCTTTTGAGAAATCAAAATATTAGTGAAATTCAATATTGGGGTAAGAAGAATACTCAAAAGTGTGTCTCATTTGTTATTTTTAATTCTTTTAAGAAATCAAGATATTAGTGAGCTTTAGTATTAGGGTAAGAAGATTACTCAAAAGTTTAAATTCTTTGAGAAATCAAGATACTAGTGATATTCAGTATTAAGGTAAGAAGAATATTAAAAAATGTGTCTCATCCATAATTTTTAATTCCAATGTCCGATTAATTTAATAAAATGACTATTAAATTAAAAACTTAAAAGTTTATTTTTTTAATAACATATTTTACATAAAATATTTCATGCATTTGCACCTATCACTAAACTCAAAACTTTGAAATTAAATTTCTTTCTCATGTCTTAAAAAATAAGGTTTTGAATATATGTTTCATCGAAATCCAAAATTTATTTGTTCAAATTATATCTCGTTTAAGAGAAGTAAAAACATTTTCAAAAATTTATTATATAGATTTTCGTTAATTTTGTAAAACATAGTTTAACCATATCGTATAGACCAATGTGAGTATTTATATTCTAAGGTATATTGTTTTACATTTGAAGTCAATTTATAAATAAATAGGGAGATAGATTTCAACGAGCCTATGTTGAGATGTAGAGAAAAGAAGTCTAGAGTGCCTTGCTTTGTTCTCCTTACAACTCGAATCTATATCAGACACTCAAATTTTATTTCAGCGAATTTTCGATTAAACTCTCATTACAAATTTAGGCAAAACTGACTATCTTGTTGAATATCTTTTTCTTCGTATTATTAACATTTCATCCTATAAATTATAAGTGATTCATAATTTCATGAAGAGACAAAACCAAATTGAAATTATATTAATAATAATAATAATAATAATAATAATAATAATAATCTTTCTGAGGTATTCCAATAATTTTAAAGGAAGTGTTTCCAGGAGTCTTATTGACACTATATAGTTTTAAAAAATTTCTATGTAATAAAAAAATAGAATTTAAATACAATTTTGAAGTTTTTTAAATATTTAATTGCATTATTTAAACAATTATTAAAAAAAAAATTATGTTATTTCTTCATATTAATTATTTTTTGATAATATAATATATTATCAATTAATTAATTTTTTTCAAAATAAAATATAATAAAAATAATTGATAACTTAAAGATTTAAAATTTTAATTTGAATAGTTAACCTTAAAAAATTCCATTCTATTCCAATACAAACACTCTTGAAAAGTCTGCACAACCCATGTGAACTTTGTCCTTTGTTGAAAATAATGCCACAAATTTTATTAAAAAAAAGGCTCATTCAAAGCAAGGGGTTTGGAAATATTTTAATTAAGCTAGAAAAACAACCAAAGCGTGTCATATAAATAACTCTACCTCAAGATTTTATTCAAATGTTGATTAATCAAATGCTTGGAGAGTTTAAAGCAAAAACAAACTCTTTGTTCGCCCAATGTTTATTTAATCTCTTCAATAGTTAGAAAAGTACCAAATCAGATAAGGATGAAGGAGGTTGTATTTAAAGTTTTCTAATAAAAATTATAAAAAAACATTTAAAAATATTTTGATTGGTGGAAATTTGAAAGATGTTATTAAAGTGGAGATCGTCATGTCATCAAAATAATCGTAATTTAAAATTTCTGATCATAATATTTTTATGGTCCCTGTATTAATTATTGAGGTTAACATCATTGTATTTTATGATCCGCAATAAAAATAGTAGTGATAGTTATGCATAACATATTTCTCCCCTATAAACAATTTCATTATCGATTAAACAAAAAATAATATTAGCAAGGGTTCCTTTACTTGCAAAACCCTTATACGCAGCGTTGAAGTATTTGCTACATCTGTAAAATTAATTCATGGTTGCTATAAATTTGTGTTTTTTTCAGCATGGAGTTTGTTTTAGATCGGAATTGAAGAATGTAATTATGACAACCTAGAGTTTGTTTTTTTTCGGCATGGAGTTTGTTTTCAATTGGTGGGAGTCGGATCCTTTCTTCTTCACTGCTGAAGATGTGTAGGATTCAATAGACAATTTTATATTTTCAGAGACCAAATTTATCTTTTTTTGATTTCAAGAATAAATCTGGGTTTTTTATTCTAATGATGACTCTGAGTTTTGTGCGTTATCCACGGGATTTGAACCACGAGACACTGAAAGTTAGGTTAGATATTCTAAAAAAAAACTTCCATTACCTTTGATTTCTGTTTCGTTTGCCCTTTCCATTTTATTTTTTTATTATACTTTTTTGTTATGTCAGTGGTTTTTATTTGAACTTTGAAAGAGGGCTTGTATTACAAATGTTGATATTCTATTTTTTTTCAAGTGATTATTTGATTTGGTTTTGACATAAGCCACTCTAATCTATTTTGAATGTTGTCATAATTTATCAAAGTTTCCTAAATCAATTTATCAAAGGTTTCAAATGATTATAAAAATTCATGAAGATTGTCTTCGCAAAAGAACTTATTATCCTATATTTTGAAGTAAACTAATTATAAATAGTCTCCATTTCTTCAAAAAAAAATTTAAAAAAATTTAAAATAAAATTCTATTCTATTCTATCCTGTAGAGACTTAGCCCATGACACCCTTGTTTATAACCTTATAATTTTTCTATTAAATTAATAAATTTAACATGTTTAAAAGTTATTCAAAATCGTATAATTTAATGTTATCACTTAATTGATAATATCAAAAGTTATAATAAATATGGATAAGTAGCAGTTATAAATATGGATTGGTAGCATTGATGGGTCGAATTTAATGTTATCGCCACGCCTTCCATTCACAAGTTTGCTTGCCCTGTGCGCAATGGCTTTGGAATTGGGATTCGAAAGCGCGACGTGGTGTTGGTCATATCGCCGAATTCCATACACCTTCCCTGCATATACCTCGCCATTGTCTCCATCGGAGCCATTTTAAGCACTGCCAATCCGCTTAACGCGGAGGCCGAGATACGCAAGCAGGTTGCGGATTCGAACAGGACGACACCGCCACGCTTTTGTATTCATCAGGAACAACCGGAAAGAGTAAAGGAGTGGTTTCAACTCACAGAAATCACATTGCTATGGTGGCGGTGTATGCAAACAAGACAGCAAAGAATATTAATTTGTGCACTATGCCATTGGTGGTGTATGGGTTTTTCTACATGACGAGTGCCGTTGCCACGGGGTCGACCTTAGTGGTCATGCCCAAATTTGACTTTGACGAGATGCTTGCGAGTGTGCGGCGCTACAGAGTAACTTCTCTGCCTGCTACTCCGCCGCTTTTAGTGTCTTTAATTAAATCGCCTATCGTTGCAAACTATGATTTGTCGTCGCTTCAACGGATTGGCTCGGCCGCAGCCCCACTCACAAAAGAGATTATTCACGAGCTCATTGCAATGTTCCCTAATATTGAATTTGTTCAGGTAATCCAACTTCTATGTCTCTATTATCTTATGTTTTCTTTAATACACCTGTATTTGTGCTTGTATTGACAGAAGCCCTCTGGCTCTGACCTTGATAACAGTCCTCTTCTATTCTTTTTACCATCTCAATTCTAAGATTTGCTTGCATTCTATCTGACTGCAACCCCGTCTGTGCTCTTGAAATTCCATTAAGAGGAAAAAGGTAAAAGTTATTTCAAAATTGGTGTATGGAATTCTTTCCGTTACCTTATATACTATTCAAATTTTGTAATCTGGATTTAAAGTTCATGACCAATCTCAGGAGTATACCTGACCTAGGCAATCCAACTGCAACTACCATATTTGGTTGTAGTAAATGCATCCACGTGGCAAACACTACAATATCTGTGGACAGATCATTTAGAAAAGGGTCTCTCGGAGGGGTCTCCCAGAATTTCTCAGCAGGAATTGCTCATTGAAGTTCTGAGCTCCATGTAACATAAAACTTTTACACCTCGGTGCAATTATTCAAGATTTTTCCTTTAAAAGCTAGTTGTAGATAAATTTCTCAGCAGGAATTGCTCATTGAAGTTCTGAGCTCCATGTAACATAAAACTTTTACACCTCGGTGCAATTATTCAAGATTTTTCCCTTAAAAGCTAGTTGTAGATAAATTTCTAACCATAAATAATTTTAGTTAAAAAAGCAAAGTGACAGGATAGCTCCCTAAAAAAATATGATTGTGTCTTCAAATTTCCAGCTTCCCATACTCTGCCATGCCCTTCGCCAACAGGCTATACCAAATTACTCCATTTCCAGCAGCCTCTGTTGAGCCCCTTTCCTTTTTATGGTGAAGATTCTGTTTGTTTCTGTTTCGCTGTTTGGAAACCTTCATGATGCTTTACTCACAGGGAAAATAGCAGCAGTAGCCCCCTATGTAAAACTGTTTAGTTTTAGGAGAATGTCATAGGTAGTTTTTAACTTTTTAGAAACGGTACCGGATCCATGTTTTCTATATTTCTTAATTGGGATTCATTCTAATGCATAGCCAATTACATTTTGGTAGAGAATGCTTTTAATTACTTTTCCTTCTTAAATAGAAAGGAAGAAGATGGATGTAATAACTTCGGACTATTTCAAAGAAACATAATTTCGTCCATGCTTTGGGACTCACTTTGGAGTCCTGCTTAAATGTTGGATTAAAAACAAAAAGAGAAACATATGAAACTTTTAGGAGGCCCCGTTCCTCTTTGCAATGTTATTGTATCAATTCATTGCTAATATTGCCAATGTTCTGATTATAATAGAATGTATATGCTTCCAATTGAATTGATGTTTGTTTGTGCTTTATTCCTCTGCTCATGAGTTCAAGCTTGTGTGGTGTGAGTAATCTGTGTTTTTTTACTGGAGTCGAGTTTTCATACCCAAACTTCAGGGAAGAGCTGTAGAGTTTTACAGATATGTAGATTTTAGGGGATAAAAGAAGCCCTGAAATAGCAAGGACAGAACAGATCTCTGCATCATGTTCCATACTGTGAATGTTTGGCCTGAGTTAGTTTGCTCCTTGAAGTGGAGATTATCTATCCAAACTTTACATTGCATTAACAATGCTCTATGGGGGTGATGATATGCTGTGGTACAGATTTCCCATATAGTCTCCACCTAAGTTTGAGGGTTATCGATTATTCCAAAGTCACTTTGTACTTGCATACACTCTCATCCCTCTTTTTTAATAGTAAAACATCTGAAGTCGCCGGTGGACCAACACTTCTTTGATGTCCAATTTCCATCCTTGGTTTTCTGTCATCATTTTTCTGAATGACAACTCAATGAAGGTTTCTTATTTTATTCTCTTTTTCGTTGTTGTACACATGGCTTAACAAAAAGACTGATTGAATATACTAGATGACATACAGAGTTATGGATTGACAGAGACTAGTGGTGCAGTAACGTTCACATCAACTAGCAAAGAAAATAAGTATGGCACGGTAGGGTTGCTGGATGCAAATGTAGAAGCCAAGATAGTAGACACTGTTAGTAGAAAATCGCTGCCCCCAAATCAACAAGTCGAACTCTGGTTGAGAGGCCCTACAGTAATGAAAGGTAATCACTCCACCTATGGCTATGTTGAGGAGATTCCTTTCCTTTGTGGGTTATAGAAGCAATGGCACAGTCAGAAGGTGCCATGCTAACGCTGATATGAATCCTAATAATTTGTAATTATAGATGTAAGAAGAGAAGTACCATTATGGGTTGAAATTAATGTATTGTTGAATTTGATTGGAAGATCAGGGGAACCGGCTGCTGGAAAGCGTGGAGGAATTGGTGGATTGACTGGCCTAAAGAAAATTAAACTAAGCAATTCCAAACCAAAGAAAAAGCCCTGCAAATCTAAAATCTATTACAACATTGCGAATGTACCAGATTTTAAAAAAATTCTATTCTAGTCAAAGGGGATGAAACAAAATAAAATAGATAAAAGATTCACTATAATTAGACCATAAATGCCGGGGAATATCGGAAATGTATCGGACATTTGGGGATATGCCCAGAAGTTTCCGAGCAGTTCAATAGTGCAAACAATTGTTTTGAGAGTATTTGATAAGGCAGAGTCTTTTGGAGAGTACTTCGGCCAGTGAATTTGAGATTTTAAAGGGCCATTTGTTCTACAATGATGGATTCAGATTTCTAATTTTTTTCATTTTCAGATATGTGCTGAAGGTGTTGCATCCCACGGTGTCATGCAGGTTATTTTGGGAACGTGGAGGCAACTGCCGAAACCTTAGACTCGGAAGGGTGGCTAAAAACTGGAGACCTGTGTTACATTGATGAAGAAGGCTTCCTTTTTGTTGTGGACAGATTAAAGGAACTAATCAAATATAAAGGATATCAGGTAATTTGTTAATAAATTTGCTAAGCTTGACTTGCACTAGAGATTTCTGTCTTATCAGTAGAGTAAAATCTAATTTCTGTGGCAGGTTGCTCCAGCAGAATTAGAGGAACTCCGCCTCTCAAATCCAGAGATTGCAGATGCCGCAGTTATACCGTTAGTACATTATCACTTATCTTGTAAAACATGCTCACTTTAGAGAACTAACTCATGGCACAAAGCCTATCCATCATAGAATAGTAGCTGGCTACCTTGTTCAAATACCATGTTATTTCCTTGCATACTTCAACTGGCCACTGTTTCTCTAAGCCTGTATTAATATATTGGCAGATATCCTGATAAGGAAGTAGGTCAGATACCAATGGCATTTATTGTCAAAATGTCTGATAGCAAACTAAAGGAAGAGTATGTTATGAGTTTTGTTTCAAAACAGGGATTCCAAACACTGAAGTTTTGAATGTTTCTCTCCTATGCTTCCCTATCCCTAACATGTAAATATGTGACTAAATATACTAAAATTTGTAAATAAAATGAGCCATTTTGTATTGAAAATGTTATTGCTATTTTACTCTTATATGTGCTAAAAAAATAAAATGTTGCCCCTACTTGCCTACTATTTCTTGTCCTATTTGGTAAAGACGCTGAAGATCCCAAGCAAAGCGAGGAGTCAAAGTTTAAGCTCTGGGAATGGTGATTAATGGTTGATTATATTTGTTATTGAATGTAAACATTTAAAATTGTTTTTGTTCATTTATAGAAACACATTATTATTTTTGGTTAAAATAAAAAATTAAAATGAAATTGTTTATGTATAGAAAATTTAATAACATGGTTTGTAATATATTCTTAAATATCGTTATAAAAAATGATCGATGAATATAAAAATATTAGACACAACTATCCAACATGTTTGTTTATGATCACCGAAGTTAGGGTTTTTTGCTCTTCTAGAGTTTGCTTATGCCTTGCGTCAACATCCATTGTCTTTTCATTGTTGAACCTCCTTGCCATATTGTGTCCCCACCAGATATTAGCATTTATTGAGATTTTATAGATTCGTCCTCTAGGCGAGCTATTTAATGGCCTCCCCACCTTGTCATTCGACTATTGAAGTCATGATGGTCGAAGGAGGAGCACTCATCAATGACCCCTCTGAACAAGTAATCAAAGAAATTTGTCTCGAAAGTTTATTACAAGGTAAGGGTTCTCCTCCGATGTTTTTCTTTCTCAGCGTCGTTTTTTATTTTACTTGTCAATGGCTAGAATAGTTCTGCCTAATAGGCTATTTTGTTGGCCGCTTTCCTTCTAAAAGCATGTTCAAGTCTCAGGTTCAATCTACTGGAACAACCCATGGCATTAAGCTTGAAAGAGTCGAGAACATGACCAAAGGCTTTTTCTATTAAAATTTACCGACCCCATCCATGGAGGTGTCATATTAAACAAGTTGGCTAGCTGGTATGTCCAAAACTCCCTCCTAGTGTTATCCCCTTAGAATAGAGACTTTGTAGTCTCCAAGCGAGTTGCTATGAAATTCCCTCCCTGGGTTGAGTTATTGGTTTTGCTCTTGCCTTGCTAGTCATTCTTGGACCAAATCGTTGGCTCTATAGGTCGGATTGTCACTCGCGAATCCCAGAGAACTCGATTTGGTTGCAAAGGAGGGTCTATGTGGAAATTGGTCTTTATAAAGACTTCAAGGAATCTGTCGAAATACAAGTTGGTGATCCCTGATACACTTGAAGAATTTTGTATATCAACCTACCTAACACATGCTTCGGCTACCAAGCCACAAACCACAAGATTAAGCACTATCCATTGTACCTCCCCTGCAACAGGACCCCTACTAAGACAATAGTTGTCTCCTAAGAATACCTTGGAAGACGGATGGAAAATTTTTGGGGGGATGAAAAACAATTTAAAAAAGGGACCTACTCAAACCGGTAATAGGAATATTAATAATCCTTCCTATAGTTCTTCACTTCAGGGGCTTAAACCCATCACTTTGTCAAACAAGCAAGTGCCTCACATCATGCTCCTCATCAAGGAACTAGTGACTACAAAAGTAGCACCATCTCAACCTCAATTTCAAAGCATGCCCATGGTGGAGAATGTGTTTTCTAGTTATTAAGTCTCATCATACGTCTCTACAAATGGTCTGGCTTTTCTGTCACACTTCACTCAGACTGACATTGGTAAGCGTTTGCACAACCCATCTCAAAACTCTCTGAATCACTCTTGAAACCTCATTCATGAGGGTGCATTTGAGGATTTAGAGTATGTGATAGAATTTTCCCAACAACCAAAATTTCTCCTGGCCAACTTTGAGCATTTCTTCAAGAATATATATGAATCCCTTGAAGAGCTAGATGCAGAGAATATATTTCTCGACACCCATAACTTATGAATTATTTCTTATGGAATGTTCGGGGTCTGACAAACTCAATTCGCAAGTATGTTGTTGAAGATTTCAAAAGTAAGTTTGAACGTTTGGACATTCTCTACCTTCATGAAGTGAAGGTGATGGGTTTCCTTCTCTCAACTGCTACCAATGTTATCTGCGCTGACAATTTAATACTTTACAATGAACATGAGGTAAGCCATGGTGGCGTTATGACATTTATTGGGTCCAAATGGTGGCCTCATTTTGTGATGTCTAGAAAGGAATCCTCCCACCATGTCATATGGGCCCTCTTCAATATTAAGATTTATTTTTTTGGCATTATTAATGTTTATGCCTCGAATGATGCTCATGAGCGTACACTGTTATGATCTTGATGGATGGATTTCACTAACATTTCAAGGTTTTGGTGTAGCGGTTCATTACACGTGGTAGCAGAGCCTCCACTTGTGTTCAAGTCATAGAGCGGGTGGCTATGCCGGCATGGCAATGTTCGTCTAGGGCTCGTACACGCAGGGATCCTAGTGGTACAGAGACAAATCTAGCCCAGTGTCTGGGCTTTGGAAGCATGGTGAGATGTTATGATCATGATGGGCGAATTTCACTAATGCCTCGATGTTTTGGTGTAGCGGTTCGTTACATACACCTTTATGGTGATGGATTGTTGATTATCTTCCTGATACCCACTAGGTTATTTGTGTGTATTTTAATATGGTTGAATAATCAACTAACAATATTGGTAAATCAAACTATGAGATGGGCCACCATCAAAAGGGAGGTGTGGTTATACATGCAAAATAAATTTATTCTTCATGACCCTAATTCAGGGTAGCACCCCACTCAAAAAGCTTAGTACACTTGGACCAATCTTCAAGGTGGGTCCGATAGGGTCCTTAAATGGATTTATCATGTCATGATTTCTTCTTAGCCATGCTTGTCCTTTGATAGAACGTTCTCACCGCCGGTGGAAGCCCTACTAGATTTTACTTTATTCGACCACTTTATGATCATATTTTGTATTATTTAGCTCTTCAAAAAGCCTAAATTTCTTAAGATGTAATTATTTCTTAATATGACCCTCCTAGGTCATGGGCCCACCATGGCACACATCAAGCAGGTATGGAATCTTGTTCCTAGACCTACTCAATAGCTAGGGTGGACCTAGTGGTGGGCTAACACTCTCAATCAAATAGTTAGATTTTTGTGCATCTATAGGCACCAATTAACTAAGATTTGGTGGCAATCTTACTCTATCACCTCTTTCAAACTAAGCCAGGTGGTGGCCTTGCTAGAGTAACACCCATTGAATGAAGCCCTCCAACTAGAGGTGGTCAGATTATGCTAGAAAATCCAAATTGTTGATTAGTACAATATTCGTGCTGCTCAACTTCAAGCTCATATGCATTGGCTCAAAGTGGGTGATCGAGTATCTAAAGAATTCTTCCACATGTTCAAGGACAAATCCACTACCCAACAAATGTTACCCTTCAGGATAATGGAAAGCAATTGACGGAGACACCTAAGATGGTCAAGGCTATTACCAAACATTATCAACAAGTGTTTTCTGCCCAACCGCCATCCATGAAAAGCCAAAAGGCCTTGAAGCAATGCCTCTCGGTGGTTCCTACTAAAGTTACCTTCACCCAAAGGGTAGCCTATGACATGCTCCTCTCTCTTGAGGACCTATTTAAATTGATGATGGCTTCCCCTACAAATTTTCCAAGAAAATATGATATACAATAGGGGCTAACATTTACTAGATCTACCTCAAAGCCTTCCACTCAGATTTTGGACTAAACTATCAATAAAGGGCATATCAAATTCATCCTGAAAGCTGGTGACCCTGAGATCATTTGTAAATTGCATCCTATCGCTTTGTTTAACATCTCTTATTAAATCATCATCAAGGATTTGGCTCTTTGCCTTAGGCATAAGTTGCATTTGATCATTCATTTTAAATAAACAAGCTTCATTCAAGGCAAGTATATTCTAGATAATGTCATAGTAGTGCGAAAGGGCATGAAATGGGCTTGTTCATTGCACCAAAATGCCTTGTTTATCAAAATAGACTTCAAGAAAGCATATGACTGCATTGAGTTACCATTTATCTTTGCTATGCTAAAATCTTTGGGTTTTGGTCCCACTCTCACTCGGTCCATGTGCATGCTTGTTTTTGATGCTTCAGCATATCTCTCTGTTAATGGAGTCAACTTTTAACCTTTTGACCTATTTAGATCCATCAGACAAGGTTTCCCCTTGGTCCCAACATTATATGTTCTAATAGTAGAAGGCTTCGAGTATCTCTTGGGTAATGCTCAATCGCAAGGCCTGGTGTGTGGTATAACACATCCTTCAGAATAACACCAAACAACTTCTCAATAGACATTTCTTTGATGACTCTTTTTTTACAATCATCAAGGTAGAGGATGTTGTTGTATACACACAATATTCCAATTTGATAAAGTAATAATACTTTCTCTCTTGTAAGAACCTATCAAGTCTTAATCTATCTAAGTGCACGCTTTAAGGGATGCATTGAGAAAGGGGTGAACAAACCATTGGTATATTTTAGGATTGTTGTCCCTATACTACCACTTAATATTTACATACCATTGGTGAATTTTAGGACTAGTGTCCCTATACTACCACTTAATATTTACATAACCATCTCCTAAAAATATTTCCCTAAGCTTTGCCTCTTATTTTTCACCCTTATCTAGCCATTTTTTGCCTTCATTAGCCCTTCCCTAGCCTAAAATCTTTTCTTGCAGTTTATGATACACTATCAAACCCATTGACCATGTAATCTAATTAACAAAACTCATAAGGGTATAGGTTGGCCCTTGGCTGACATAGAACAGGGCCTAATTTACTTTTTTCAATAATGATACATAACTGATTGGGTTGACTCTATTGACTAAACTTTCAGAAAGCACTAGGGTTAGATCTACCTATATAAACACATTCATTTCTTAATTCTTAGAGAGATAACAAGAGTTAATTATTCATTTGCACTTCTTTACAATCTCTTCTTCCACCATTTTGCTTGAGGTGTCTTAGCTTAGGGTTTCTACTTGGAGAAGAATCTTGTCTTGTGAAAAAGTCTTGGATGTTTTGGTCTTTCTTAGTGATCCTTAAAAACCACAACAAAATCTTGTGAAGCACCTGTGGCCAAGGGAGATAGTGAGTCTCGATGGGTTCATATTCAAGGTAAATATCTCTAACTTTCTTCCTCTCTTTAGTAGATAGAAGTAGCATAAGTAACGACTTTTAAATATATTACTCTCTCCATGCATTAGGGTTTTACCTATACATAACTAAAATTCTATTTTGCATGTTTAATTTTAAAGTTTATTACCCCACTTTGTGCCATAAGTTTTGGTGAGTACTAGATTATACATTAATTTACTTGTTATTAGTTTAGTGAATATAAAAACATAGGACCTAGTTAGGGTTATTGCATAGTTTTTCTTGACTGGAGGTTTTGGACCCCTTAGTGATATTATTGTGGTAAGATATCCCTTGGCTAGGTCTAGTAGATCCATCTTGGTCATGACCCCAAATATCTAATGTATCAATAATTGTAAGTGTAAGTAGGATTTATCTTCTTCGATCTAAGATTGATTTATAAATCAGCGGTATTTCACTTTGTATAGATTCTAGTGAACCCGACGTGAGTCTTACCCTTGCAAGTTTTCTTTCACACTAATATTTTTTTATCATTTTATTATACTACTATATCTGTAGTACTGTATTGAACCATTTGATATAATTCTAACTCTTTGTGCGTAAGTTTAACACATAATCACTTTAAAATGACTATGTTTTATCTGTGCAATTCTTCATCAATTATAGGTTAATGGATCAAATAATTCGACAGTATTATTCTTTAGTTTCAAACTAGCATGCATTATCAAATAGGCCAACTATATTTTATAATTATTTTGACCAACAAAAAGGTCAATGAACATTGTTGAATAAGTCGACTCTTTTCCTTATTTCTTCTTTAGCATACAGGGTTTTGTAGAACTTGGTCTAACTAGTCGACCTAGTTTATATAATTTGAAAGCAGTAACTAAAGCACTACATCATAAAAATTTGAAATCTAAATCATCTTCAAGCCCACCAAGGTTCCTTTCTCATCTCTCTCTATCATTTCAACTCTTCAATTCTCTTTTTCACAAGTTAACAATCTTCAAAATTACAACCTTGCAACTAACTAAGTCAACATGTTCAACTCTGTTCTTAAAAACTTTGCTTCCATAGAACTATAGTGACCCAGTCAACTCTATTCTATATTTTTTTCATATAGTGTTTCCTGAACTGACTTTGTACTATTCTTAATCAAGAAATTAACATTTATTTGCTAGTAATTAATTCACATTTTCTTTTTAGTTATTTGCATGCTTAGAGTAACTCGCATAGTCTAAATAGGTGGTTTTTCAAATTACTATTTTAGTTACACTATTTTTAATCTTTTACACACACTACCAAATCACTTAACATTCATAAGACACTTAAATATTTGTCTTTTTAAGGCCCACCTACTTAGATTTCATCACCAAAGGTGAAGCTGACTTGATTTTTTGGCTAAATATAAATACGTGGTTAATAATATATATTGGCAAAGCACCCGACACCCTTATTGTTTTGGGATTGTGAAATGAGTAGATAGTCCCCAATGTCAAGCTAGTACCATCACTAATATATATTTTGAGCCCAAACATCATGAAACCAACTTTAGACTACTTTCTAGTTCCCTATTTCAGCCAACTTTCCCATCACATTACAATCAAAATTTCAAATAATCTTAAGGTGACAAATTAGTTAGCATTTATTTTTTAGTTGATTTCTTGCTCTTTGATCATTGCATGTTGTATTTTAAAACTTGTATTAGCCAACATTGATACAAGGTTTGCTCTATATGCTCCAATTGGATCAATCACATTGATTCAATTGTTTGTTTGCCTTACTTTTAAGTATGATATTTATGTATATCAATTTAATAAGATGCCATATAAATAATATATGATATTTATTAATAGTGATATAATAATATCTATATGTATATATACAAATATTTTCCACCCTGTACTGCTAAGGGAGTCATTGCATGATAATAATTCATCCAGTCAAACATAAATCTGAATTCCTTGAAGCTAAACCATAGTTTATGGTTCGCTAACTTTCTATCTAGTATGGAAATAAGTGTATTATTGAACTTATAAACTTCAAATCGAACTGGAATGGTGGCATCACTAGATATTGAAGTGAGTTTAATAAATCGTTAGCCTTTAGTGAGGAGCCATTTTTGGGTTATTATTTATCTTAATGTTACAATAGAATAAACCTTTATAAATGGTGGCAACCCATAACGCCATTAACATAATTTTTTAACAAAAGTTAATAATATATGAAAATAACTATTTAATATAGACACCATAGAATGCAATGATCTAGAGTTTTTCAATTATAAATTATTAAAATAATGCAAGTGGAATAGGGAGATGTTGTTTATGTTCTTAAATCTCTGCATATCCTTATAATATCATTGGTAGTTGCTTTAGAAGAGTAAAGGATTTCCCTGAAACTTTCATTCCCTAATCAAGTGAGTTATTAATTGCTTAGTATAAAAGGCATCACCTCTTTTGTTAGAGTTATCATGTGTTAAAATTGTCAATTATAATGAATCGATTAGGTAAAACTCAACCAAATAAGGTAAATTGAGTCGCTGAAATTATATTTGGTGATTACTAAAATGGTATGTATCTAAGATATAATCTAATGCTTTATTTAGGTGGGCATGGTCATACCTTTCAACCCCAACATGTCTTTTTAAATCTCTACTATAAATTAGTCAAAACACAATTAGAATCGGTTGAAGTTGATTTATTAATGGCCTAAAGGAAATGGACTTACCAGCCAACCATTGCAATAAATATGGCGAAGCTATATGTAGCTAAATGCCTTACCATGGATGAAGGTTTTAATTCCCATTTGAATAAAACTATAGCTTAGTTGTGTTTAATAAAAAGGGAGATTATATTTAATAAGTAATATAGCTATCACATTTTGATGCATAATAGAATAAACTCTAAATGTTTATATGTTTATGGTATGGGATATCAACTTGTTACATTGTGCTAAAGGATGTGTATGGCATAATCTATCCCTTCTCCAAATAATGATATATTTATTTTTCAAGTTGGTTGTAAGCATAGAGCATTGTATTCCTTATTCTTCCACTATAAACATTTTAATTAAAATATATAAAATCTTGTAGATATTTTTAGTTTGTCTAGCTCAAGTGTTAGTTCCTTTTCATTATGTAGACAATAGAATAAACTCATAAGATTCTCTTTCAGAATGAGATTAACTATAGGTGTTATCTAAGACTAATATATCAAGAATATTCAAAAAATTTAAATATAACATGCAGAGAGTAGAAAACTCATCAAAATGATTATCATGATAGGTACGGGTAGCTTATCATATGTTATTTGTGAGTTAAAACATGTGAAGTAAAAACAACTTTATAATAAGTTATAGATTACTAAATTCAAGAGTTAGGCAAATGTACTTGTTAATGTATTTAAAACATATGGGTATATTCTTGAAGTTTTAGTCCTTGAGTGGAGTATAACTAAATTAAAAGAATAGCTTAGCGAATGCTTGCTTATGAACCTCTAAATGTTATACCAATGCTAGATTGGATTTTTATGAAGTTTTGGATGTTCTAGATATTAAATACAAATGTGTGTTTTTCATGTATTTATGACTACTTTATTATCATGATTTTAAGGCTTAGTAGATTTGCCTAAAAACATGAACCATGGTTTAGTAATTGCATAGCTTTAGAGTACCTACATGTGGTGCATATTAAAATATACAACTGATCGTGTATAGGGGTTATACCTATAGTTCAATAGATGATTTGAGTAAGTCATTAAGTTTTTTAAGAATCAGGAACTACAACGATACTAATACAGTGTTCTCAAAAATGGAACGAGATATTATATACAAGTTTATGTATTATATGTTCCTCTATGGAGTCCTTGTGTGTATTATGTGATTATTGATAATGTTTGGCATATAATAGTGCACCATGATGTATGCTTATAGTTATGTTACATTGAATGCTAGTATGTAGTTTAGATTTAGGGTATACCTGAGTGGTATAGCCTCATAATTATTTACTTGTTATTATCTATGTGAATCATTGAGTCTTAGAATCTTAAGTTTGGATTACGTGTTATTTTTTAGTTGAAAAACTATGATAGTATGGGATATCAAAGAGTGTTACAATATAGATGTATGTTATACTCGGATGGTACATATTGTAATTGTTATGCTCAAATTCATATCCACATTGGATTGATTATATATATGCATGTTGGATATTACTATGAATAGTATGTTTGTATCAATTATAAGGACTTTATGAATGCATGCATATAGTCTTAAAATTTTAACGAATGTCATGATAGTATACTAATGTGTTCGTGGGAACTATGTTGCTTCGTTACATCTAGTTGTTTGAATATTAGTTTTGTTTTCATTATGACTACTTTGATATGATTGGTTGTGAAAGATTAGTAGTTATGTCTCAGTACACTAGACTATGGTAATATGGGTTATCATAGGTATAGTATATTTAGAAAATAAATTTTGGTAACTGAAATCTATAGTTATATGTGCTTTACCTAGGTAGTATAGACTGTAGTTATTATTTCTAGTATGGGATAGAAATTAATGTAAGATTCATTCATGAATTTGACATAATAAATGTATGCTTTTGTTACTCCTAAGTATACTAATATTATATGATGTATTTTCTAAGTAGGATGAAAATTAAATGAATCTTGTGGTTGAATTCTATTTGACCAATCTTCATTGTTGATATGGAGTAAGGAGTGAGATGGAATTCACTGGCTTACTAGTCTCACAATGATAGATGAAGGTGGTTTGATCAAGTGGTGTGTATGAATTTGATTGATCTAGATCGTTATTATTTATTATTTGTAAAAATTTGATCCAAAGTATGTTTAAGTGAGACATTATCATTTCATGAGTGTGATTCACATGTTTTTGTGATATATAGCAATAGAATGGATTTCTATGATATACTGCATTTATTATTTAGAATCATATAACACAAGGGTATTTCTTGTCTCTTTAAATTCTCATGCCATCACTATCTACTCATCCATGAAGAGGACATTTATTAATGGGATTAGT
Organism: Torreya grandis; assembly: GCA_037957365.1. Classification (NCBI taxonomy): domain Eukaryota; kingdom Viridiplantae; phylum Streptophyta; class Pinopsida; order Cupressales; family Taxaceae; genus Torreya; species Torreya grandis. Next base: position 2,197,000 of record JARHVA010000089.1, on the reverse strand, counting down.
GCAGGGAATTGTTGGTCCATTCTTGGTATAAAAAATCTTTCAGATGATGCTCTCCCTCTCCACATCAATACTACTTTTGAAATGACAATTGAGATTGCCACATATACTGCAGAGTTTGGGGAACTCCTACTCTGAGAAGCCAGGTATCTAAAATTATGTAGATTGTATTAGATTGTATATTATTATTGAGTATTGTTATGAAGAATTATAATTAATTATTATTATATATTGACAATAGTGATTGCAGAGTTGTATCAGCCGTGACTGAATTATTGTATTACTTTCTATATTCATATTATAAAGTGCTTTCATAAAATTAGATATTTGTGATATAAGATGTTATGTGTATTTAATATTATCACTTCAATATATATGCGATCTCTATTTATATTATTGAGGTGTAATATATTTATGGTATATATGTTTAATTAAAAAAAATCAAGTATTTCTATGTCTAATCCAATGGGGTTGTTACAATGAGATACTTTGTTATCGCTCTTCTTTATTTCAGTCTATATATTCATCTTATTTCATTTCATATTATATAGTTCCTAATTTTAGCATTATTCCTCTTGTTCAAAAGGTAGAGATGGTGCATTTTCATGGCACACCTCTAGTTTATAAAGAATCTCTTAGGATCATGCTTATGGATCATGCTATGACTAGTCCTTATCACTTCTCTAAATACTAGGATCCCTATATCCTTCTTCCCTCTGAGATGCTTTTTACTATCCTTAATCCCTCTTTGTATCTTGTTCTTCCATCAACTGATCTTATTCCTAATATACCTTTAGCTGAGTCTCTTCTTACTTCTGATTCTACTTCTTGACCAGTGTCTCCATCATCCCTGCCTCTCCTTGGTGATGGCTATACTTCTAACATTTCTGGTAGGATACATGGATCTCACCCTCTAAAGTAGTCTATATTTTCACAAACCTTAGTCCTTTTTTTGGTCCTTTGGTTTCTCTTTTCTCATGAGTTGCATTGTAACACCTAGGATAGGTCCCAATTTTTCTCATGATTTTCCTTTTTGATCTCATTGTTTCCTTACTTTCCAATACTTTTTGGTACCCCTTGTGTTTATCTTTAATGAGTTTTAGTGTAAGACCATGGATAGGACCTGCCCTTCCTCACAAATAACATCTTTATCTCATTTACTTTTCATATGCTTTGTACACCCTTGTGGGTTTATCTTTTATGATTTTTAGTGTAATACCATGGATAGGATGAGGGCTTCCTCATAAAATCACCATATTTAATTTAGTATTCCATTTCTAAAATGTGTCTAGCAATGGTTACAGGTTTTGATCTTTGTTCTCAGCTTTAACTTTAGCTTTCTTTTGTAGATAACATTTGCACAATAAACAAAGCTAGTATTTTTTCCTACACTTCCCTCACTGTTATAATAAGGAATCACACTTCAATGTCATTGTATCCCTTTTTTACCCTTTGTCACATTTTTTGTGATATGAAGTAATTCAAATTATTTCATGTCTCATTCCAATTGATTTCCTTTCCTTTCATCCACTTTGGATAAAACAAGGTCAAATTTAAGATGACACTTTTATTTCACCTAAATTAACAAGACTCTTAGACACCATGCTATTTAAGTTCTATTTCTTAGAAACCAAGTCCAAAGTATTCAAATAAAATTCATCTTTAGCACCCATGTTCAGTTTTACAAATCTGTACGGAAGAGGAATAGAAAAATCCATCAAAACAAAGTTAACATCCAAATCATTTAAAACAAAAGGCAACATATAAAATCAAAAAGTTAAAATCACACCAAAAAACATGATTAATAGCACATATCCTATCTCTAATCCAATCTCAAACTCCATAATTGGCCTCATGATAGAGCTGAGATCCATTGGGGTACAATATGCTAGTAGATTGGAATAGGAAAATTTAGTAAATTATATGGTGATACCTACTTTCTCATGCAAGTACCTAATCTTCATAATAGACTGACAGTTCTGTAAGGGTCTTGAGTAATGGAGAACACATTTTGGGAAGGTAGGTCCATTTTACTTTTCCTACATATAACCTTCATGGTATGATTTACATACTTGATTTGTTGACCTAAGATTTATGTGGCTAAGAAAAGTTCTTTGAAGTCTTTAATGTCAAAAGTCCTCTTGTTTTGACCAACCTAATTTTAGTGTCTTGACTTCGACAAAGAGTTCCTCTACCTTGGTTTTTCCTTCATTCTCCCTTCCACCCATTTCATTTCCCACTTTGATAGGCACATATGATTCTAAATATATTTTTCCCCTTCTATATTTTCTCTTCTTCACATCTTTAAAACATGCTAACACTAATTTTTTTTAATTTTATCCATCCTTAGAACAAAATAATCTGTTTGAGCAACTATGGATTCTTTTCTTTACACCATTGAATTACATCCCATCACCATTTTGCCTTATTTTGCCATTTACTATTATTGTACTAACCCACCTTTTTCAGACACTTGAGTCTATTTCTACTTTCATGTTATTTTTCCATTGTTGAGTGAGGTTGGCTTGTTACTTCTCACTCACCAATATTATTTTCTCTTTTATGCACTTTTTTCCATTGATGATTGAGTAAAGATTGTTATTGCTCACTCATAAATATTGTTTTACCATTTTTCTTGTCCATATTTTTAAAGTAAGGATTGTTACTACTTTCACAATAATGTTTGATTACTATTTTTTTACATGTATCCTTGGTTTGACTTGGTAAGTTTGCCTTTCTTACTTAAGATTTACTTGTTTGAGTTTTTCAGCCTTTAGTAGTCTTGGATTTTTGGTTACCCAATTTACTCTAAATTTTGACTTGGTTATTTTGTAAAACATAGCATTTATCACCTCAGCTTACCAAATTTCAAAGTATGTCTCATCCACATAGCATCAGTTATCTTGGATTTCTTGCATTTGTTTGTTTTTTCTCTTTAGTTTTGTATCCTTGGGTTTGTCAAAATCAGTCTATGCACCCTCAATGATCAAAACTACAAACACAATAGACAACCTTTAAATAAAAAAGGTAAGTTATGCATGCATTACATTAATTTTTAGTTATTTCCCTTTCAATCATATAATTTTAGTTATTTTATTCTTTAAAATACTACATTTTTTTAGCTTTAGCATTGTGTGTGTAGACATCCAATTCTTAATCCCATTATTTTCAAATTATCAATCTTATTCGACGTTTGTGAAAACACATAAATTGGGCCAAAATCACTTCAATGTGCTAAATGGTTCAAGCTTGTCATATAAAAGTGCCGATTTAGGCTAATGTATCCCTAAATGTAATTATCTTGATATACAATATATGAATAAATACCCTTAAGGTAGGGAAACACCATATAATACTCTTTAAGGAATGAATAACTCCACAATGTCTCTTCGAGGGGACAACCTCCAATATCCTCTTACAATAAAAGACTCAATGCTTACTTGATATCCTTACCATGATATGCATCTCCTATATATATACATCTATCTAACCCATGGATGGATAACCTCCTAATCTAATGTAGGCCGACCATTACCCAATGTAATACTTCCACAAGTTACTCTATTATCCTAATATATTGTACCCATATAACTAACTAAGGGGATGTGTGCCACATGTTGGCATCTCCATCAACCCATATATCATATCCCTAGGTACATAAAATTACTTCTCTCCTTGACATGTTTCATCCTTGAAACATAGGAAGAAACCAAATAATGAGTGTGCTTCAAATCATTGCACACTTGTCTCCAATCTCGATCATCTAACCATCCATATGTAATCTTGGCAGGTGATAGCTCTCCAAGCTTGTTTCCAAATTCCCTTGTACTCCTTTGTTTGCATTTATGATCATAATTATACTGCTTTGGTGTCCAATCATAATTATTCCTCTTTTTATTCCATGTACCATATTCTGCTGTGCTACTCTGATTCCAACCATGACCATAGTAGGTATTCTTCCATGCATAGTCATAGTGATTTCCCCATTCATTCCATGTGCCATAGTATTTTTTCTTTGGATTCCATGCATATCCATAATGATTGGAAATTTTATTTCCTATATAGACAAAATTATTGTTATTATGACACTTCCTCACCTGGTTCCATGATTTTTTCCTCTCATGACGATGTGGGTGTCTATATACCTCAACCTTTTCCAATACTTTGACCTTATCCACCTTTTCTTCTACCTCTTCCACCTTTTCCTTCTTTGTCTCTTGAGTAGATGAAGTGCTCATTTGTAGTGTGTCTTTATCTATATCATCTAAATCTTCATCATGTTCTTCATCACCTGTTTCCATCTTATCCTCATGATCTACCTGGATTGTTGTTGGTGCATTTTTCACTATGATATCTTGTAAAGTGATCTTATTTTTCTTATACCAAAACTTCATGAACATTTTCTGAACATTAATATTCATTTTTCCCAAAGTCTGTAACCATGGATATCTAAGAACTATATCCAAATCATCCATATCTAAAGCATAAAAATCTGAATGCAAAACATATTTTTCCATAACGAGCTTCAGATCTTCAAACATTGTAATATTCTTACCATCTACTTGAACCTCTTTGATATTCTTTGCTTGAACATGTAGATGCTTCGACACATTCATGTTGATGAAGTTATACTTACTAGTAGGGTTTATGGACACAATAACCCTTTTCTTTTGAATGCATCCATGAAATTGAAAAATTGACTCAGATTTCTTTGGAGCCAAATAATTTGAACCTTTATCATCCAATTCTTCTTCTTCTTCTTCATCTGCTTCTTCTTCTATTGCTTCTTCTACTTCTTCTTCTTCTTGTTCTTCTACTGATTCTTCTATTTCTTCTTCTTCTTTTTCTACTTCTTCTTCTTCTTCTACTGATTCTTCTTTTTTTGCTTCTTGTTTTATAGCCCATCGATCTAAAAAAATCTGTTCCATTTCTTTCCATGAAGAAAACCTTTCTGTACAGCTCAACTGATCAAACCAATCTAGTGCATGCCCAAACAAAAAAGGAGTTAATCATCTTTGCCCAAAAGTTTTTGTAAAATGATTCTCCAAAAGGAGCCACCATTCTCTAGCATCAATATCATCTTCCCCTAAAAATATTTGCAACTCCATGATCCAAAAAAAAATTAAGGTTCATGAAACCCTAAAATGTCAAAATTGATCCATAAAATCACAAAAAATAACTCCAAACAACTCTAAAAATTCTGAATTTTTGACTGTACTTCTCTTATATTTTATTACATCTCTAGTAAAAATTTTGAATAAAAATTCCTTATATTTTGGAAGATATAGTGAAATTATTATAAACCCTAAAATAGCAATAACTCCCTCAAAACAAATAAAAAAATCACAATTTTTTTACTATGACTTATTTTAAATATTATCCATATCTAATAAAAAATTTGTGAAAAAATTCGCAACCAATCAAAAATTATTGGCGATTAAAAAAAAAACTAGGGTTTCACTCCACAAATTGCCCAAATCGAAGCTCTAATACCACTTGTAATGATCTTGATATTCAATATATGTAGAAATACGCTTAAGTTAGGGAAACACCATATAATAATCCTTTAGAAAGGAATAACTCCACAATGTTTCTTCGAGGGGACAACCTTCAATATCCTTTTACAATAGAAGACTCAATGCTTACTTGATATCTTTACCATGATATTCATCTCCTATATATATACATCTATCTAACCCATGGATGGATAACCTCCTAATCCAATGTAGGCCGACCATTACCCAATGTAATACTTCCACAAGTTACTCTATTATCCTAATATATTGTACCCATATAACTAACTAAGGGGACATGTGCCACATGTTGGCATCTCTATCAGCCCATATATCATATCCCTAGGTACATAACACTAAATGAGGCAATGCATTTCATGTGATCGTTAGTTCTTCCTAAGTCATTTTGAGTCAAAATGTCAAAAATGCAATTTGACACTCTAGATCACTCTTTTCTTCTAATTCAGAAGCACATGACACATGCATGTGTTATTTTGTGTCAACAACGTCGTAAATGTGATATCGATCTATACATAACTAACATCATCTTATAATTCCTCTTCAATACAATTATGACCTAGTAATATGACATTCTAACTAGTTTAATTAAGTGAACACCCAATTTTCAAAGAATTACTTAAATATTGATTAATCTTAATTTGAAAAATTAAACCAAATTATGAGCTTAAGTAAGAATTCCATGGAAGTTATTGAATATCTATTTATTATAAATTGATTTTTATTATCTACATCATCAAATGACACCATTTGTGTGGTGGCATCCATAAGCCATAAATGTAATAAACATTAGTTTTATGGTCTCACATGCCTCTTTAATTCCCCTTCCTCCCAAATATTTATGAGGATATTATTTACATAATTAGATTAATACATAGCCACACATCTTGATCTCAATATGGATGACAATGATCAATTTGAAAAATCTATAAATAGGAGGGCCAAGACCACCATTTTTAAACTTCATTTTTGTAAATTTATAATGCAAGATTCTCTTTACAAGCCATTTGAGTGTAGTTTGATAATGTTTTATTTGAAATAGGATAGATTCAAGATAGGCTTAACATTTAATTTTCATATCATGAGCCTAGTTTAGTTGGTATTCTTGAGATGATGGAGTTTTTCCTAATATTATTGAAGAAGACTTGAGCACCAAATCAAGGGGAAAATATGTTTTGAGCTGCATTTTTTGATGGATGCTCTTTGGAAGGTAATGCATGCGTGCTTTCCTCCATTTTATTTTAATTATCATTTTCAAACCTCATTGAATAGGTTGGCTTAGTTTTTTAGTTCTTTATGCATTTTTCTTGAGTTTTTCATGACTAACGTTTGATCTCAAAATCTTTGTAATCCGATCTTATATTTTGACATGCTTGGTGGGACATGTGTAACCTATTCAAGCAAGGAGGACAATTTGGAAATATTAGGAAATATAAAAAGTGTTTAAAAATCCTTCAAGATCAATTTTTAGTTTCATTTTCCCATGCTTATTGTTGATACACAAGTCACACAGTAACCAACGTCAGTTATGTGTAACCGACATTAGTCTAGGATAATCCGTATCAATTAGGTTGTAGGGAAAAACATGTTAGCAAGAACACATTTTAGAGCTTTATTCAAATTTGTAATTGTCAATTTGAGTTTATAAGTCTCTATTTGAACATCTATTTACTTGATCCATAAGTTTATTTTGGATATTTTATTTTAACTTAGGCTAACAAGTGTTTTTGTCAAAAATCATTTTTGCCTAAGGGTTCATAGGTGACTGTTATTGGTCCTTTTTGACTGATATTAGTTCATTTATGGCCAACATCAATCTTGTTGCAACTAGCATCAATTAGTTCTAATCGATGTTAGTCTCTATTTATTTAAAATAGAGAACCTGAGAACTACATTTCCAAAGTTGCTTGTTTCATCCATTAATGTGCTTCTAAGGAGAAGGAAACTATCTAACCTTTGCAGGGCCAAGGCATGATTAAAACATAAAATTTCAATCTTAAATGGTTAAACACTTTGTATTGGTGCCTAAAATGAATTTCTAAGTCTTGAACATTTGGTTTTAAGTGCTTAAAAGGAACATATATGATTTGTGTTAACTTGTTTTTGTGAACAATTCTTACGAGTTTTGTAAATTTAAGACAAGGGGCCAAAGAACTTAATCAAACATTTCATTTGGTACATAAAACTAAAATTCAATTAGCTTTCAAATTATTGAAATTATTTATTACTTGTTTGTTTGTTTGTGCAAAAATGAAGAGTGTGTGTATTCTCTGCCCCCATCCCCTTTAGGGAACTTGGGTGATCAAAAGTGCCTTTTCATTATAATTTGTGCCTTTGTCCAAGGCTTGGAAAGAATATCATTTAGGCTCTCCCCAAAACCCATATGGTTTGGGTGATCTAAAAACAACCTCTAAAGTCTTTCCACTTAGTTTTAATTTATGCAACTTGGCTTATGGAGGGGAGATCATAAATTCTTCACAAGTTCTTTACGGAAGATTTGACCTGGGGTTTCATCTTTTGACATTGTTTCAACCCCTCTCCATGATGGGGTATATAAATTAGGTCACACATACTATGAGATTCAAGATGTTTAGTAACTAACCTCTCCTTTTGTAACAACGACCCAAGTTAGGTTTGGTTAACCAAGGGATTCCACTATGTGGTACATTGTTGGAATCACTATGCAAAGAATTAAATCCTTGCATAGTAAGTTAATCGATATGGTATAAATTGATGAGATACATCTCTATCATTAGCCATGCTTAGGACTACCTATACAGTCAAAAATTTAAGTTTTAGATAACCCCACTTGCCGTAGAAATATTGTTGATGCAGGGAGAGTAGCCTGAAGATCCATGTCATCATACAATCTCTTGGGAGAAGAGGGGTGTAAAATCCCTACCACTTCATGTGCTTTTAATTTTTGGATTAACAATTAAAATCCTCCCAAAGAATGTATATTTATGGATTTCAATAATACAATACACCCTTATCAATTTAGGGATTAAGATGATTTACTTAGTTGTATTTGGTCTATTCCTTAATTTACTTGGTTTTGATTTGAGTCTATATATTTTTTTTTGAACAAAACATGTGAAAACTAGAAAAAACTATTGTCCACCATTTCTTGATCAAGGAGGTGTTATGCTGGTCAAATCCAAATCATATTTTGCCTTGTTCAAAACATCATTATACACGTTGTTTTTTTATTGTCTAAACATCATAGTTATGCTTCATCTCTAGGAATTTATTTGTCCACTCAAGGTGTTGGATGTAGCTTCATCTTATGAGGGTAGTATAGGCAACCAACCACTGATACACATGCTCACGTAGTTCACAAAAGAACACCTCATTTAAAGCATCATATAGGTTGGATTTCACCCATTCTCTAAGATTTTGTCTTTGGCATGTCAAATGATTCTATGTGAAACTATCTTCTACTTTCTCTAGCCAACATTTGATGTTCTCAAGCAAAATTTAGAGCATCACTCTGTTACACCATTGTAGTAACAAAATTCAACATGGGTCTTGGTAATGTAACCAACATGTTTTAGAAAAGTCTCCTTGTTTAGATTATGTGATTAGTCATGTGCTTATAAATCAATTCAAGTCATTTATGTAAATGAAACAACTAGGCACAATCATAGTAAAGGTTTATGGTGAACAACATTTAAATGCACTACTATGCTGACATCAATTTCACACAAGCCACAAGACTTTTGTGCTCACCCAAAGTGTATTAGTGAAGGGACCGGGGCTCACATTGGTCTAGTTGAAACATGGTACAACTTTAGTCTTAATGTGATTTAATTATTGACAAAATGACTTAGGTAGTCTATCAATACGTGACATCTTAGATAGGATTAGGAGGCATAAGCCTATTCAAAGGCACAAGTATTTTGGTGCAAGTTAATATCTGGATAGTTATAGCTCTTAGTGGAACAATTCATAGGGATAGCAATTTAAGTGTCCTTTAGGTACTTAGTTGATTCAAGCGAATGGCTATGCTCAAATGCTCATTCTACAAGTTAACACTCCAAGTGTGGGTACTAGGGCCTCGATACACATCAATTTCAATACTTAATCGATTTTATGAGTATGCTAAAGTGCTATACAACATAATGATTCCATTAGTAACCTAGAGTGGACCTCTACATCGTAATACATCCAAAGAATGAAAATTATAGCATTATTCATATAAAATGAAGGTCATAAACATACAACAGTGCTAAACTATATAAACAGAATCAATGACCAAGAAGATATTCAATGCCATTTAAATTAACTCAAAGTTTGTCAACATGAAGTATAGTTTTATAAAATAGAGCACGTGTTTATCTAGGTTATACTATAGGCCCAACGGCTCATAGGAAAACTTGGGTGACACATGGTGATTTTTTAAAGTATTCATGCTAGTTTTTAAGGCAAACTGCAAGTATATCTTAGAAATAATCCTATAGAGTTTCACAACATTAATGTCACCTTCTCTTCTTCAAGTTTAAGCTCATTTTTATAGGTAGAAGGGCATATTTTTACTAGGTTAGATGGGTGCACACTAGGTGCTAAGATGTCATTGGGAGTCGTTATGCCATTGTTTCCACTACTCTGACACATACACTCTCCAAATGCCACATGAAAGCACTTAAAGGGATGTCCCTAACAACTAGGGTGCTAAGTAACTACCTACTAGCTAGTGTAAGATATTCAAAGATTATTTTGGCTAGTGTTAATGGTTTCAAAATAACAATCATTTTCAATAACTTCCATACATCGAGATGCGCTAACTTGGCATGATCCACAAGGTATCACAAAAGGGGCTCAACATGTATATATTTGACTAAGTATGGGGACTATTTTAATATGCTTGGAAGGATAAATTTACACCTATATAACTCTTATTAAGGTTAGTCACATGACCTACAATTTATCACATAAGATCCTTTTACATAGGAGATTCTATCCATATATTCATCTGCTCCTAAAGCCTTCATATGTGCAAGATATGAAATCATAAAAATTCCTAAGATTTATCTTACCATCTGCAAATTTGACTATGGGAAAACATTGTCAAAATACCTAGGAACCCTACTTTTCTCATGCATATCTTTTGTCACACTATATCACATGACCTGAGATTCATCGCATAAAAACTAGGCACAAAAATGAACAAACCCATATGATCATTTTATCCTAACACCTCCATGTTTGCAAATGCTGACCTCATCAACATGCTTACTTGGATATATTTAGCCCTTTTTAAAATTTGGTTATGTTGCAACTTAGTGAATTATATCTAAGTATCCACATTTGCATCCCCATATCTTCAACTGTGCTTCATTGCATGTCTTCAAATCTGGTGTATAAAAACTAGGGACTAATGTGATCATAACCATATGACCAACTCCCCTAAACTCATCCACACATGGAAATGGTGATGTCAAAAAACTTCCTACTTAGATTTTCCTCTATAGACCCAAAATGTCTAGATGAACACTATGAGGAACCAAATGACTTCCACTCATGCATACAAACACTCCAATCATTCTTGACCTCTGATAGGATCCTTTGCACATCCTCTAATCACCATATTCAACCCTAAGTATCAATGAGATCCATAATGCCAATGATCTCCCTTTTGACATCAATGACATGATCATAATGTCCCTTTTTACATAAATGACAATCAAATTACCAACAATCTCCCCTTTGTCATTGATGGCAAACTAAATGCACTAATCTTCTAATATTCAACTCCTTCTCTAACATTACTTGCATTAGATTTTTATGAGTATGAATTGAAACTATTCATACCAAAATTTCTCCCCCTTAGGCAATGGCACATTTGTCTAATACTCAACTTTGACACTTTCTCTACTTCTTCTTTGGCATTTGAACTTTTTATCCAAACTTTTGTATAGAGCATTTGCTCTTTTTATCCCCCTTTGAAATCAATGGCAAAGGGACTCTTTTTGACTATTTTTACAAATGTTTATCCCCCTTTATTAGATAAAAGATTTTGTCCAAGAATCTATAACCATCAACTCATTAAAATTTTGTAAAAGTAAGCATACATGAGTTGCCTTTTCTCTTTTTCTTCTTCTTCTTCTTCTTTTTCTTCTAAGGATTAATAAATCTTCTATGAGACTCCACCTAGACTCATGATCTATCACTAGTATCTAGTGATGTGATGTAGGAGATATCATATAGGTTCACTAGCCTTCTCTCTTAGTCTCAAATATATAATATTTTGATCTTATGACCTGACCAATTACAATGCTCCTCTAATCTGAACCTTCTTGATCCTGACAGACTAGACAATCTATCTCCCCCTTACACTATGCATAGCTTCTCAAGCCATTCATGTTATTTGAGTTATCCCCCCTAACTCCATGATCCATATTTTCACTAAGGGACTACCTATATCACACCATAACTTCATTTTTCACAGGTATATTATCATTTTACACATGTTTACTAAGTTTGGTGACCCAACTCATTATACAACATAAGATACACCATGTCAAGGGTTTCTTGCATTAGAACCCTTATGCTAAATGAATTTTCAAACCATATATATATATATATATGATATATACTCCAAAAATCTCATTATGTCATATTAAAACACTCATTATGTCCCTACAGACATTGCATACATAGCACTTAACTTGGTTTGATCAAGTCATCATCACAACCTGCTTTAGTTCTCATTTATAGTAGACATCACTTGCTTCTCCATTCAAAGGAGTCTCTTAAGAATCATAGATAGAGAAACCTTACTTCACAATGTCCTAGAACAATGTGAAACTAAGATTTTCCCATAAATCCTCATATTCCTTCTCCTCAGTCATTTTGTGCTTTCGATTCTTCTTCTTTCTCTTAGGCTTAAGAGAAGTAATATACTCATCCACTATGATAATATACTTTGGATTAAAAATACATGAATTCATGACATACCTTTTCATTTGATGAATCTTCCTTGCACCTCAAAATCTCATCACTAGGTAGAAAACTGATGTTCTATTCATGACAGTTACTTAGCAATAGCAGGATGTTCACCTGAATCTATACTCATTTTAGAACTAGCATCAACTAGCACCTTGGTCTTCTCCTTGAGCTTGGTCTTTTAATATTTAACATGAATAAACATTTAGATCTCTTGACATTCTCCAAATTATATATAAATTGCCATCATGGCTTGATCTTTCACTTTCTATATGTGTTTGGGTTTTTTAATTGTCCTATTTTTCTCCCTTTTAGAGACTTGTGAACCTTTGTTAACACTAGGAGGCATGCCTTTATTATTACTTTGTACATTTGATCTTAAAAAGCTTGTTATACATTATTTAGCTATGTGACCAAAATTATTTCAATTATAACATATTACATTTGTATCTAATAAGGGTGAAACTAAATTTTTTCTTACAAAACTTGTTCTCCTTTTAGATGCTACTCTACAATTACTAGCCTTATGACTAAAATGATTATAGCTATAATAATAACCATAGAAAGATGAGGAATACCTATTCATAGATTTTCTTTGTGTAGGATGGGGATGATATTCTTAAATTTGGCTTCTTCAAGTCTCTCACTCTTGTGTAACCATCTGCATCAATTACCTCTATCTTTTGCATCTTCCTTGAGTTTATAGTAATGGATTCATTATTATTTATCCTTTCCTTTGGATTATTTTATCCTTTAGCCTTCTTCTCATCAACAATGTTATTATTTATCTTTGTATTTCTAATGACATTCATTTTCTTTGCTCCTAATCCTTCTACTTTGAAATTATCATATAACTTAGCAGATGTACTGGTTATAGGACTTTTCCCCTTTACATAACCAAGACTAGATTTCAATTTTGATGGATTTTGAAAGCTGATCAATTAATCAAAAATATTTGATCCTCCTTTTAGCTTTATAACTTTGTATATTTGTTCTTTAGCCTTTTCAATCTCTTTTCTCAAAGCCACTATCTCTACTTTTAGCCTCATACACTCATCAGATTTGAATTGTAGTTCAATTTTGACTACATATTCTATTCTTTTAGCCTCTTCAACTTGAGTCTTAAGGCTTACTATCATCTAATCAAATATTTCAAAACTTTTGGACAAATTTTCAATTTATTTTTATCTAAGATTCTTCTTCCTTAAGTTTTATTTTCTCAACTTGTCAATCTCGTCTAGAGCACAAATGAGTTCACACTCAAGGTCCACTTTTCCTTCCTCTTCTTTATCAGAGTCTTCAACTTCTTCTTGATCTATATCTACAAAAATTGATCCTAATGCCATGAACATGGATTCATTTTCATCAACCATAAAATATTAGTTATGGTCATCATCTGAGCTATCACTATCATGCAAATAATCACTATATTCTTTTATGTACAAGCCCTTCTTATTTTTAATGAAGTTCTTGTTCTTTGAATAGTGGGGTTTCATCCTTTTACCATCTTCTTCTTGTTCAGAGTTATCTTTTTTCTCATAAGGACATTTAGCAGCAAAATGTCTTATTTTACCACAATTAAAGCATTTAAAGGGTACCTTACCTCTGTACTTTTTAGATCCTCTTTTCAATATTCTAAAAAAGTAGGATTCTTTTTCATCAGTCTCCTCAGATTTGAATGTAGATGTTTCTAATTTTGTATGCTTGTGATCCGTAAACTACACTAATAAACTCAAAGTGAATTTTTAACAACTATGGATTCTAAATTTCTCAAACTGATAAAAATTCTTGAAATACTCAAAAGAACTTGCAAATTGTTTGGCAAAAGTGTTCTCGATTGTTGAGTTAGATTGGAATTGTCAAAAGACTTGTTACTTACATTTACCAATTAGAACTGGTTTTTACTTACATAAAATGTCATAAATTATCAAAATTTAATCTTTGCATGATTTTATAATTAGAAAATTTTTTAGAAACTAAAATAAAAACATGCAAGCAATTGACAAATTACCATCTAACATTGATAATGGAGTTCGGCATTTAATGCCTATGTCTCTGGGTCTGCCCAATAATGAGGACGATTTCTATTAAATTTGCAAAACAAATGGCTTAAAAATTATTTGAAACACTACACAACTTCCCTCAGGCCTGATCTCTATCCAAGAACTCCACCTTGCTGATATACTTAAGCTCGGCCACACAGAAATTCTTCCTCAGTCTTCAGCCCCTTTCGAATGTGCTTTGGTACCTTCATTCAATCTATTGGTATATCCAAATAATAATAAAAAACATTCTCTTTTTAATTATAAATCATAACTAAAAAGGCTTGCCCTCTGTGTATAAGGTCAGATATTGGAGAAAATCCCATTAGTTAGCTATCTCCAAGCTTAAAACTAGCTCTCATCCTCTTAAAAAAAAACACAGTCCTGCGAAGGTTATATTTAAATACAAATTCATGCCTTTCATATTGTTTCCCATCCTTTATCTTCATCGGTCAAGGCTTATCCCTTTTAATGGGTAGGTCATGGGTTCAAATCTCTAGCCTTCTATTTAGGCGCTTTGCTTATCTATTATCCCACATTGGGTAGTGGAATGATTTTCAAGTCATTTAAAAAGAATGGCAGCTTCCTTTGAATCTGCCAACACCCCCTTTTGGTGGGATCAAGGTGCCAAACTAAGCATGGTTGTTGGTAAGTGCACCAATCTTAGCCCATGTTCATTGGTTCAAGTTACCAACTTAGCATGGTACATTGGTTCAATTACTAACTTTAGCCTATTCGCTAATCTCCATGCCCTCTTCTCACGTTCCATGAGGTAGATGGATGTGGTGTTCATTTCTCACAGTTTCCAATGTGTTGGATGTGGCATGGCAAGTACTAGTTTATCCCATGTGGCATATGGGGAATGGTAAGTAAAATATTACCAAGGAAATAATTACAAAGTGTTTAAAAAACATACAATTATCCCTCATTGGTGGGATTTCTACAGACTTTGAAATTTCAAATACAATACAATATGGACTCCTATTGATTGCCACATGTCAACCCCTGATTTGTCCACTTGGCATGCCCTCATTGTGCCACATCATCTTGTGACACCACATTTTTCCCTGTCACATTAGAACTTCAGCGGCCTATAACTTTTGCATACGGTGTTCGTTTTGCAAACTACAAAAAGCACCAAAAAGATCTCAATGAGCTCTATGCTGTGAAATTGGTTTCATTACATCTTGGTTTACTTGGTGTGCCCTCATTATGCCACATCATTTTGTGACACCACATTTTTCCCTATCGCATTAGAACTTTAGCGGCCTATAACTTTTGCATACGGTGTCTGTTTTGCAAACTGTGAAAAGCACTCAAAAGCTCTTGACAGGATCTATGCCGTGAAATTTGATTCATTATAAATTTGAAACTTTTTTTTGAACTAAACTTCGGATCACACCTCCCTACAAAAGAGGCTTTTGGTCTCCAAAAGTCCACTATCTCCTCAATCTGATAACTGGTCTACTGCATCACATCAAATAGAAGCTAATCATAGTAAGAGATAAACATTGGCAAAAGAAGTGATTCAAAAATAAACTGAAAATGCCTATGCATGGCATGAGTAAAGGACTCTGTAACTACCAATAAATTGATCACAACATACCAAAACTGTCTACCCATGTCACATCCTGTAAAGTGGTGAACTGTCAATAAATTAAAACAATTCTCAATGTAACTGCAAAAAAAGCTTGTTAATGTCGACAACATACAATAAATTTTGTGGAAATGTTGTAATATAATACCCTAGTATGGGACTAATATGCTAAGAAAATGCAAACAACACAAAGTGTATATTGCCTAACATCCAAACATGCCCATAGGGTCTTACAATGCATCTATACATCCATGTGCCAAAAATAGATACATTCTAAAAATATCAGTCAAATATGAGAAAAGTGTCGTAAGGAATTAACTCAACCCACAACATGCATTCTGCTATTATTTCCAATTGTTTCAAATGAATTAATGTCTTATCCATTATTAGACTACCCATACATTATATTTTGGAGATCAAAAACTTAGAGTTATCAAAAAGTGAGAATTAAAAAACTTCATATGGTAAACGTATCTTGAAGTGTTCCCACCAACTCTAATCTACATCTATTAAAGCTTGTTCATTCCCTTAGGTGAATTCTTACCAATCTTTGTAAAAAGAATGTAGTGATAATCCACTTAACCAATTCTTTCTTCCTAGTGAAATTGATTGTCTCTGTGGATTCATTATCAATTGCATACTTTATCAATTTGGGCTTTGCCATATGTAATTGAAAAAATTGTTGACTTAACCTCTTAAATGGATTTTAACTTATAGGTTTTACCTTATCCTGGGTTGTATTGTCAACTACATTATTGATTGAATTAGCTTCATTAACCTTAGTGAGAGGTTTGTAAATCATCTTAATTTTAACATTACTTGAATGTGAAGATGAATGAAGCTTAAAACATCTATCAATCCTATGTCCACTCACTTTACAATGAGTGCAAACATCCTTCTTAGGTGAGGGTCCCCTTTTGCCAATTCCCAACTTAACATGAGAATGGTCTTTCAAACATGAAATCTACTTAAACAAAGCATTTCATTTCCAACAATTCTTAGCACTATGGTTATTCATCCCACAAAAAGTGTATGGAAATGATTGCATTATCTTTTGTACATTATATCCAAACTTCTTAAATGTATCAATTAGATCAAAAGATTTTGTGCTAACTCTAGTGTAGGAACTAGGATGTGGAATCTCACTACCTTATCTAAGTGTCCTCTTACACTGCACATGCTCTACTAGTGGCTTCAGACCTTTGCTATCAAAATCTTGTCTTCCTTTAGCCATGGAGGAAACTTCTCCATCATCCACCTGCACAGTAGTATAACCCACACTTGCATGAAGAGGTCTATGCTCAACCTGAATTGGGTTAGATAAACCTTGGCTATCTCTACCAAGTCCTCCTCCATTAGAACCCATTTTAAACAAAAAATTAGATCCTATACCCTCAGTGTATCTTTTGAAATCACCAAAAACAATATTACTAGAATCTGAATCTAAAATGGTAGAAGAGAAGATTCCTGTGGTGAAAAACTTATAGTGTACTCAGTCATAGTCTCTGCATCTGAAGTAGAAGGCTTTACCTTTTCACACTCACCACATTTCAATCTAATCAAGAGCTCATCCTTGGATTCGAGCTCTGATTTTAACTTTGCCACTTGCAATTTAAGTGCAAATTTTTGGCATCTCAAGATTGCATTTTCATCTTTGATGGCCTCAATCTGTGACAACTTGCCCATGGTTTCTTGCAAACACCTGATTCCACACTACACACTGCAATATAATCAATCTACAACCCAATAATCCAATTATTCTAGAAGCAACTGTCAACACACAACTAGAATCAAACCCTACATTCTAACTACTCTGATACCAACTTGATCCATAAACTACACTGATAAACTCAAAGTGAAGTTTTAACAACTATGGATTCTAAATTTCTTAAATTGATACAAATTCTCAAAATACTCAAAATAACTTGCAAATTGTTTGTCAAAAGTGTTCTCACTTGTTGAGTTGGATTGGAATTGTCAAAAGACTTGTTACTTCCATTTACTAATTAGAAATGGTTTTTATATACATCAAATGTCATAAATTGTCAAAATTTGATCTTTACATGATTTTATAATTAGAAAAAAAATTAGAAACTAAAATAAAAACATGCTAGCAATTGACCAAATTACCATCCAACATTGATAACATAGTTCAGCATTTAATGCTTACATCTCTAGGTCTACCCAATAGTGAGGACCATTTATATTAAATTTGTGTAACAAATGGATTACAAATTCTTCAAAATACTGCATAACTTCCCTCAGGCCTGATCTTTGTCTAAGAACTCCACCTTGTTGATATACTCAAGCTTGGCCACACAAAAATTCTTCCTCAGTCTTCAACCCCTTCCAAATGTGCTTTGGTACCTTCATTCAATCTATTGGTATATCCAAATAATAATAAAAAACATTCTCTTTTTAATTATAAATCATAACTAAAAAGGCTTACCCTCTGTGTATAAGGTCAAATATTGGAGAAAATCCCATTAGTTAGCTATCTCCAAGCTTAAAACTAGCTCTCGGCCTCTTCAAAAAAAACCCACAGTCCTACGAAGGTTAAATTTAAATACAAATTGATGCCTTTCATATTGTTTCCCACCCTATAGCTTGGTCAAATTTTTTTTATCCCTTTTACTGGGCAGGTCACAGGTTCAAATCTCTAGCCTTCTATTTAGGCGCTTTGCTTATCTATTATCCCACATTGGGTAGTGGAACGGTTCTCAAGTCCTTTAAAAAGAATGGTGGCTTCCTTTGAATCTACCAATGCCCCCTTTTGGTGGGCTCAAGGTGCCAAACTAAGCATGGTTGTTGGTAAGTGCACCAATCTTAGCTCAAGTTCATTGGTTCAAGTTACCAACTTAGCATGGTACGTTGGTTCAAGTACCAACTTTCGCCTATTCGCTAATCTCCATGCCCTCTTCTCATGTTCCACGAGGTAGATGGATGTGGTGTTCATTTCTCATAGTTTCTAATACATTGGATGTGGCGTGGCAAGTATTGGTTTCTCCCATGTGGCATATGGGGAATGGTAAGTAAAATATTACCAAGGAAATAATTACAAAGTGTTTAAAAAACATAAAATTATCCCTCATTGGTGGGATTTCTACAGACTTTGAAATTTCAAATACAATACAATATGGACTCCTATTGACTGCCACATGTCACCCCCTGATTTGTCCACTTGGCATGCCCTCATTGTGCCACATCATCTTATGACACCACATATTTCCCTGTCACATTAGAACTTCAGCGGCCTATAACTTTTGCATACAGTGTTCGTTTTGCAAACTATAAAAAGAACCAAAAAGCTCTTGATGAGCTCTACGTTGTGAAATTGGTTTCATTACATCTTGGAAACTTTTTATAAACTAAACTCCGAATCAGCTTGGATGCTTTGAATGCAACTTTTTTCTTGGAAGTATTTGCTTCTCCCATTCCCATCTCATAGGCAGTGAAGGTTTCATGAAACTCATCTACAATGAGCTTATCTAGTTCTCTTTATTCCTCTATTATAGATATTTTAGAATCATGCATTTATGGTAGAGATCTTAGAACCTTTTTGACAATGACTAATTCTTTCATTTATTCTCCAAGGCCTCTAATTGCATTGGCTATTTCATCTACCCTGAGGAGGTAGTCTATAATATTCTCTTCTTCAGTCATTTTAAGACTTACAAACATACCTTTGTATGTTTGTAGATTGGCCTACTTTACCTTGTCATCAATTTAATATATGCTTTTCAAATTGTTCTAGATATCTTATGCATTTTGACAATGCATTACTTTGACAAACTCTGATTTGGACAATCTATAGAGAATAATATTCTTTGCCTTGACATTGCTCTCATATGCCATCTTTGAATCCTGATCATTGGGAGTTGTAGTAAGATTTGCATATCCATTTACAATAGACATCCATACATCAAAACCTAATGAAGATAAATATGCTTCTATTTTTATGTTACAAAATCCATAGTTTGATCCATTAAAGAGAGGTTCTTTGTTTATAGAAGATCCTTCTTGACTAGATATTTGTGTTCACCATTCTAAGATCTCCCTAAGTTGATTAAGCTTATTTTAAGGAATTAGAGCTCTGATACCAATTGTTAGAACACAACTATCTAATGAGAGGGGGTGAATCAATAGATCAACTAAAACTAGTTTTTTAAATACTTTTAATGCAAATTAAAAGATATATATAAATTAAATCAAGTATGTAGAGATTACACACACAAATACACATGACACTAGATGTATATGTGAAAAACCCATTGGAAAAAAGCATGATGAGAATAGATTCTATAATATAATATTCTAATCCAACCTTATAGTCCAAGACTCACTAGAAAAACCTCATTGGTTATACATTTAAGGGCACTAACCTTAAGGAGACACCAATCCCTTGATTTAAGAGCACCCACTTTAAGGAAGCACTAAATCCCTAACTAAGCACCAACTCAGCTTAACCTCACTAGTTATAATGTTTAAGGCCACCAACCCTAAGGAGATACCAATCCCCTAACTGAGCACCAACTCAACTTGTTTGATGGTACCAATGAGTCAAATCTCTATGGAGCTACAACTCCAATCTATAAAATAGATTCATAAATGAATCCATCTCTAACTCTCTATTACAAGTCTAATATTTAACTACTCATTCTGTACACATTATCTTTGTGTCTCTTTCTTCCTCTCTACCCCTCTTTCTCTGTGTTTGGATATATATCAATTAACACATTTCATCTCTCTCTCTTTACAACCTCTTCTTCTCCTCTATTCCCTATTTGACACTATCTAACTACACCTGTAACTTAAGCTTTGGAAACAATAACCTCAGACAGTGTCTATGTCTATATATTTTCTATTTGACACTATCTAACTACACCTGTAACTTAAGCTTTGGCAACAATAACCTCAGATAGTATCTTAGATGTCATATATATAATCTTTTGATCTAGATTTTTTCTTCTTTTTTGTGTTCACACTTGCGCTTTAATACATCATGCCAATTCTAAACTCAACAAGTTTCCCACATCTTGAATCAGTGCTCCACTGCCATGATTCTCTAGTTTTTGCTATATTTAACAAATCTCATGCTTTGGTTTTGATGAACATGCCTTATTACACCATTTTAATCGATTATAGCAATCAATATCATGGTCTATGTCATGCTTTCCATCTTTCTTGCATGTTTTTTCATCTAACCATTGAGATTTAAATGTTTTGAATATTGACTTTTGATCTTATGTTATCACACCATGTCCAGGCTCACTCACTTCATTAGATCTTTGTGATTTCCATGGTTTGGTAAACCAACTAGCTTCAAACTTATAGAGTGTGATCTTTAATGTTTCAAATTTAAAACATGTTCATTTATATTTTGATCTGCATATGGAAGAAGCAAAGGATTATTACATCTTCAAACTAGAATGGTCTTTATCTCTGCCTACCATTAAACCTTGAGATCTTTATCTCATCTTGCTACTTCCTAAAACTTTGGAATGCATATGCTCCATTGATCTTATTGAAATAGCTCAGTCTTTAACTCATCTCTATGTCATTAAACATTGATCACTTTGTCCCATTGAGTTGATTCATTCTGTTGGAGCTCCTTTGCATGATCACCCACTCACCATCAGATCTTCTGACAAGCTTGATAATTATCTCTGCTTAGCTCTCAAAAATGTGACACAAGGCATTAACACATGCCTTCTACACATTATCATTAGTTCCCACTATTCAGACACTTGGAAATCTTGCATTACCTATTGACCTTTTGACTTTAAACCACTCCATAAATTTATTGTACAAACTCTATGATTGTGACACTTGTCACTAACATGTTTACTCAAAGGTAACTTTGATAAATTGACCTTCCTATACTTCATTAGATATTTAGAATAGCTGATTAAGTGCTACCCATTGATTAGTATGGGACAAATATTAAGTCTAATACTAAATAAATATAAATTCTTGATCACTACTTTGAGAAGGTAATTACTAGGTCAAAGGGGCCAATTTCATATACATTGATGACAATGGCTTAACACATGCCTTCTATATAACTTAAGATACCACTTTATCCTAGCTATATCTAGTCAACATAAAAATTAGATAATCCTATGAATTCCATGACTTAAACCCTTAGTGTTTAACTTAAGAAACCCTATAATGTTTAATAACAAACCCTTAGTGTTTATAATTCAATTTTAGGCTCATCACTCTTCATTTGAACTTGCATACCATATGCCTAAGATGATCATGAAAAACCCATAACATATCTTCTATCTATTTCCTTTGTAAATATCTGTAAATGGTCTTTATAAAAACATGTTAACTTTGTAGGGCTTTGTGCATATTTGATTATGGGGACCATTTCAATATGCCTAGAAGGCTAACTTTGCACTTGCATAAATCTTGTTGTGCTTAGTCACATGACCTATAATTTAACACATAATATCCTCTTACATAGGGGATTCCATCCATATATTCATATGCTCTTGAATCCTTCATACATGCAATATATGACATCATAAAAATTCCTTCATAGTATGAAAATGCCTAGAAGCCCTACTTTGCTCATGTATATCTTTTATCATGCTACATCACGTGACTTGAGATTCAGTGCAAGAAAATAGGCACATAAATAAATAAAACCATATGATTATTTTATCTTAACAACTCCATGTCTACAAATTATTACATCATAAATATTCTTAATTGGCTCTATTTATCCCTTTTTTAGATTTGGGTAAGTGTTGGAACTTAGTGAATTCTATACAAGTAGCCAATTTTGCATCCCCATATCTTCAACTGCACTTCATTGCATGTATTAAAATTTAGCACATAACATATAGGGAATAATGTGATCATAAACATATGACCAACTTTACCAATCTACTCCATACATGGTAATGATGATTTCAAAAAAATACCTACTCAGATTTTCCTCTATAGATCCAAAATGTCTAGATGAATAATATGAGGAACCAAATGACTTCCACTCATACACACAAGCACTTCAATCATTCTTGACATTTTATATAATCCTTCACACATCCTATAATCACCATATTCATTACAAATCATAAATTAATTGCTCATAATGTCCCTTTTGACATCAATTACAATCAAATTGCAAACATTCTAGCCTCAAGAATTCCCTTCCCAAAATAAGAAGAATGTAGTTTTAAGCCTAAATTTAGGCATGCATAAAATAAAAATCATAAGTAATTTAGATTAAAAATAATAAAACTCAAATATTTTTTTAATATATATAATTTCACCTCATATCATGTGGATGGAACCTTGGATACGAATCCATGGCACAAGTTGTAGTGATGGGTCCTAAAATGTAATGTTTTTATAGTGAAGAAACAAGTTTTTATCCTCCAACTGACATTTATACCTCTAGGACCTCTAGGTTAAAATACATTACTTTAAGTAAATATATAGAGGAAAATTACATGTTATCCCATGACCATAATGTCCAAATCCATTCAGAATCATGTTTTCACTAGTGTTCAGGAGTGTGGAAACACTAATAAAAAATGTTGTCAAAGTTAAAGTTGCAGTTGGATAAATCTACCTCCAATGTTTCATGGATAAAAAATAGAATTTTAAACACATATGGGTTTTATATAAAATAAACTACCATATTATTTTCCTTTGATCATTCCTAGTCAAGAGACCCACCACCATTCTGGCATCAAGAATGCCCTTCCCAAAATAAGAAAAATACAATTTTTTAGCTTAACTTTAGGTATGTGTAAAATGGGAATAATAAGTAATTTTTATGAAGTGTAAAAACCCTCATGTTTATGTAAAATACATATAATTTCACCCTAAATCACATTGATGTAACCTTGGAGATGAATTCGTGGCATAATTTGTAGTGACAAGTCCATAAATGTAACTTTTTTTACAATGAAGAGACAAGTTCTTGCCCTCTAATTATCATTTCTACCTCTAGTACCTATAGAAGAAAATACATCAATTTAAGAGCTTATATATAGGAAAATTACATGTGATTCTATGACCACAATGTCTAAATCCACTTGGAAGTGTGTTTTCACTACTTTTCAAGAGTGTAGAAAGACTGATAACAAATATTGTCAAAGTTGAAGTTGTAGTTAGATAACTCCATCTCTAGTAATTCATGGATAAAAAATGGAATTTAAAATACATTTTAAATGGTGGAAAACATACAATACTAGGTTATTATCCTTTGATCACACATAGTCAAGAGACCCACCACCCTTCCCAAAACATTGAAAATACAATTTTAAAGCCTAACTTCAAGCATGCATAAAATGAAAAGCATAAGTCATTTATATGAACTAAAATAACCCTCATGTGTATGTAAAATCCATCTAATTTCACCTCAAATCACATTTATTTAACCTTAGAGATGAATCTATGGCACAAGTTACAGTGATAGATCCTGGAATACAACTTTTTGCAAGAAATAAGTTCTTGTCTTTCAACTGGCATTTCTAACTCCAAGACCTAGAGGTGAAAGGATATGAGTTTAAACACATATGTATAGTAAAATTACATGTTATCTCATTACCATGACATCCAAATCCACCCCAAATCATGTTTTCACTAGTGTTTAGGAGCATGGAAATACTAACAACAAATGTTGTCAAAATTGAAGTTGCAGTTATAGAGCTCCACCTTTAGTGATTCATGGCTTGAAACCAACATTGAAAACACATATAGGGTGGTTAATAACATATATAAATAGGTTCTTGACCTCTAATCATGCCCAATATAGATACCAACCACCCATTTTGGCCTCAAGAATGCCCTTCCCAAGACAATAAAAATATAAATTTAGCCTAAATTCAAGCTTGCATAAAATAAAAGTTGTAAGTCATTTAGATGAATTGAAATAACCATCCCTTTCATGTCTAAGGCATATAATTTAAACATTATCATGTCTATGTAACCTTTGAGATGAATACATGGCACAAGTTGTAGTGATGGGTCTTGATATACAATATTTTTGTAGTGAAGAGACAAGTTCTTGCCCTCCAACTTGAATTTCTACCTCTAGGTCCCATAGGTTCAAGTCCATCACTTTTAACATGTATGTAAATGTAAATGACATGTGATCCCATGACCAAAACCTCCAAATCTATTTGAATGCATGTTTTCACTAGTGTTTAGGAGTCTGAAAACACTAACAATAAATGTTGTCAAAGTTGAAGCTATAATTATAAAACTCTACCTTCGATGCTTCATGGCTCAAAATTTGCATTGGAAACATGTTATGGTGGTGGATAATGTCTAGGACAGGGTTCTTATCCTGCCATAATGCTTGATCGAGAGACAAACTACCCATTATGGCATCAATAATTCCCTTTCTGAAGTAATTAAGTATATTAAGCTTTTCTTACCTTTAAGACTCTAAATTTATTTACTTATAGTGCCAACTACGTGAATGTGCAAACTTATTTGGCACCATTAATCTATAAAAAAATGTTAGCAAGTAATTAAAAATAAAATTTAAATGTACTACCTACAAAATCAATAAAATTTGGTAAAATTAAATACATCAAAATTTAAAAATTCAACATACCTTGGAATTTAAATCCAATAAACCACTAGGATATACTCTAATATTGATAGTAACAAGAATAATTTCATGGTCTATCTCACAAAATTTTCATAATTATTGTTTAGTGGTCTCCCATGATATTTGACCAATTGAATATTTTTTTCCAAAAACAAATTTGAAGTGTAGTATCTTCTTATGTGTTTCAAAGTCTTCAAACAATCATACATCTAATTTTTTTATAGGATATCATCGAAGCCAAGTTCCAGTGACTACCACATACCTAGTGGGATAGTCAATGTTTTCTCCATCTATGATCAAGGAATTCAATTTTTTATTTTCCTCTACACATTGATAGAAGTATTAATTTATTCCCTCTTCATTTTCCTCATTAGCAATAGTTGCAAAAACATGCCTTGTATCACAATTTTTTTTTTTAATGATGTTATCAAGATAGATAAGGAGAATAAATAGTACATAATGATTAATCTTTTACATGGTTTCACTAGAGTAGATACATGGTCAAAATCATGTGATGATGGCATATCTATAAGTTGTAATGCTAGTGGAACCCAATATGTGTCGATTAGAATTAGAGGTTTGCAGCTCTATTCATCTACCCACTCTTGTGACTCACACTCATTCCAATCATATTTCATACATGCATAATAGAAGCATTCCAAGTGTCTCATATGAATAGTCCAAGAACCAAAATTTGAGATACAAAATGAGTGGATCTCACTTGATCTCGTGATAGTCATACCATCCTCATACTATGCCAAGTGTTCTTCCTCAATCAACCATAAATATCTATGAATAATAAAATTTTATTGATCAACATGGCCCATTTTCTCATTACACCATTCAATAATGGTTGTTGCATAAGTCAAAACAACACCATATTCAAACTTTAACTTCTCTATTGCAAAGGATATTTTCAAACACGATCCAATGCCATCATAATATCCTTTTCTATGGCCAAGATCATTGAAAATATAAACATGTTCTACACTAGTGGTAATGTGTATCTTTCTCATACAAAAACACATCTATACTTTCTTGAATTACGATTTGTAATTATCTAACCAAATATAATGTTGATTGAAAATAATGTTCCTCTTAGTCAATTATCTATATAACATCTCAAAAGAATATTGCACATAATATATACTATGTGATCTATCATCACTAACATTTAAATGGTACTCCCTTAGTATTTTTTGATCTCGCTCTGTACTATCAATTGCATGTATGAATTCTATATGCATGAATATGGTAACTTTTATTGAGTTTTAATATTATGACTAAACTTCCATTTATGGTTTGAATTGTGTAATTATTATCAAAGTCAACTAATAATATAATATAATCGAGTGAGAATGTGTCCTTTCTTAGCTTGAGATGTTCATCCAACCATCTATCCCTATTTGTGTGCCTTGCATACTCCTAAACAATTTCCTCCTTGAATTTGACCATAAATTTTGAAACAAGTATCTATTTTGTAACAATCTCACACCTTTTAGATTCTTTGTCATATTTTACTTGATAAGCCATAGATTTTTATTTTTTCAAACCAACTAATTCCTCTCCAACTACACTTGTGCTCTCCTCATGGATACAATTTTTTAATTTTGACAATCCACCACAAATGTTGCAATTTCCATCCAAACATGTCTTGTTATAAAAGAACTGTCCATCTAGTCTTTCACAAAAATGGTTGGAATTAATTCTATGACTAATTTTAATGGAATTTATATTCCAAATTTTTGAAAAATGTTTTTAGTATGCAAAGTATAATGTATAAAAATAAATATCATAGTGCATTGAATATTCAACATGTTTCCTACAAAAAGTGGTGTATGTGTGATTTATTTTTGTAGAAAATAGTTTGTCCATCCCAAAATATCTTTTACTAATAGAATATTGTGGATATTTTTATAAAAAAATTAATTAAAATTGTATTTGTGTCATATCCAATAATTATTTTGGATATAGTTCACGGTTAAGATAACCAACTCTTCTTTTCACTACATCTCTTATATTGGGTGAAACTTTTGTATTATCTTTCCAAAATTATGCAAGTAAATATTTCAAAGCATTGGTTATAGTCTTGTCCTTTCATGGAAGTCTACTAAATAATGCCTAGAGCTCAGTGGTATTAACATCATTAAGTCTTTGGCATCTTCTAATCACTTTCATTAATGTTTTTCTATTTATGTCTAATGCTTGACTAGTTTTTGAAATCAATCATTTTTTCCCTTTTTAACCACCAATTACACAAGTTTTAATTATGCATCAAGAATTATTATAATCTTTGTTTCATGATTTCAATCCTATTTAATGATATTCATCATGTAGATTTTCAAAAAAATTGTTGTTTTCACTATCCATGTTAAATGTTCTTAGTCCTAGGGTTTACATTATAGGTCTCATCTTAATCAATTTCATCAAAATATAATTTACATGATATAATTATATGGTTGATTCAACCATATGCTACATATTATAGAATGGATTGATCCATAATTAGGTTTATGAGATAAATTTGGCCCAAAACATGTCTTCAATTGTACCAATCAACTAATTGGATTAATTCATGACTACTTTAACCCCAAATCATGTTTTTAATTGTACTAATTGATTAATTGGATCAATTAATGACTAATTTAACCAAAAATAACATCTTGATATTGTCTATTTAGGTTGAAGGGGCTTAAATTAGCCTCAATTTCTATCACAATTGAATTGGTAAATTATTTACTTTATTTTTTATGATATCAAGTCGATTGATCCCAAAATTAGATCTTATATATATTCAAGATTAGTTTCACTAGGTTCAATTGCATCAACTAACTATAGCCATAAACCATAAACATTAAGCCATAATTTAGGTTCACAGGGCTCAATATGGGCCAAATCATATCTCTAATTACAACAATTAACTAATTAGATCAACTCTTGACATAATAGAGATAATTTATCCCTAATTCATATCCTTATTTTATATTTAGGTTTAAGGGGCTCAAATTAGACCTAATTTACTTCATGCTTGAAAAGGTGGACTATATTTGGTTTAGAGTATTATGACAATGGGGTCGATTGATCCCCAAATTACATCTTATATAGTTAAAATAAGGTTCACATGGTTGAATTTCATCCAAATTTCATCATTGATTATAATTATTGATTAATTATATCTATATGCACAAGGAAATATGAGCTAATTTCTATCCCCAAATCACATCCTATAGTCACACTTAAGTTTAACAGCTCCATATTTACACTTGTGATACAATTAAAAGGATGATTAAGACATATGTTTCATCCTATAGAATGAATTGAGTCATAATTTAGGTTCACATGGATCAATTTGACCCAAATCACATATGTAATTATAAAAATTGACTAATTGGATCAATTTATGACTAATTTATCCCCAAATCATGTCATTTTATAGTTAGGTTAAACTTGGGTTTAAATTATTCCCAATTTCCTTCATGATTTAATTGATGGACTATTTAATTTATTTTTTTATGATACTGGGGTCAATTGACCCCCAAATTACATCTTATATAATCAAAATAAGATTCAAATGGTTCAATTTCATCCAAAATACATTGACTAATTATAGTTCCCTAAACCCTTCACCATAAACCATAACCCACAATTTAGGTCCATAAGGCTCAATTCGGCCAAACCATGTTTGTAATCACACCAATTGACCAATTGGATCAATTCATGATAGAATTGAATAATCTATCCCCATATCATGTCTTACTCATATAATTAAGTTGAAGGGGCTGAAATTGACCTCAATTACCTTAATGATTGAATTAATCAACTATTTGGTTCATTATATGATGGCATTAGAGTTATTTTCACTTAAAATCACATCATATACAATTCAAACTATGTTTGAATGTTGCTCAATTTTTCTAGAATCATTCTATTGATTACACCATTTCACTAATATGCTCAATATATGATGAAACCAAAGACAATTTATCCTCAAATCACATTTTATAGTCGCAATTAGGTTCAAGGGGCTCATATTGAGTCTAATTGTCTACACAATTGAACTAATCGACTAATTCATTCATCACATGATGACATTGGAGTTTATAGAGCCTTAAATCACATTTTATACATGTCAGACTTTCATCTATCATTGGACCAAATGAATATTTACTTCATTCTTAGATGAAATTGGAGTCAACTAAGGCCCAAATCAAATTGAAATAATTGACTCTTTCATTCAAACAACTAACTATTTGCCCCTAATTGATTAAAGGTTTAAATTGGCCTTATAATTACCTCCACCATTGAAACAAATAACTCTTTCATTTTTTTATAATGAAACTGGGCTTGGTTGAACCATAAATCATATTCTATATTATAGTCAAAATTATGTTTGAGGGTGAAAATGCACCAAAATTACTTCACGATATAAATTATGTCCTTTTTTTAATAGTGTATATATTGATACACTCCACTTTAAAATAAAAATATAAAATTATGTATATGAATATATATAAACATAAACATAAACATGTATAAATATATCCTTGTTTATTTTCAATACAATGTTAACATAACATGTATGTGTTATATTTATTTTAAATTCAAACACCAATCCTTATGTCTCATAAAGATATACAAAAATTAGGCAACAACTCAATTGAGTTAAAATAAGAAGATATGTTAAAGAGATTAGGTGATATAGCCAAAATAGAGAAAACATTGCAATAAGATATACACAGAATCAGAAAGATCCACATGAGATTACAACTACTATGCTTAGCTATATCTAACTACCAAATCTATACATATAAAATATCCATATCTTCTGATTTTAGAGTTGTAACCTAAAACAATAACTTCCATAAATGTAAGACCATATAGAAATAAACATCTATATATATACATGTATCAAAATAGGAAATATCAAAAAGAGTTTTCAGATCATCATGGAGAAGGTGGAAAATATTCTTGAATACTTTGTAACATGCTATGACCAAATCTGGAGTGAATTATGATAATCTGTAGCACAACTATGGTAATTTATAGTTGACTATTATAATCTGTAACTAACTAGTAGAATCTATAGCTGACTGATGCAATCCATAGCTAGCTAATAGAATCTATAACTATGCTTCAAATGATTAATTATGTGTCTATAAACATCTTTATCTTCATTAGATCTTATCAAAACTGGTATTAGACACTATTATGCATGTACATATCAAAATATAAAGACTAAACATGAAAATGGTCAGAACATCATGTAAAGAAAGCTAACTTAGACTCACATGAGCTTATAGAGATAAAAGCATATACTTTCTACCTTAGGATAGTTCTTAACCCTAAGACTACATGCAATGCTCAATCAAATGACATGATTAAGGCTATGAACTATGGCAATAATGTGTCATAATGTGGACTCATCATTTCCCCCACACCTTACCTTTTACAAGTCCCATTACAAACTAACTCTCTATATCCTCATAATTATGAATCCTCTACTCTAGCTTGAGGCTCTGATCATAGATGGAATACAAATCCTAAAATATTCTTTGATGGTGAAGAGTAAATCCCATATCTCTTTTTACAAAGTGTAGCCAAATAGAAAATTTCTCATCAAATTGAGGTCCTTTATTTTGCCATGGAGACATAGGGGAGAGTAATAAGGGAGGTCTAAATCTCATCCCTATCCATGGATTTTATCCATCCCCTTTA
Source organism: Torreya grandis (assembly GCA_037957365.1). Taxonomy (NCBI): domain Eukaryota; kingdom Viridiplantae; phylum Streptophyta; class Pinopsida; order Cupressales; family Taxaceae; genus Torreya; species Torreya grandis. The sequence continues at coordinate 2,165,590 of JARHVA010000089.1, read as the reverse complement.
AGAACATCAGTGATTATTTGAATGATGACCTTAGCCCTTATAAGATTCCATTGGATAGTGGTAGGAGATAAAACTTCTCTTTGTCTTAAAGTGACTAGTAACGTATACCAACATTGTCTGTAAGTAATCACCACTTGATCAAAGAAGTGCTGAAAAAACAATTTAAAATTGACGAGGCCATATTTTAAAGTATAGAGATAATTGTCATGGATCCTAGGTTGTTGATAAAAACTTTGGAATTTCTCCCATATTTATTGTACATCACTGAACTAGGGTCTAATGCATAGATAAACATCCCTTGTAGTGTTTGTATGATCATCATATCTATCTTGCCATGCAATTTGATTCTTATATGTAGATATAAGATCCCTCAACTGTAATTATCCCACAAAAAAACTCACCAAGAAATTATTTGTATTTCCCAAAATGATATCACACAAATATAATTCACATATAAAATCATGCCAATTAGGGGTACTATTCTAAAAAACCACCATTAATTCATTACTTGTATTAATTTTATGGGGTAAACCAAAATAAGTCTATATTAAATTCCATCTAAAAAAATACTCATGCAAGAATAAGATGTATGAGGAAGAAGGGACCCTACAAGCTAACAATTTTTCACCAAGTTGATAGGGGAATTGAAGGGTTTGTTTAGCTTGGTCTTCTTTCTACTATGTTTGTGCCAATTCCTATTAGAATTATTGCTTCTCTTTCCCAAGAATGTGGTTTTGCCTCTTCAACTCCTTAAGCTTGGAAAAAACTTGATCCCAGTGGTTTCTTAAATCAATAATAGATAGATTGGTTTGACACCCTTGTTATTTCATGATTTTAGGAGGCAAATTAAAGGAGCTGAAACCTATTTGAGTTTTTAATCTAACATTTTATTGTTCATACTTTAGAAGATTTATTCTCAAATAAATATTGTCTTCTTCAAGTGTTTTATTATAGCTCCACAAATCAATAATATCATTTTATGATTCATCCCCTTTCTTCAAAGATTGAATTTCAATGCCTTCTATTTATTTCATTAGAAGAGAAATGACAAAATCCTTATTCTAGGCTGAAGAAATTAATTCGACAATGTTTATGCATTTTCCTTAATTATGGCCTCTAGTTGAAATAGTGTTAAAGCATGTTGTAACTATACATCATATACTCCATCGGAAGGTTGAGATTTTTCTTCATTCATTGGAGCCTTTACTTTATATCTTGATTTCCATGTGGAGGGAGTGGGAACATCTTCAAGGATAGTTTATGCAAAATCATCCTATGGAAGAGGGGTTTATACTCTCTCTCTATCTTGTACCTCACTGGAAGTGGTATTAGTGTTCCATCTTAGACTATCTAGGGTTTTTGTATCTATAATTTCATCACTATCAATAGCCAATATCAATGTTATCCTTCTCTTTTGAGGGAGAGAAAGAGTTTTTATATGTGAGGTTTCTTGAGTTGTAGGCTATGAGATATGGTCTGATGATGATTCATTCTCAATAATTTGGATAGGTTCCTGTATAGGGGAAATTTGGGAAGATTGCTTAGGATTCCTAGTGGAAGATCTGATCCTTAAGTTTTTGCTTGTTTGAGATGGTGAAATCATATTAAAAGGACTTGGGGGTTTAAGTGTAGAAACTTTAACTATGGATCATGTACTTTGAGTGGATTCAAGAATTATTACTTTAGAAAAAGTTTTGGGTGGAGTCATAGAACTTGAGGTATTAGGGTCTAGAGGTATTTAGTTAGAAAGTCTATGGTTTTTTTTAATGTTTTTACCCTCACAGAAGGTAATCTAGGCTTTTATGCCATTTTCCTATTGTAAAAACTGGTGTTGGATGATCAACTAGATACATCTATGGTGGTGAATAGAAAATGGGTTTGGGGTATCTCATGGCCATGAATTGAATGGATCCTAACAATAATGAGGGTAGATTAATTTGGTGTTGGGGTTATTGCATACCATATCTCAGATGTATTAACATTCTCATTAAAATGCAACTTAGGACACTACATTGACCTTCATAGCTTAGGTATTTTATAAGACAAAAAGATACTGACCTCTAAGGTTTAGGCAAAGAATCCCTATTGATACCTTTGATCCTACCTTTGATAGCTTGGACATATACTAACACTGGTTCTCCTTCGCTACTAAATTTTTGAATGAGGTCACTAAAGGAGGATCTACCTGTGATTATTTACCCTTTTTTGGAACTCTAGATAGCTCACTAAGAACTTGAGTAGAGAATAAAATTTGCACACCTCGAACAGTAAATAAGTTTATTTTTAAATAGAGGATGAAATCGACAACAAGTGCCTCATTGAAACCTTGGAATTTTAGGATGAATTCAAGCCATCTTGCTACAATAAATACTTGCTTTGTTGGCTCATTTCTTAAAAGAACATTTATAATCTCTGGTTCAAATTTTTTTCCCCATCTTGAGTTCTAATTTTGCACAAGACACAACCAACCGACATCTCTATTTACAAAAGAAATATACTTCACTGGGAAACAAATGGATAACAATAATATCTCTTTTGGTTATTTGTTGTAGACAAAACTTGAAGCCTTCAAATGTGTCAAATAATTATGATAATGTCAACTAAAATAATAATGATTATGTACTTTTCCACTTTTATTCATTTCTAATTATTCCACCACCAAATCTTTATCAATTACTTTATCCACATGAATGTAATATGATGACAAGGACAAGTCATCATAAAGTGACTTATAGCTTGAGAGGACAATGCTTATAACATGAAATTAAGTGTTCACAATGTGACTTTTTAAAAACATCCTTTACTGATGTGATGGAAATATTCTCCTTATAACACCTTATAGGAATTTGCCAAAGATTTGAGCATACGCATACAAACTTAAAAATTCAAAACTAACATTTAGTAGAAGAATATATACTATACCTTACAAACCATGATATTTTCCTTGTTTGACTTCTTCACCTATTATAACAAAGAAAATTACATGAATTAGTTATAAGAAATAGTACAGAAAATAATATCAATTTTTATTGCTTTGGAACAAAGAGAATCAATCATGAATCTATGAATTTTTGAACTCACTTTTTCTGATTTTTATTTTTTCCCTTGACTAGCCATTTACTAGTTTTCTAATCAAGGATCATCGTGTAGTACATGGACAACTAGCAAGATAGTTTTCTAGTCATGACTATCTACAATGTCCCTAAGGATTTTCATTGCTATTTTTTTTTTTAAATTTAAAATTTTAATTTTTTAAATTTTTAGAGAAGTGGATCCTCTTCGTTTGTTTAGGCCATCTTGTCTTCAAAGATCAATAGCCATGAAATATTTGAGTTCTTCCATAGTGCCAAACTCATTTTGTATCAGTTGAATGAAATCTTCTTTATTGAAAGGTTTTTGGTACAACTTCAACCGATGTCCATTAACAATAAGTATCTTCTAATTACCATCTATGGGAAGTAATTGTACTGAACCATTATAAAAAATCTTTTATATTTGAAATGGTCCTAACCCTCTAGTTCTTAACTTACCTTTGAAGTGTTGATACTTAGAATCATATAAAAGTTCCCAATCTCCTCATTTGAACTGTCTTTCTATGATGTGCAAATAATGTCATTATTTATTTTGATACTACTTCATCTCCATATAATGCAAAGCTTCTATTATCATCTCATCCAGCTCATTCAATTATAAAATTCTCTCTCTCTCTATGTTTTATCCAAGTTAATTCCTACTTCTATTGCAGTCCTTAAAGTTTGCATCTCAAATTCATATGAAAGGAGAGGTTTCTTACCAAATACCAATTCATATGGTGAAAAACTAGTAATGGTCTTCCACATGGTGTTATATGCCCATACATATTTTAAAAGTTTGGTTGCATGATTATTTCTGATGCTCCTGACTATCTTGGTAAGGATATTCTCTAATTCTCTATTAGTAACCTCTACCTATCCCTTTTCTTGAGGATGGCATGGAGAATACTTTCTATGGTTGACTTGGTAAATATCTGTGAATGCTTGGATCATATTGGATATGAACTAAGGTCCTTGATTAGATACTATATCTCTTGGTACCTCAAAATGCTACATGATCTTAGAATATAGGAAGTTTGCTACTGCCTCTTTTCTTGCAAAGGAAAGAGCTTGTAATTTAGCCCATTTAGTCACATAATCTTTACATACCAACAAGTATTATTTACCTTGAGAATGTGGATTTATGGGCCCAAAAAAGTCCATACCTCACTTCTCAAAAGGTTCTATAAATACTTGATGATGGAGGAGCATCTCAGAAGATAATTTAGATTTCTACATTCTCTGACATGGATCACAATACCAAAGATATGCCTTGATTTGCTTGTGAAGAGTTATCCAAAAGTAACCATATCCAAGGATCTTATGTATTATCCTTTTAAATAAATAGTTTCCTCCACTAGGTTCATCATGACAACCATGAATGATGTCATACATTTCATTCTCCTTTACACTCCTAAAAAAAATATGATCAGGTCCAAGTTTAAATAGTATACCATTAATCCACTTATAACAATAACTAACTTTAATCAAATGTTTCTTTTCATTTTTAATAAACTAAAAAATAAACTTCTCTGTAGCCAAAAATTTTCTATATCAACAAACCAAGGTGATTGTGCTATAACAACAAATAGTTGTTCATCTAGAAAACTATCTTCTACAAGTTCTTATTCATCTACATTGTTCAATCTAGAAATAAAATCATAAACCACATTGAATTTACCTAGTTTATCAATAATTGTTATATCAAATCCCTATAATAGTAATAGCCACCTGATAATCATTCCTCCTACCACTAGCTTGTTCATCAAATACTTGATGTTTGCATAATCAATATATAAATAGATTTTATAAATAGTAATTTAATGTCTTAATTTATTTATGGCATAAATTATAGTGAGGAATTCTTTCTTAGTGGTTATGTAGTTTCTTTCAGTTGAATTCAAATTCTTGTTAATGTAGTATATAACATACATCTATCCATCTTCATATTTTTATCCCAAAATAGACCCCATAGATGATTAGATGCATCATTATAAATATGAAAGCCATGTAACCAATTAGGTCCTCTTAAGACTAGTATAATACTCAGCTTTTGCTTGATGGTTTCAAAGGCTTGTTGACAATCTGAATTCTAGATAAATTCACTCTCTTTTGTCAGTAAGGCAAACATTGGAGCAAAAATCTTACAAAAATATTTTATAATTTTTTTTTAGTATCTTGAATGACCTAATAAGCTCTTGATATTAGTCTGATTTTGATGAATAGGTAAATTTGAAATGACTTCAATTTTATTTAGATCTACTTAGATTTCTTTTGCAAAAATATGATGTCCTAAAGCTATGCCTTCCTCTACCATGATCAAACATTTTTAATGAATTAAGGACAAATAGTGATCCTCTTATATTTTTAGTACCTTTCTATTATTTCTCAAATTTTCATCCAAGGACTATCCATTAACAATAAAATCATCCATGTAAACCTCCACATAGTCATTGGTCAAATCTAAAAATATAGCTAGGACTGCTCATTGGAAAGTGGTAGGTGCATTGCATAAACCAAAGGGCAAGATTCTATATGTAAATTTCCCCCATAGAAAATGGAAGGTTGTTTTGTCTTGGTCTTCAGGTGCCACTTGTATCTAATTTTATCCACTAAAGCCATCCAAGAAAGAAAAATATATTTTCCCAAGCAAGTTTTCAAGTACTTGGTCAATAAAGGGTAAATGGAAGTAATATCTCATGGTTAATTTGTTCAATTCCATGTATTCCACACATACTCTACATTTACCATTTTTATTGAGAACAATAACTAAAGGATAGACCCATTGGCTATCATAAATAGGATAAATGAATCCTACTTCTAGAAACTTTTCAATTTTAGTTTTCACAATGTATCTTAAGGTAGGATTAATTATTCTTTGAGGTTGTCTTACTATTTTAATGTTCTCTATGTATATATGGTGTGTGCATACCCTTATATGGATTCCATTCATGTCTTTATACTCCCAATTAAAATATTGAGTATGATCTCTGAGTACATCAAAGACTTTCACTTCTTAATCATGTGTCAACCAATTGTTTGTGTTGAGTGTCTTCCTTGGTGTTACTATGATTTATTTAGTGCATGGATGGGAAGAATATATTTATTTTAATTCACTCATCAATGAGTTGAGAGGACAAGTAAATGGTAACAATGTATGGAATGTGACAATATCTTTGACAAATTTATCTCCTATAGGAATCACTCTAGCTAAAGGACAATGGAAGGCTATTAAGAATGAATTTTGGCCTTCATGTGCCCATTGCATAACATTGTTTTGCATGTATTTATTGTCATACAACGTGTTGGAAGTGGTGGAAAAGGATGGGTGAATATAAGGTTAGGAAATACCACCATGCAAGGATCCTCTATCAAAATCCATAGTTGAACTATCAAGATCCATAGGTAGGCTATCAAGATTTGTAGCTGGAATAGCAAAATCCATAGCTAGACTATCAAGTCTATAGAATTTCAAGTACTTATTAATAAATAATAATCTACTTCTTCCACATTATCATTAATTGTGACCATAGCTAGAGAGGAAATATTATCACATTTTTCTTCAAGTTGATCTACCCATAATTGTTTGATAGGATTGGTTGATGGTTGATCAGGTGGATATAAAAAAATACATTTTATTTCAAGACCATTTGAGATGGTCATATCCCCTGGTCTATAATCAACTAATGTTAATATAGTTGTTAACCAAGGTCTTCCTAGAATAAATGGGTATCCAATTTATTTATTTTTGAGGTAGAGGACAATAAATTCAATAGGGTATTCTCATGACTCTATAGTCAATGTTATATCCTCAATGACACCTTTTGGTTTGGTAATGAAATGATTTTCCATTTGTAAGATTATGGTAGTGGGTTGCATATATTTCAAAGATATATTTTTCATTGTGTCTATACTCATTACATTAATATTAGCTCCTGAATCCACAAATACATTTGGTATCTCCTATTTTCCAATCTTTATAGAAATGACAGGGCTTCTTGAGTCCCCATGTTTAGGAAAAAGTAGCTTCCCTGCTAATAAATTAACAAGCTTTCCATCTACCTATTTTTTCTTGGGATATTATCTTTTTTTACCAAGTGTCTAGACACATAAACTTTTGATCACCCTATTTAGTTCTAGAATGTCCCTAGTGTCTTGTAATAATGTAATTTCTATGTTGAGTTTACTGAGTTCTTGAATTAATTCAGATTCATTATTGTCTTCCAATTCCTTCAATCTTTCTAAAAAAGGAACAAATGGAGGAGTTATGATGACTTCTTCTATTTTTACATATTTCTCTCTTGACTCCTCTTCTTTCTCTAGTTGAGTCTGTGAACTTGTTTTATCTTGAGGTACTTATATAATGATGATTTGAGGTTCTTATAACATTTTTCTTGACCTGAGAGGTATGTTTGCACATTTAATAACACCTACCCTTATGGTTTCACCTTGTTAATTTACATGAACAAGTCTATTTTTTAGATTTACTACTAGTTGAATAGGTAGCTAAGGTTGGTTTACTTATTCTATAGGAGTTGCTTGATTTATTTGAGGATCCATTAATTCTTATTGTTATTTTTATGGATACCTTCTTTGATGTTGTTGGTTATAATTTGGACCAAGATTCCAATGTTGATTTGTCCATTGAGGCTAGTGAGCTTGGGGTATCCAAGTTTGTTGAAAATATTGGGGCATTATCCATTATTGTGGCATCCATTCTTGGGTGCTGCATGGTAGTATTACCTACACTTATAGGGGTACATACCATTGTGGAAAAGGAATCCTTGAGCCAAACTGTTGTGGTTGATTTTGTTGAAAGGTATTTTCTTGTCTCTAAACATAGTTGATTTTTTCTATGATAATTGCATTCTATTTAAATTGGTTCTTAATATTAGGAAGGTGACTACAATTCTTTATGTCATGATCTTGAGCATCACATATTCCATAGCTTTCTATTTTATCTAGAGGATAGTCCCTGAGTATATGTTTTAATCTACACTTTGGATAATATATTTTTAGTGGTTTAGTATTAGATTTGGCCTTAGATTGAAATCCGTCTAGTGTTGAATTCAATTGAGCCAATATATTTGTTTTGATTTTTTTTGGTTCTTCCATGAGTTGGCTTACATCACTAGATTTCCCTAGTTTTCCTCTTCTACTATTGGGTTTTTTCCTAGAGTAGTTGGGACATAAACATGTGATCTCTTAGAAGTCTAGTTTGGTAATTCTCTCTTCTCCATGAGATTCAATGAATCCCTAGAGAAGTCATCCAATCCTTTAAGAAAAATAGTTTGATCACTTCCTCAAACAACTCATAACCACATCTGTTGTGGGTAAAATTAAACCTATCTAAGTAATCTTTAAGGTTTTCATCTTTATTTTGCTTAATTTTAAAAAACTCTTCTTGTCTATCCTTGACCCTAAAGTAATATTGATATTTTTTCAAGAATACTATTTCCATTTCTCTAAGTGCTAATAGAGTTTCCTGCTAGTCCCATGATCCACCTCATTGCTCCTTCCTTCAGAGTAGAAAGAAAGAGCTTCAACTTTTGGTTGTCTAAAGTGTAATCATAGGTCTAGCAAAGTATTTTGAACTTAAAAAGAAATTGGTCTAGGTATTTAGTGGATAGACCTCTAAAGGTAGGTAGATTGGATGGAGAAATATTTTTCATTATTGTTCGGTTATCATTCTCAAAGATAATAAGATAAGAGAAATTCCTCTCAGGATTATTCTTGTGAGGGTTTTCTACATGGCCTATATTTTCTCCCATTACAAATAGATTTCTATTGAGAGGATAGGATTCTAGATGTTTAGTGTTTCAAGGCTCAACTCTTGCATATGAATATTCTTTCAGATCCCTAGAGGTACTTATGAAAGACTCACTTAATTATTTTTTCAAACTTTCCATCTTTTTTGAAAATGCTTTGATTCTTTCCTATAAAAGATCAAGATCTTTTAGAATAAATCTTCCTTGTGAATCCCTTTGCCTACTTATATACCTAAATTTGGTATCTCCTATTTTCTAATCTTTATAGAAATGACAAGGTTTCTTGGGTCCCTATGTTTATGCAAAAATAACCTACCTAATAATAAATTAACAAGCTTTCCATCTACCTATTTTTTATTGGGATATTATATTTTTTTACCCGGTGTCTTGACACAAACTTTTGATCACCCTATTTAGTTTTGGAATGTCCCTAATGTCTTGTAATAATGTAATTTTTATGTTGAGTTTACTGAGTTATTGAATTAATTCAGATTCATTGTTGTCTTCCACTTCCTTCAATCTTTATAAAAAAGGAACAAATGGAGGAGTTATGATGACTTCTTCTATTTTTACATATTTCTCTCTTGACTCCTCTTCTTTCTCTGGTTGAGTTTGTGAACTTGTTTTGTCTTGAGGTACTTATATAATGATGATATGAGGTTCTTATAACATTTTTCTTGACCTGAGAGGTATGTATGTGCATTCAATAACACCTACCCCTATGGTTTCACCTTGTTTATTTACATAAACATGTCTATTTTTTGGATTTACTACTAGCTGAGTAGGTCGCTGAGGTTGGTTTACTTATTTTGTAGGGGTTGCTTGATTTATTTAAGGATATATTAATTCTTACTATTGTTTTTATGGATACCTTCTTTGTTGTTGTTGCTTATAATTTGGACCAGGATTTAAATGTTGATTTGTCCATGGATGCTAGTGAGCTTGGGGTATCCAAGTTTGTTGAAAATGTTAGGGCATCATCCATTGTTGTGGCATCCATTCCTATGTGCCCCATGGTAGTATTACCTACACTTATGGAGGTACATACCATTCTAAAAAAGGAATCCTTGAGCCAAACTGTTGTGGTTGATTTTTTTGAAAGGTATTTTATTATATCTAAACATAGTTGATTTCTTCTATGATCTTTGCATTCTATTTGAATTGGTTCTTAAGATTAGGAATGTGACTAAAATTCTTTGTGTCATGATCTTGAGCATCACATATTGCATGTATATCTATTTTATCTAGAGGATAGTCCCTGAGTATATGTTTTAATCTACACTTTGGACAATATATTTTTGGTGGTTTAGTGTTAGATTTGGCCTTATATTTAAATCTATCTAGTGTTGAATTCAATTAACCAGTATATTTATTTTGATTTTTTTTAGTTCTTCCATGAGTTGGCTTACATCACTAGATTTCCCTAGTTTTCCTCTTCTACTATTGGGTTTTTTCCTAGAATAGTTGGGACATAAACATGTGATATCTTGGAAGTCTAGTTTGGTAATATCTCTCTTCCCCATGAGATTCAATGAATTCCTAGAGGAGTCATCCAATCCTTTAAGAAAAATAGTTTGATCACTTCCTCAGATAGCTCATAACCACATATGTTGTGGGTAAAAGTAAACCTATCTAAGTAATCTTTAAGGTTTTCATCTTCATTTTTTTTAATTTTTAAAAATTCTTCTTATCTATCCTTGACCCTAAAGTAATATTGATATTTGTTCAAGAATACTATTTCCATTTCTCTCTAAGTGCTAATAGAGTTCCCTGCTAGTCCCATGAACCACCTCATTGCTCCTTTCTTTAGAGTAGAAAGAAAGAGTTTCAAATTTTGGTTGTCTAAAGTGTAATCATAGGTCTAGCAAAGGACTTTGAACTTAAAAATAATTTGGTATAGGTCTTCAGTGGACATACCTCTAAAGGTAGGTAGATTGGATGGAATAATATTTTTCATTGTTATTCAATTATCATTCTCCAAGATAATAAGATAAGAAAAAGTCCTCTCAAGATGAATCATGTGAGGGTTTTCTACATGGCCTATATTTTCTCCCACTGTAAATATATTTCTATTAAGAGGATGGGATTCTAGATGTTAAGTGTTTCAAGACTCAACTCTTGCATAGGAAGATTCTTCTAGATCCCTAGAGGTACTTATGAAAGACTCACTTATTTAGTTTTTCAAACTTTATATATTTTATAAAAATGCTTTGATTCTTTCCTTTAAAAGATCAAGATCTTTTAGAATAAACCTTCCTTGTGAATCCTTTTGCCTACTTATATACTTGTATTTGACAACAGAGTGATTTTATTCTATTTTTTAATTTTTTTATATTTTGACATTTAGTGTGAGTGTTTACCTTACTAACACTTTTAAATGATTCCCTTAAAATAATGCCAAAAATGATGGGTGTCATTATTACCCCTTCATTTAACTAACCAATGTTGGTGTCAATTCGTAGCAAGGCCAGTGTCCAAGGCTATCTATAGTAAGGCACTTATAGGTTTCAGCTAATAGTACTATTTTGGGAGGTTTTTGATGTTTTACTAACCTAATGTCTATTCCTAAAAATCTAAAATAATACTAAAAAGAAACACTCTTGCAAGAAATGTAAACAAACCAAACTATGTTGAATTTAATAATCTAAAAGCAATCACACAATGCTATAAATTAAACTCACCAAAACAAAATCTCAAATCCATACTTTCAAAATTAAATTTACAAGTATTAAGGGAATGATAAATTCTTATGCAAATTGAAACTAAACATATTAATATTTAATCTATCTTGCAGTTTATAAATCTAATCACATAAAACATGTATATCAATTCTAATTAAAACAAGCAATAAATAAAATTTATAAATACCAACATAAAGTCTCCCATCTCCTTAGGGAGTGGTCCCTTGCTCACCCTTGAATTCAAGTTTGAATCAACTCAGTCTTGAAATGTTATCTCAACACATGGCTTGAAAGATTAAACTACTACGAGTTTTTTGTATTAAAAAATAACCAAAATTAAAATATTTGTGTATATCTATATGTTATAGATCCATCATGGATCTATCCTTTATTCTATGCAAAGGAAACTAACTATCCTAGAAATCATGCAACAACTCGACTAATTTAAAATAAGAAGATATTTTAAAGAGCTTGGGTGATATAGCCAAAATAGAGAAAAGTTGTAATAAGATATACATAGAATCAGAAAGATCCACGTGAAATTACAATTGATATGCTTAGCTATATCTAACTACCAAATCTATACATATAACATATGCATATCTTCTAACTTTAGAGTTACAACCTTAAATAAAAACTTCCATAAATGGAATACCATACAAAAATAGGCATCTATATATATACATGTATCGAAATAGGAAGGATCAAAAGGAATCTTCAGATCATCATGGAGAAGGTGGAAAATATTATTAAAACCTTGGGACATTTTATGAACAAATCTAGGCTGAACTCTAATAATTTATAACACAACTGTGGTAATCTATAGTCGACTATTATAATCTATAGCTAACTGGTAGAATATATAGATGGATAACAGAATCCATATCTATGCTTCAAATGATTAGTTCTATGTCTGGGAACATCCTTATCTTCAAGATATCTTGTCAAAATTTTATTAGACACTATTATGCTTGTATATATCAAAATATAAAGACTAGTCATGCAAATGGTTAGAACATCATGCAAAGAAAGTTAACTTAGACTCACATGAGCTTATAGAGATAAAATCATCTACTTTATACATTAGGCTAGTTTTAAACCCTAAGACTACATGCAATAGTCAATAAAATGACATGTTTAAGGCTATGAACTATAACAATAATATTCATAATGTGGATTCATCACTCATAATCATATTACTTAACTCTCTTTATGAGTAAGACCATCTAATAGAAGACCCAATAGTGAGACCCATCTAAATCCTAACACACCAAAACAAGAACCTTTAGATATGATCCCACTTTCTCTTATTTATCTTTGGGTTAAACCTTGTCGTATCGTATTTGATTTATAGATGACATTGACTGGCCATATTCAACCTAATAGATTCAACAAAATCCTAAGGGTTCTCCAACCCAACTTCACCTAGTTTCCTAAATCAATCATCAACCAATAACTTCATTAACTGTCCTTATTCATTCTAAAGGTTATTGAAACTTTATATTTCCTATTTCACAACTTCAAATGATAAATAAGATGTAGGTGAGCTCTTTTGGTATCACCACAAGCACCCTCTACCACTTGTCACTCAAAACCATCTTCCCAAAACTCAACCTAACCAACCAACTCTTCTAGCCCTTCCTGTTCAAATTCTTCAACCACATCAGCCCAACCAACTGAATCATTAAACCACTCATCCCATTATCTTTTCATCAATTGTCTCAGCTAGACCTTGAGAATTCTAGTACATAAAGGCTAGCATGTTGATTTTTATCATACAATCACCTCTTAGGATTTAGGTTTGATGAGGTCCATAGATTCCTAATGACATCATATGGTTTAGAGTTCATCTTTTCCACTTCTACCTATTTGCTAAGTTAAAAAAAAATTATTGTTGGTTTTGGATTATTGATGAATAAAAGTTTTTAATGGATGGATAAATTAGTTATGTGCTTTTATCAACTACTATTAATAAAGTTAACTTTATTTATATTATTCCAACAAGGATTGGGTCCTTAAATTTGTTTTGATGATTGAAGTGAAGAAAAAGGCCTAGATTATGTTGTAAATAAAGTTGTGTTTCTTAGAATTAATTATTATTAGTCTTTGGTTTGATATTCATGGTTGCATATAGAAGCCCTTATTAAAAAATCATTATATAAGCCTTCTTTTTAGGATTATTTTGTGAAAAAAATAAATAATTATGAATACTTACTCTTGTGCTAAAATTTATTCTATGAAAAATAGAATTTTTAATTACTTAGAAATATATTTTGGGCTTATTGAAATAAAGTTATTTTTTTAAATTTAAATAAACTACGCTTATTGAAATAAAGCTATTTTTGTGTGATTAAAATTTTAAAAAACTATTATAGGATATCCATGCAAAGGAATCTTAATTTACTTAATGCTTTCTTGTATGTAAGTAGGTTCTTTTATGTGTTTGAAAGAAACTTCCTCTATTAAACATTTATTTGAATAAAGGTGTTGTGTTTATTTAATATAAAAATTTTATAATAAGGAGGAATTTTAGTAAATTCTCTTTGAAAAAAGGACACACACACACACACACACACACACACACACACACACACACACACACACACACACACACACACACACACACACACCCTATAAAATAACACAAAATTCAAAGCAGATTTAATTCTAACTAAAAAGGAAATATTAATATTGGGTGTTGTATATATTTTTAATTAAGGGTAAAATATGGTTTTTTTACTAGGGACCCAAACCCATACAGTAAAAATAGATAAGGCCTCAAAAATCCTATATAATCATCATATTATTATACCAAAACAAGATATTACATAAAAGAGGAAAGACAATAAAAAGATATAAAAAACAACAAAAAATTAGCTAGGACTTTGGCTACCAATAACCACTTTCCAACTACTCCATCTCCTTATTTCATTTAATACATTTATCTTTCTCACCCTTTTACTTGTCATACTTTAAAGTAAATCGAAGAGAATTTATAGTGGTAAGGTTGTGCTTCATAGAAGTTTGGCTAACATCAACAAGAGAATTAATATTGATCTTTAAATCCTTGTTTCCCTGAGAAAGGATCTTAATTTTCTTCTTCATATCTAAGCATTCCCTCATAAACTTACTTAAAATAGATTTTTATAGATCTAGTTCTTCCTCAATTTTGTCCATCCTACTTACAGTCTTCAAATTATCAACAAAATTATCAGACTCATCATTACATTTCTTATTACTTGTATAGAAATATCCATCTAATGGGGGTTGTCATTTATCCTTGTACTAACCTCACATTTCCTATACTTGTTGAATTCCATATCTGACATGGTTGAAATTGATTAGAGGGTGTTGTATATTAGTAGGGGCTATAAATATATATTTTATTGGCATGAATATTGAAACCTATTAATAATAAAAAAATAATGGACTTATATATTTGATGTTTTTTTATTGTTCTTGAGAAAGTATAAATAATATTTATGACATCCTAGACCACTCAATGAAATTATGTTTGACCTAAAATAGATACACAAAGTCTATAACAAATCCTCTAAATAAACATAGTACCACAATATTATTCAAGTAATGTAAAGAAGCACATAGTCTTCCATTTAGAAATGCCTATGGAAATATTCAGACCATGCACAAAGGATTCCATGAATAGGAAACACATGCATAAGTAGGAGAGCTAAGGTATGGCATGGCCTCCCTATTTCCTACTTCCTCTCATTGTGTGTACAATTTTTTTGAAAAAAAGAAATAAAAGTTACAAACTTATCAAGTGTTTTTTGAGTGTGAATGGAAGAAGAAAATTCTTAGGTTAAATAAATATAATGGTTGGGATATATGGTCCTATTACCTTTGATTATGATTAATATTAGTTAAAAATAACTAATGAAACTTAAGTGGATTTTATTTCATGGGGAAATTTAACTAGTTGAATATGAATGAGTGCCATATATTTAGTAAATAAATATAAAGACTTAAAAAATAGTTTATTATTGGCTTTTGAATTATAGAATAATTTATTTTATGACCTTAAATCAAGGATGTTATTTGTATGTACATAAATTAACACATGATAATATATTCACTTGACATAATGAAAGGACTTTTGGTTTGGTTGGTTGTTGAGTGGTGTGGGATTCAAGATAGGTGGTGGTAATGGATTATAGTGATAGAACCAGAAGACCTCAACAACACCCTAATTCTCATTGAGACCATTAAGCTATGTGGAGATAGAGATCAAAGGCCATTATATCATTGATATCAAAATAATGTGGAGTTCGTGGTCAATGCTAGGCTCAAGGAAATGAGGGATATTGGGTTATATGAATCACAAGAGAAAATCTACTCTATTGGGTTGAATTTGCTTAGCCAATGTCATCTATTGAGTGTGAATAATATAATATGAGACTAGATTCAAGGATAAAAAGAATGGGATGGATAGGTGACTAAGATTGGATATCATTGTGTTGACATCTCCTATTCTATGGGAGAATAATGATAAGAAAATTGGGGATGCACTTTTATTCTTCTAAAATGACTAGGAATCTATGATGAGGTGGGGAATTGGATTGGATCAAAAGACCTCAGGTCTAAACTCAATACTAATGTCAAATTGTATGATAATGTTAGAAATAGGTGCTCTAACTCTAGGATATAGGCCATTCTGGACAAGATTTGATGTCTCAAGAAGGGTCATCCAAAAGAGACTAGGCAGAATCCATGGAAAAATGTATGAGCTTATTCAATAAATGGCTTGTAAAGTATGCTTGCTGAAATGTTGAATCAATGATTTGATATGTATTAATTGTGTGAATGGCATGATTTATGTAGGGCATGTTTGGTTGCATGAATGGTAAGGATTTTTATTTTATTTTATTACTTACATGAATGGAAAGGCTTTTTATGTTGTGTTTGCTTGTGAAAATAGTAAGCCTTATGTTGTTGATTATTTTTGGGATTTTATAGGTTTTTAACAAAGGAATACTTGCTGAAAACAAAGTTTTGAAAAGTAAATAATAACTAAACTAAAAAACAATTGAAATAAAAAAAATATTTTTTTAATATTTTTCAATATTTGGCATGCATACAAATGAGAGAGGGAAAAAACTTATAGTATTATGCAAGATGCTGATTTTTTTAGATCTATTTCAATGTAAACTAGATGCAATGTTTTTGTTTGTTTTTTATTAGTCTGTGTAACATGGAATAAATAAATGAATTAAATATATTATGCACAAGTAATAAGATAAGTGGTAGGATGAAAACAAAATATATAAGTTCTAATTTTACATTTTGAAAGGGAGAGATGGAAATGCTTTTAACCCTTTAGAATAAATAAAATCATAAATCCACAAGGCTCATATATTTACCTATAGTTGTCAATGTTTTTGTGTTTACCCATGTAATTATTTTAAGTGCAATAAGTTTGTCTAGATCTTGAATGAAGAAAAGTTGACTTGGCTCAAAATGAATTGAAGATTTACTAATATCTTTTTTTGGAATGATTTACAATATTTATTGTTTATTTGAAAGGAAGATGATCTATTAAATGTAAGCATAAATCAAAAGTAATAATGTTTTTGGTAGAAAATATAAATTTCACTATCAAATTTGCTTCTTTTCTCTTTTAAATGGGAAAATAATTTAAACAAAAAAATAAACTATATTAAATATAATCTAATAAATAATAAATACCAATAATCAAAATAACCCCAACTTTATTCTATAATAAATTCACTGAAGTGCAAGCAGTGTGTTGATAGAATAATACCCAACATGCTAGATTTGTATGCTCTTGTGAATTCAGGAAAATATCTAGTTGAGGGATGCAAAAACTTTGGAAAATATAGAAAAATGGAGAATACACTATCCAAAAAAATAAGATCAACTAAACTGAGGATGGATAATGTCTTGGCTTACAAGGTTTATGTTGCTCTCACCAATGACACTTCTTTTACAACTATGTAGTCAACTCAAAAATACTAGGGGTTGAATCTCCTAGAAATTATAGTAAGGTTTTGCCTAAAAGAGATTCTGAATAAAAATCTCTAATGGAAATTTTTGGTTTTGAAATTAGGCCCAAATTGGCCTTCTTGTAGGATATGAATGGAGTTTGCATGGGAGAGTTGTGATAGTGCCTTCAACTTGAGCTGACCAAAAGAAGGTTAAAATTAGAAGAGTGAGTGAGTTGGGAATATTGGAAATGAGAACAAGCTAATGAGAAAAATAAATTTGAAATTAATTATGCAAAATATGTGAAAACTAGAGTTATAGCTAATTTTGGAAAGTGTTTCTATTGCGATGGAACCACCACTTTATGCAGGTGCAATTGCAGAATTACCTCTCGTCTTGACAAAACCATCCTTTAAAATAACTAGATCACCAATATATTAATGTGAAACTACCCTTTATGATAAAAAAACACCACCTAAATGTCACTACTACCATGATGGTTACGCAAACCAAGGGGAAATTTTAAAATAGAGGATGGTGATTGTGTTACTTGGGATGGTAGTTTTATCACTCATGGTCAGTTTTTAAAATAATGAATACATGAATAGGAAGATCATAATCAAGGGGGTTAAAAGGGGTCAAAAGAGGAATGTATAAGCATAGATGAGAGTTTGAGATAGAGAGTTCCCTATGGAGAAAAAAATTAGAGGTCATTATATCATCATTAGATTTGTATAAAAAATGTTGCATCATGTAAAATTTAGGTGCATATATATTGCCCCTTTGGGAGGGTGACTTATCATGAATTGGAAAGGTGTATTCCCAAGTAAGGTATACTAAAAGGAAATTTGAGTTTAGATATACTTACCTTACTTACCTATACAGAGGAACAAGTATTGTTAGGACCTCGTGTAACCTATAGACAGAAGATGAGATTCAAGTACAAATTTCAAATAAGAAAAAAATTAGGCTATATAATTAGAAGAGAATACATATCGTATGTGCATCGAAAATCATACTACCTAGACCATCCAATTAGGGGATTGAACTTAGTGCTAAGTTATATGTACCTACAAAAGTATAAAATGTGCTACAAAAGATAGAGATATTTTTAAAGTGTCAGTGATAAATCATTGATTTTCAATATTAGAAAATAACACATATATACCTAATAATAAATGAAAATGTTTGATATTATGCTAGAAAAGGAAATTTTTTGTAATACAAGGCATAATTTGGGGCTGAATATATTCAAAAACTTATAAAAAATAATTAATTTCTACCATTTGTATTGAAGGAGATTTTTGAGCTTTAGATTGCCAATGACCATTTTGAGCATAGAAATAATCATTAGAGAGAGGATAATAAGAGGATGGTTAATTTACTAATGGGAGGCGTAACCAAGCACAATTAGGTCAATTTTTTCTAACTTTTCATTTTTTCCCCAATTTTAGAAATTAGTTCAAAATTGAGCTAATATATAGTCAAATTTAGAATTTTTTGCCTTATGACCACCATGGGAGAGGGTAGAGTAGGATTTTGCTATATTTGTTAGGATAAAGGGTGTTCTTGAGGGGTTTTGTGAAACCCATGGGAGGCTACTAGAACTATCACTCATGTTACACAATTGATGCTTGTTATAGGAGGTAGTTACGTAACTGTCATGGTAGGTTTAAAAATACCATGGGCCACTCACAATGTTGCCATAATTGGGTGGTTACACAACTTCTCACAGTGAATACATTCCTACCTTAAGTTAATATTCTAAGTTTCATAAGGTGGTTTTAAAACTACCCCTATAAATAGGGGTGGTTTAAAAAGTGTAGAAGGAAGTTAATATTTTTTGATTTGTTTGGATTTGGAGATAGGTTTTCTTAGATGATTGATTGGTGCAAAGTCACTTTGATTATTTTAAGTGGCCTATATCTAATGGATCAGAGCTTGAGATTAGGAGTAGATCCCTAGATTTTTATCACTTCTAATGGTTGATGATTTGGACTTGCTTGATCGAGAGGGTATTCTTTGAAATTCATAAGTGGGGATCACCTTTTCTTCCAAATGATTACTATGTGGTTTATTTACATATTGGGACCATGAACAAAACACCTTCATGTGCCTTCAAGCCTTAGGAGAGTGGACTATTACTCTCATATATGTATACTGAATCACTAGTCTTCCTAAGATTGGGAATTTTGTGTCTATTCATGATGTTTGTAGTGAGCATGAGGCTCGTAGCTAGGTGAAACATTTTAGAGACAAAGATGCACCTAACTTGGCTATGAAGTACAACATGAGACTTTCACAAGTGGAGGAATCAATGATTCCAAACCTAAGAAAGGCTATCATTTGTATCCTTACCTCCCAATTAGTGGGGGATAAGGGTAATAATAATCTTTTATACGGTTGGTCACTGATCATTCAATGTATTAAGGAGAGAGGAACATGTTATGTTTGGGGATAGGAGGTGATGATATAGACCTATAGTGCACTATATTGAGTAGATCACCTGGGATATTTATCCATTAGCCACCTAACTATAATTATGGGTTAGGTTTACAAGAGGATGATTTATTATCATAGGGGAGTATTGATTAGGGCATCGAGAGGCATCAGAGCCACCAAGCAGGTACATGTGGCACCTTTTTATTCTTTACCTTAGACTATGGGGTATTTGATAGTATTTGATTTGATTACCCTACCATACTAGGATATGGTATGGTAATGGGTCTAATGAGAGAGCCTATCTTGAAGCAATTGTGGAAGCTACATAGGTTCAATATAGAATATTATAGGTAAAGGCACATCATGTGGATTAGGTGCCCTAGTAGATTGGTATGAATTATGTGAGAAACCTCCCTATCCTTATATTCATGTATAGGGGGAATCATGATGATATATATATGAGGTTAGGGAAACTATCATTGCATCTAATAGTGAGGGGAGTACCTATCACCCAACTAGTTTTACAAGTAGTTTGAGGAGGAGGAGGGTAGGTTGGTATAGGTCAATAGGAGATGGGTCTACCACTACCACCACCATTGCATGGCCTATGTATAAAAAATAATTAGGAGGTGGAGAGGATGAATGTGAGGGTGAATTTGATGGCATAGTTCATGTACAGCGAGAGGAGGATTTGAACATTGATGAGGAGGAGGTCATAGATGATGACTATGATCCTAAGTGGTAGGAGGGAGACCCACATAAATAATTATTTTTATTCATTCATGATTATAGCTCATGTTTTTATTTTATCCTATTTTATTAGATAATTTTATATATGTTATATATTTTTCATGTCCATTGGCTCTAATGCATATGGTGTGTGTTATGGTTGTAGATATCATGGATGTGTGGAGGAGGATGATCAGTGATACCTAATCAATATATTCCCATTGAGAACTGTTAGACATGGGATAACCTATTGGGGGATCCTAGACTTATTTTAAGGATTGGACACCAAAATGATGTATTTTACCTAGCATACCATGCATCAAATATGATGACTACATTGAGGATAGAGTAAATCACTCTATTATCCAGGGCAAGGGGATCAGATGCCTTGATGGATACCATGGTGGGAGGTGGAGCCAATAGAGCCTCTAGTCACCATATTGGGAGGATAATGTTAGAAGGAGGATCAAGTGGGGATCATGCTCATGGCCATGAACTAATAGAGGGTGAGGGAGTGATAAGAGGGGATAGGAGTAAGAGGCATCATCAGAGTGACAACCCTAATCATTCCACTTTTTTAGCACCCCCTCCTCCTTTCTAATATTTATTTTGGTCACATCGATGTATGTTTGATTATTTTTGATGCCTTGAGTCACATTGGCCATCTATGTAGGTGTTTGTATTATACATTTTTATTATATAAATGTGACAACCCATGTGGTGCACGTGTACACACACACATACATTATATATATATATATATATATAATATATATATATATATATATGGATGTTTTTGTTGCACCTCTTATTGAATGTTATGTGATGTGATATATTTACCTTTATATCAGCTTCTCAATTTATGCACTCTAGAGGACTAGACATGTGATGATATATGGATATATATAGTTTTATTTTCATTTTTGAAATGATATAGGGGAAATGATTATGTGTATGTAGAAATATAATAATGTATATAGATGTTTCAATTATGATAGATGCTCATATGTGACTATGAATATGCTAATATTTGCTTTGGCAGATGATTATCTGATTATTTTGTTTGCACAATCCATTACTTATGATTTATAATAAGGGATGTAAAGAGGGAAATATAATAGAATTGAGGTGATTCATGACTCAAAAAAATTTAGGATAGAGGAATATGACCTCAACCTTACAAGTAAAGGGGGATTTGTACTTATTTCAAAAATTATAGAATACTGGCCTTACGGACTTTATCTAGAAGGAACTTACTTTGATAGAGTCAGTGATTTGGAAAAGGTTACCTTATTAAAAATCAAACATGTAGACAAGCCTTTTTGAAGAACTTTATTTCTTAGACATTCTTTCTATTTTAATATTGCTTTTGTGTTTATCCTATATTTCTTTATGGGACATCCTAGAACTAGTCTTGTGTGATTGAGAAGACACATGGGCTCATCACTGGAGGTTAGATGTAATAAAGTAAGATCATATCACCCTAATGCTAACCCCAAACAACCATTAATATGTGAAGGCTCAACACTAAAGGTTAACAAAGGGTGAGAGATGCATGATTTTGACTTTTGTATTTTCATAATATTTGAACTTTCATAGGGGTATCTATATATACTCTTTATTTACTTTTTTCTTTTTATAAGGCTCTTACCCCCAAAACCTTGGTCCCATGGAACTAGTAGGATGAAAGGGCTCATCACAAGGGGATAAGGAAGGCAAGAAGAGTCACTTATATCTAATCATGCTTGTGATTTATTTTTTTAAGGCACCATAAATGGGGACTCTATCATAAGTAAGTTTTTGGACTCCACTATAGGCTATCATTTTTCTAAGTTATGCAATAAGATGTAGGGAAATAGATATACTCTACTCTTAAGAATTAGGAAAAATACCGATGTAACATACTAAGTTTGAGGTGGTGAAATATTATGAGAATAGGATGAATGTCATATGCTTCATTTTATAAATCTTTGTATTGTGCAAACTGACCAACTAAATAATCATGAAACAATGTTGTTACTATACTGGTGGACATGTGACATACATATATGAAATGTAGGTGAAAATGGGGTGGTACACAAGAAATAGATATAATTAGATGAAAAGAGTTTATAGACATACTAAACTCTTTGTCCTATAAAGTGCATAACTGATAGGCTCCATTATTGAAATATTTTATTACTAGGTAGAGGCCTAGTCAATTGGTTCTAAATTTTTGACCCTTTCCTTCCTTTTTGGTAATCCAACTATCAAGTCTAAGGATAAAGTCTCTATTGATGCCTAAATTTTATCTCCAGGTTAGATAACAATCTATGGGAAGCTTTATAGACATGGGACCAAATGTGGTCTGTAAAGCAACCTCTAAGATTTTAGAAGCTAGCTCTTCATTCAATTTAAAAAAATGAAAATAAATTTAATCTAAGGTGATGCACTATAAATATTTGAAATGTTAATCATAAACTTGCATAAAATAACACAAACCTCTATACACTATAAATCGTAAAGGATCTTCAAAGCATGAATTAAGATCTATAACATAAACAAATATCTACACTATAAAAGCAGAGGAAAAGAGATAACAAATAGAGATAATTTTAATTCCAAATAACACATAACACCATGTCCTCTTTATTGTGGATATGGAACTAAAAATAGAAGGCCACAGAAGGTACATACAAATCATCCACTAACATCCATGAGGCACACTTACTAAGGTTGCAAAATAAAAACTCCAACTACTACTATACCCTAGTCTATTTCTGATCCAAATGTCAACTCAAAAAAAGGTCTTGAAGAAGATTGAAAATTACACCATTGCATAGAGCCTATTGAGGCCTTTCTAACAGTATGAGGAATGTAGTCAAACTAGTCAAATTAGGTCAAATTATAAAAATTGACCATTATAGAATGATTTGAGAATATTTACATGGTGAAGATCTCATCATGATATTTTTGACACAATTTATGCTTCATGAAATGGAGATTGTATGTAAAAGATATGGCCAGTCAAAGTTGTGATCAAACTTGGTCAATAAGATGACATGGCAAATTTGGCCTAGTAAGAACATGATAGGTGGTAGTCAATTCATGAAGAAAAAATAGTGGGTTTTTATCTTTTATCCTTGACAGGTGATATTTGACAATCGGTAAAAAATTTGGGGTTTGAATGGAACATCCAGTTGGATGTCGACAAGTGACGCAACGAGTGATCAACAAGTGGCGTGCTAAAATTGAAACAAGAGGTGGGTCCTCAAGCCACCGCGTCGCTTACCACCAATTAACTACCATGTCCAATTTTATATTTTATAAATGTTCCAAACAAACCATTTAATTTCCATGTAAATTCCACGTGACCCCATATTCCATTCACATTCCTTGCCACCTATTCCATATTCCTTGCCACATCTTCCCACAATACCCACACCCATACCACGTGAAAGACCCAAGCCACCACATACCATGTTAATGACACCATATACCCAATAAAATATTTTCCAATTACAAATACTTGGCATGTCAAACCTTGATCTGGGAAATAATTCAGGCGATAATTTGGGTGACAGGTCCACCCTAATTGATAACAAAATTTTTGGGAGTCATAACTTTTACAATGTAGCTCCAATTGACTCATCGTTTGAACCATTGGAAATATAATAATGAGCGGAACATTTTGAGATGGAATGTATATTTTATCAATGAATTTTGACCCCCCAAAACCCAATGTAAGTGTCCCAAATTTCAATTTTAGTAGTGCAGTCTAAAAATAGTAATTCTTTGAATTCTGTATTGTTGTAAATCATGGAAGGCGAACCACTTAATCTCCCTAGATATTGGTGACCTTACACATCCTACTCATACCTTAAAAATGTGTATAAATTAATATGTAACCCAAAAGGGAAATCAGACATCTCTACTCAGAGATAAGCATATGTTCAGATCTACAAATTTTGATGAATAAGACATCTCTTCTTAGAGATAGAATTATTGTTATTGTGTTGTTCTTATTTATTGCATTATATTTCAACCAAATATTTTGAGTTTTGGATCAAACCTTTAATTTCATGGTATTTTAAAATGTTTAATGTTACCCACTTACTAAATGTGGGACTAAGGGATATGCATGGGCCACTGGATGCGTGGATGGAGACTTGAACCCTCATCCTCCTATGTAAAATGGATAAGGCCCAACCACTTGGGTTACGGGATCAAGAACTATATAAAGTGATACAAATTGTATTTAAATGCATTTTAAAATCTTAGCAACTAATGTTATAAGCTATAAGAGCTTATGCATCTTGTAGAGAGAGCCAAAGGTAGAATTTGGAGAAAGTCTGAAAAGGGGTTGATATTATTTTTCTCCAAGAAAAAACTTTGTAGTTGTTCATTTTTAATTTTGAAGACTTTTGAAGAAATTGTAAAGCCTCAGAAGAAGTCCATTGTGCTAAGAAATAAGGATCTATTTCTAATCTTGCTCTGATTTGAGACATCTAGAGTCATTTTTGGACTTCAAGGTAAACTAGTGAAATATTCTAGTTTCTGAGATGGTTCTAATGATATGTTGAATGTCTAGATTTGAGGCATTTTGTTGCCATTTTTGATTCTCATAAGTGATATTTTGAGTAGAAGACATCTAGAGTTGTGTTTCGGGAAGGTAAAGAATATGTCCATGGATTTTGAGATTTTTTGAAGGTCCGTAACACTTGAATTAATTATTGTTATGTAAGGTTTCCATTTACTTGTGGAAATATTATAATGAATTGGTTCAGATAGTTAACAAACCCAGAGATGTAGGCATTATCAAACTCTGTAATCAGCTATTGTGTAGTGTGATGTGTTATTTCTTGCATTACTTTTCCTTAATTTGATTATTTTGATGGAATAATTTTTGGTATTTAATATTTTTCCTACAAAATATCCAAAGTAAAATTTTTGCATGAAAATAAGTGCCAATATATGGATCAATTTCAATGGCTATTTACAGAAATAATAATACAAAAACAAAATAATCACTAGCTCCTTCTAGAGGGGAAGAACCTCAAATATATAGGGAAAACAATTTCTCAAATAGATGATAGCTAGAGATTCCACCACTCATGCCCATGATGCCATTACAACTAAAAATGATCTAGAATACATGAGTGCAGTTGCTCCCTAGATCTTGGATATAATACAAATACCTCTTCCTATTATGGATAGTAATGTAGACACCAAGAATCTACACACTGTGATTTTGAATGTCATAATTCCCTTCAACTATCTTAGGACCCCCTTTGGACCAATTTGAGTCTCCAACCCATAACCAAGTCTAACCCAAATTTAGTTTGTTAAAATGGCTTAACCCACCTTTTTACCTACTTTTCCCCTTCACCCTCAATTATTGATGATCAAGTTGACTCTCTAAATTCACCTTGATCATCAATGTTTAGGGTCCACCTCCTCAACCACTAGCATGCAAACCATCCACCTTATTTTTATAAAAATAGCTTGTCTAAATCTAGTTGTGAACCATTGCATGAGAAAGTTAATATTAAGAATCCCAATTCACATCTTGTTGCAACTCTATTGCCTTGACTATAAGAAGAGAGGAGTAGGAAAGTGAAATCCATCTGCAATTATTATCAAGATCTTGTGCATCTAGAATTCTCTTTTTATAGGTAAATCATCATCAACAATCTAACGATCCATCTACTACATCAAAGAGCCAACTTGCCACCGTAGCTCTGCCAAAGTGCCAAGTACCATTACTCTATCGAAATCATGTTAGACTCCACCAATGAATCCACTGCCTCAATCAACCACCTAATCAGCTTTTTGTAAGATAAGCATCTATTTTATGATATTAATTTACTTTATTTTACTTTCAAACTCATCCCTAACACCAAGCCATCTCCTAGAATCCAACCTTGTGATCATGTCAATCAGCCATTTATCAACCTAGATCTATACACATTAACCATAGATGGTTGTCTCAACCATCAATGGTCTATCCACCCATCGACGGTCACCCTGACCATCAAAAGTCACCTTAACCATTTATGGTTAGCTCAAATACTGACTGATGGTCATTATGGTAAATTTTTTTGTTAAGCTATTTTGACCTACCTACCCCTAATCAAACTTGAGTTTTTGTGTCCCTACCTATTCATAGACCCCTTTCTGATTTTTTGAAATAGACCCCAATCACCTATTGCTAGTATTAATTAGTTTATCACTATTTTTAATCATTTTTAATCTATTTCTTAGAAATTATCCCTTGCGTTCAATTTCATTACCTTTTGATTATTGATTCAAGTACTTTATATTTTGTTTATAAACTTAATTGTTTAAAATTTGTGAATTGACATCTCTAAGGAATCTCTTGCTTCTAGGATCTAGCTATCTCTAAGAAATCCACTCAACTATCTATCTAATAAACAAATTTACTTTAGTGATTTCTTATCTGTAGGTCATCCTCCCAAGCCAAAGAGGATTTATTCACAATCTTTTGATTCAATGCATACACAATCAGAAAAAAATTTCAACCATACCTATACTTAGGTTATTCTTTTTCCATTTTGAATAATAAGTATAAATTCATTGAAACATTCTAGCATTTCCAATGGGACCTTGAGTCTTTACTTTGGGTTTTTTTTTGCATCTATATGTTTCTGTATGTATCTGTGCTCATTTTCAAAACTAAAATCTCTTTTGGGTTTAAAATTAAGTTCATTCATTGTTTGCTTCTAATTTTAGCTCACTTTGAATTAAGGCACAATAATCTTATTGTATCATCATTTTTTCTACACACACTAAACCAAACCACTTTCACCAATTAAACATCAAACAAATTTGAGATAAGGCTCGACTAGGATTTAATCACCTAGTGATAACCTTACCCTTTCTTGGTGACCCTACTTGGAGGTTATTACCAAGGGGAGAACAAACTCAACTCTTTGTTTGAGTATAAACTCTGGAAATTAGTATATATTAGCTAAGCATCTGATACCCTTATCATTGTGGTGTGTGAAGTGAGGCGGTAAGACCTAATACCAAGCCACATATTAATTCTTATTACAAATATTTTTGAGAAACTAAACAACCAAAAACCAACCATAGATTTCTTTTATAGTACTTGATTTACAAGCCAACTTCTATCACACATTCTCATAACTTAAGGCATAAGCTAAAAGCAAGATTAATTAAAAATCTAGGGCTTAACATCTCTTTTAGAGTGTGATTTGATTTATTTGATCATTTTTGGTATTCTTTTTGTTTGAGTAGTGAGGATATCTATATTTTCTCTTTCCCCTATCTCGTATGGTTCTCACTTGCCAATAGCGAAGGAACCTTGTAGAGCAAACTCCATCACCAAACCAACATACCTCTTCCACCTCTTCATCCATAGATTACATCTTTGAACTGGTAGATTCCCCTCATCCCTCAAGAAGTCCTACTTTCACTTTGGATGTTCCCCAAGGAGATGCATATTTTGTCACATTCCTAGATAACAATCTAGTGGCCCTTCAATATTATCTTATAATCATGTCTCATCGTACCCTAGATTTGGCCCTACCTATAGATCCACCTTATAGCATGCATCTCCACCTCATGGGCAGCACCTCCATTTCTAAGGATACAACCCAACCATTAACTATTCAAGCCTCCTCATCCACCAATAATCCCCTTGAAATTACTATAAATAACCAACCAACCCAAACTATGAATGCCCTTATACCTTCCACTCCTAACAACAACTCCACCTTAAGAGTAAGCCAACCTCTATCTACTTACACTCCCTCCACTATGGGAGTTCATACCTCTAGCACTAACAACCTTCCTTAAAATACCCCCAATTTGTTAACCACTAGTCCACTTTAAATCCTTATGGTTCTCATACCCTCCACCTTACCACTGATCAATATAAGGGCCACCACCCTTCCATCGATCACCAACACAACTATTGATTCAATCCAATAATCACCCCTTGCACCAAACCTAGGCTACATACCTAACCTATAAGGGCATGTGCCCTTACCCACTACCCAACCACCTACATCTACCTAACCTTATATACCTTCCATCCAACCATTGGCATCCACATACCAATATGTGGCAGCTTCCCAACATCCTATCCACTATCAGTATGCCACCTAACCACCATAATAGTATGCATATTACATTATTTTAGGTGCACATCCCCAATAAAAACTAATGAAGATTCTTATGGACAAGATGACCACCTTAGATTCATCCATCTTAGATGCTCATAACACATTTTCATATGACTAAATCTGTAATGAGTACATCTAGCCATCAATACTTATTAGGCCATATCCTTCCCAATGGGAATTTCTCAAGTTCTCTAAATTCCAAAGTAAGGAGGATCCAAAATATCCCCTTAGAAAATTTAGGCATGCTTGTTATCTAATGACATGTGATGATGTCCTCCTTCTTTGTACCTTCCCCATATCCCTAACTGGTCCAACACTGGAATGGTATAGTGTCATACCCAAACACTCTCTTTTCTCTTTCACCCAACTGGCTCAAAATTTTTTAGACCACTTTTTGATAAATATCTCCAAGAAGGTTTTCATCATTGACCTTTACTCTATTTCATAGTTTGAGGATGAATCTATTGACAATTTTATAGCTCATTAGAGGAGTTTAATTAACCAACTTTCCTTTTCCTTACCTCAGCCCAAACTCATAGATCTCTTTGTTTGGGCATGTGCCAAGTATATCTCCTCTACATTGTGTGTCCAAATATTATACACCTTTGATGAAGCTTTTACCATGGCACATAAGTTAGAGAACAGAGCCATTGATGAAGGGAAGCTAAAGCTAAAGAACAAGAAATCCACCTACAAAACCAATGATGTGTCCTCTTCCAAATTAAACAACCTATCCAATACCAATACCAAGGGAAAGGGACCATGAATACATTTGTCCTAAAATATGATCCTACACCATCCATCAACCAAGTAAATTTCTCTAGTTCCTCAAAACAAAACATGAAGAACCAAAAACATATCAGCCAAAAGCAATTTACTCTGCTTGGAGAATCTTATGCTTCAATCTTGGAGAAGTTATAGAAAGATAATATCATTCAACTTCCTCCTATCAAACCACCCCAAAAATTTGACTCTTCTTATCCTACACCTAGTTGGTATAATGATAATTATCTATGTGCTTTATACCAAGTGATAGGGTATGAAATTATTAGGTGTAATACCTTTAAGAGCCTTGCCCTATCCCTCATTGACAAGGGGGAGCTTGCATTGGAAAACCCTAATGCACCATCAAACCAAGCCCTTGACATCTTTAGGAAACCTTTTTCTAACCATTCAATTGTTAAAAATGAGATAAACATGGTTGAATGTTCCCATGATGCCCATACTGCTAACATGGTTCTTGACACACTTGTTGCTAAATAACTTGTTGACCAACCTATCTATCCCTCACCCTCTCTACTTATTGAGGTAGTAGAATTACCTTCTCCTCTTTTGGAAACCAAAACCTAGGAAACCCCCCTTTCTCCTCCTCCACTTATCGAGGTAATGGATCTATCAACCCCTCCTTTGGTTGACATACTAGACCAAACACCCAATTTACCTTTCTCATCAATCACTGATCAACATACTCCTTCAAAAGTCATTCCCAAGGAAGAAATCCCCATGTATACTCCTCTCATAGAGGATCCACCTATCTCAACCTTACATCCTTTTATTGAGGAAGAGGATGAGGTTACCATACCTGTATCTCAACCTCTAAGATTATCTTTCAAGTCCATTATTCAAGGAATAGAACCAACCTACAAAATATTATCTAGGTTAGTGGAGAAATTGAAATTTATCTCCAATCCTAACATGGATCAATCCACCTTCTAGTAACAAGTAGGGATACCTTATATCACCAATAAAGAGCTTCCAACCATACATTTATCAAACCAACTGACCATTTCCTCTATCCGAACTCTAATCCTACCAACCAAACTAATAACATCTTCTATCAATCAAATAATCCCTCAGCCATCCAAGGCACCTAAACCCCAAGTGACCAAATCACCTTCTCAAACCAAACCAACCAAATCAATCAAAAACCTTGGCACCTTTCCTACATAGAGTTTTAACCACCCATATGTGAAGGTGGAGCTTGCCTCACCAAAACCAAAAACCAAGTGCCAAATCAAAGCAACCAAAGAGGTATAACCATCCTAAAGCTTGAAGCCCCAAATTTTACTTCCCTCAATCTTTCCCTCCATTTTGGGACCTCATCCCTTTACTTGAAATTGAAGCCCATTATCTATACCAAAACCCCACCACCTCTTTTGGTTACACCTTTATAGTTGATTTTTAACACACCTCGCTTCATGATACCATCAATACCTAAGCTACCTACCTTGAAATATTAGACCTCTAGCTCATCGACATCCTTATCTAAACCAAATCCATCAACTGAGTGCACCACCCCACATAAGGCACATATCACCAAACCTACTTACAAACAACCTTTCACCTTAACAACCAAATCTAAGATTGCTAAACCTTTACCCCCTTTAGCTGAATCATACTCAACCATTTTCCATAGGTTATTACAAACTTCTTGTTTAGACTTACCTCCCATCATTCCCTTTCACCCTCTTGATTCAAAACCCATCTAGTACAATGACCACCAAGTGTGTTCTTATTATAGACACTATAAAATTACACATGATAGTTCTAGTTATCGAAACACCTTAGGACCCCTATCAGACCTTGAGTCTAGTTGACCACCTAGTTAGCTAACTCATCAACTTACTAACTTACCATTTTAAACAACCTCTTTTAACTTACTTTGACCCTTTTTCCCTTGGACACTCAACCGCTGATGGTTAGCTTAACCATCAATGGTTATATTGATCATAGATGGTCAAGTCCTTACATCCTCACCTTTTAAACACATCACCAACTATGTGCAAAATAATGAGGCATACTTTAAAATGTTTGCCTTATGCGGTGCTAATGAACTTTTAGGCATCATAATCAAAAACCTCACCCTCTAGGGAACCTTTCACCCTCCATCTCTCTTCTCCTATAAAAGGAGGGGAGTGGGAGGTGAAAGGGATCTAGGTTCAAGCTATCAAATCTTCTTACACATAGGTATTCAAGCTCTCTAGCATCCAATCTTCCTTTATAAATTTAACATCAACAAAAGAGACCTAAACCTATACCAAATTTGATTTTGAGGCCAAAGTATTATAACTCTAGTAAAATTGCTTTAGCTTCTAACCATCAACCAACTAGAAAGCTATAGGTATATCAATACTTTAGCATTGTTGTTTTGGATTTCTAACTCTAGACTTGATCACACCTATCTACACCTTGTTTCCTCTCTACCATATCCTTAATAGGACCCTTATCTAACCATTCACTCATTTTATAACTTATTTTTTTAGTAACCTTCAAAATCCCACAAGAAACTATCGATGGTTAACACAACCACCAATGGTCACCCCCAACCAACGATGGTTACTCAACCATCGATGGTCAACCTAATCATTGATGGTTCACTTGATTACTTATGGTCACTATGGAAAAAAATAATAGCAAGTTAGTTTTAGCCCCTTACCCCTAACCAAACCTAACTTTTTGTGTTCTTACCTATTCATTGATCCTTTTTTGATTTTTAGAACTTGACCCCACCCACCTTAGTGTGAGTATTGAATCAATTTTACTATATTTAGTAATTTTTTAACAAACATTCTACTTTCTTCTTGTATTACATTTCATTTACTTTATTCAGGTACATTTCTTTATCATTTCCAATTTGATTGTTATCAATAGTGGATTTACAGACTCCTATCAAGCATATGCTTCGTGGATATATCTCATGCTAGGTAGTCCACTCAACTATATTGCTAACAACCCTTTTGTTAGTGCTTTCTTATTTGTAGGTTATTCCTTCCTAGACAAAGAGGAGTTCTCAACATTCATCTAGATTATGTGTGCATCACCAACCTAGTATTTCTACCACACTCTTATTACTAGTTTTTTTTATCTTCTTCTAAAATTAATTAATGAAAAAAAATTAAGAGAAACATTTTGGCACACTCAGTGTGAACTAGCATCATCTAGGTGCCATTTATTTCTTCCTTTATTCTATGCTCATCAAATAAAATATGAAATTTATTTTGGCATGAAATAAACCCTTTTACATACATTGATTGCTTGCTTATTTTATTTCATCTAGTAACTTAAAGGCAAAGTAATTAATCATAGTTTTTGCTCTTGTTATCACACACTTTACCAAACCACATAATAAATCAACACATCAAAATAAAACTTGAGATAAGAACTGACTACGATTTCATCACCTAACGGTCAACTTTATCTTTTCTTGAAAATCTTAATTGGAGGTCATTACGAAAGGCATAACCAACTCATCTCTCTGGTTGAGTATAAAATCTAAAATTTAGTATATCTTGGCTAAGCACTTGACACCCTTATTTCTGTGGTGTGTGAAATGAGGGGGTAGGCCCCAACACCAAGCCATGTACTGAAGTTCAATATAGATTTCTCTCTTAAACACCTAAAAATAACCTGAAATCAACCTTAGATTTCCTCTTTAGTACCTAATCTATAAGCCAAATTTCTTCTTCACACTTTCTAAGGCATAAGACAAAAGTGATCTAAAAAGAATCCTAAGTTTAAATGCACTTTTAGTGTATGTTTGGATTACCTTGACTTCATTTATTTTGCTTGATTTTTTTGAGGTGTGATTTTCATCATTTCCTTCCTTTTTTATCACATGCTCTTTACTAGACAACATTTGAGAAATCAAACCAACCATGGACCACCTTACTCATCCTCCTCCTCCTATATTGGAGTATACTTCAGATGTTGAGGGTTTTCCTTCTCATTTTTCCCCTCCTACCATGTTGTAGATAGTTGTTGAGGGTGATGAATATTTTTTTACATTCCTTGATAATAACCTTGTAACCCTTTGACATTACCTAAATACCCTATCTCACTGCACCCCTACTACTTCAATTCCTCCTATGTATCCACTATTTAGTATGCCTCCTCTTCTTATGGTTGGTGTTACCTCCACCCATGTTAAGCACAAAATATACTAATAAGCGGGGGGGGGGGGGTGAATCAATATATTATATATATTTTACTTAATCTAATTTCTTTTTTTTACCACTTAATCACACATTCAAGATATGTAATAAAATTAAAATAATAACATGGACCATGAGAGAGAGAGAGAGAGAGAGAGAGAGAGAGAGAGAGAGAGAGAGAGAGAGAGAGAGAGAGAGAGAGAGAGAGAGAGAGAGAGAGAGAGAGAGAGAGAGAGAGGATATTTTTACATAGAAAATCAAAGTGGAAAATACCACAAGAACAATCTCAAGTATATGAATGAACACCAACTCAAATTACAAATTTCACAAGCACCAACTTATAGGAGCACCAACCCCTTTACCGAGCACCAACACAACAACTATTTGTGAGCACCAACCCACAGGAGCACCAACCCCTTGTAAAGATTTGTGAGCACCAACCCACAGGAGCACCAACCCATAAGAGTACCAACCCCTCTTATGTTTAAAATACAACTATCTCTCAATGTTCCTTATTCAACAAATGATATAACTCTACAATATCTCTTGATTTTCTCTCCTCTTTTCTTATATAAAACAATTAAAAAACCATGCACTCTATTTCATATTACAAATGGCTTCTCAAGCCTTTATTTATAGCTTTATAAATGACCTTTGGCATTCACCCTTTATGAACCTTCAATCCTCATGAAAAATGGTGGCAAACTTGCAAGATCCTTTATATCGTTGCATTTGAAAATTCACATGGTGACCTTTCATAGGCAAATGCATCCTTTCCTCTTTTGTCTTTATCTTGGTGACCTTTCAATTTCCTTAAGGTGACTCTTCATGAAAAAATGTGCCATGCCCTCTTTTGTCTTCACTTGGTGACTCTTGGAATTCTTCAAGATGACTCTTCATGGGAAAATGCATCCCATTCCTCTTTTGTCTTTACCCTGTGACTCTTTGACTTATCCATGGGCCCTCTTTTGACTTTTATACAACCAAAAATATATTCATTAATATTAAATAAATATCAACACACATTAGCCAAGATATAATTATTAAAAACACCATTAAATGCTATGAGGCCTTTATCACCAATAATGCTAGACATTTGACATCAATGACAATATTGACAATAATCTCCTCCTTTGTCATTGATGGCAACCTCAAACTAAAACTACCACATCTTAAAACCTACACATAATGCCATCTAAAAAACATATAACAACTCTTCTCTTATTGTAGCAACTTGTACCTATTCCTTGTATCTATTTCTACATTTGTACCTTTTCTTATACCTAATTTTGTTCTTCTCCCCCTTTGAAATCAATGGAAAAGGGCCTATTCTAGAGCTAACACTTAGCTCCCCCTCAATTGATGTTGATCCTCAATGGCAGGAATTAAAATAAATTACTCCAAACTTCTCTCATAGATAATCAAATGTGTCTTTTGGTAGTGCCTTTGTGAAAATATCTACAATCTACTCTATATTACTGATATATTCCATCTTAACCTATTGATCTATAACCTGCTCTCTCAAGAAGTGATATCTAATAGGAATATATTTTATTCTTGAATGCATTATTGGATTCTTAGAAATATTAATAGCACTTGTTATGTCAAACAACATAGAAATGGGTTCATCATATTTTATCTTGATATCTTCCAAAGTTTTCTTCATCCAAAGCACTTGAGTACAACACAATACTGCTACAATATATTCTGCTTCAATTATAGAAAGTGATACTGAATTTTGTTTTTTTCTTAGCCATGATACTAAGCTATCACCGAGGAAGAATTATCCTCTTGTATTCTTTCTATCATCTAAGCAACCTACCCAATTTGAATATGTATAAGTAATTAAAGTGAAATCTCAACCTCTGAGATACCACAATCCATAATCCAATGTCCCCTTGATATAACTGAATATTCTCTTCACCAACTGAACATGAATCTCCTTTGGGGATACCTTATACCTTATAACCATGCCTACTACATGAATAATATCTAGCTTTGATGTTGTCAAATGTAAAATAATACCAATCATATATATATATATATATATATATATATATATATATATATATATATATATATATAAAGATTGATTTGTAATGGATGAATCTTCATCCTTACTCACCTTGTCCACTATACCCATTGGTGTACCAACTGGTGCATAATCTTCAAAACCATTTTTTTTCAACATTTATTTAGCATATTTACTTTGAGATATGAAAATTCTTTTATCTAGCTAAAAAATTTGAAACCCTAAGAAAAATAACAATTATCCAAGCATAGACATTTGAAATTCATTTTGTATATTGTCAAAAAATTCTTTTATCATATTTTCAATGTTACCTCCAAATATTTTGTCATCAACATATACCACAACAATCAACTAATGCTCACCTTCTATTTTGATGTAGAGATTACTGTCAATAAATCCTCTTTTGAAACCCTAATCCTATATATATATATATATATCAAGTCTTGCATACCAAGCTCTAGGAACTTGTTTAAATCCATACAGTGCTTTCTTCAATTTGCATACATAGCTACCATCATTTGAGAGAATAAATCCCTCAAGCTACTCAATTTAGACCTCTTCTTTAAGATTCCCATTCAAAAAGGTAGATTTGACATCCATCTGAAACACTTTGAAATTTTTAAACGCTGCATATTCAAGAAATATTCTAATAGCCTCTAGCCTTGCTATTGGTACAAAAGTTTCTTCAAAATCTATTCCCTTAATCTGAGAATATCCTTTACATTCTAATCTTTCTTTATTCCTAGTCACTTCTCTATTTTCATTCAACTTATTTTTGTAAACCCATTTTTTTCATATCACATTGTGATCTTTTGGTCTAGGTACTAATTCCCAAGTATCATTCTCTTCTATCTGATTTAATTCTTCATCCATTACCTTAACCCAATGCTTATCATGTCTAGATTTTGAAAAATTTCTAGGCTAAATTTTGGATAACAAAGAGAAATTAACTTGCTTAGATTCACTTACCATCATTATTCTAGTGTGAATTACTTCATTAATGTCCCTGATGATGTCACTTTCATTATGATTTCTTTGGACACATTTGTATGGAGTTTTGGTGTTTTTTTTCTCCTTCTCATCTTTATTTGATTTTTCAAAATCTTCCTCTTCAATGATTTTAGGAATATCTATTGGATTACTGATTCTTTAAGTTCCATTTTATTCTACCTTGACACTTGTAATTTCAATTATCTTCTTAGTTGTTTTGTTATAACATTTATAAACTTTACTTTCTTAAGAATAAACAAGAAATATACCTTCATCTACTCTGGATTCAAACTTACCAAGTTTTTCATTGGTTCTCTTTATAAAGCATCTACTACTAAAAACTCTAAAATAATAAACTATAGTTGGTTTGTATTTCCATAACTCATAAGGAGTCTTGTCATTATTAACTCTCAATAATACTCTATTTTAGATATGCACTATTGTACCAAATACCTCTTTCCAATATTTATATGGTATCTTAGATTCATTTAACATTGTCCTCACCATCTCTTGAACTATTTTATTTCTTTGTTTAACTACTCTATTTTGATGTGGAGTTCTAGCTACTGAATAATGTTTCTTTATTTCATGGTCTTCAAAATACTTAATAAATTGATCTAACATGAATTCTCTTCCTCAATATGATCTTAGGCACTTAATCTTCAAACTAGTTTCATTCTCAACTAATGCTTTGAATGATTTGAAATGTCTGAAAGCTTCTATTTTTTTCTTTAAAAGCATTACCCAAGTCATACATGAAAAATCATCAATAAAAAATATGAAATATTTCTCACTTTGAGTACTTGAGTTCTCATAGGTCCACACAAATCAGTGTGAACAAGCTTTAACATCTAAGTGGTCAAGCATTATTTTGTTTTAAACCACCTTCTAGCCTGCTTTCCATGTTGACAAGGTTCACAAAGCATGTTAGATGGTTTTTTAATCTTTGGAAGATTTCTAACTGTTTGATTCTTATTGATGTTGGCAAGATTGTCAAAATTTATGTGTCCCATTCTCCTATGCCATAGCCAACTTTCTTCAATCTGACTCAAACAACATATTTGGCCTTTGATGTCTAATAATATATACAAGTTATTTCCTATTCTCTGAGCATCTACAACCAACACATCTGAATCTTTTCTTCTAATTTCAAAACCTTCTGCATAAAACTTTAGTGTGTGCCCTTGATCACACATTTGACTTACACTAAAAAGATTATGCTTAAGACCTACATATAAAACATTTTAAATTTTATTTCTACCATTATCCAAACTTAGTGTACCTTTTTTGGCAATTATGGTACTAGTATTATCTCTAAATTTTACAATTCCACCATTGATCTTCTCCAAGGTTATGAACTTGATCTTGTCTCCTATAATGTGCCTTGAACATCCAATATTAATGAACCATGGATTTTATTCATTCTTACATGCAAAGCTATCTATACCAACATAGATTTTTTAAGTTGTTTCTTCTACCATGAACCTATCTAAACTTTCTTCTTGATGAATGGAGCCTTGAAACTCTGGGCCTTCTTGACTGAATCAAACATGCTTCTATATTACCAAGTTATATGTCTGAAGTTGTTGTACTTGTAACATATTATGGCCTCTTCATTAAAGCCTGATAGAGGAGCAAAAGAGTTGTGGCTTCTTCTTGACTTTCCATGAGTTTCCATCTCCTTATTTATGAAATTGTTAGCCCTTTTTTAACATTCTATTTTCTTATGACTATATTTATTGTAATAAAAATAGTAACCATAAAAATATGACACGTTTGTGTATCTATGGCTTGATTGCCTTTTGTATCTCTATTCCTTCCAGCTTTTTTTGTTTGAGATGTCCTCTTTATTCGTAACTTCTTCCTTTTTGATTTTCTCTTTTGTAAGAGCTTCAACATAGCTCTTTCCTTTTTTTGTGTTAACCTTATCTATGAAAGTAGTGGTCTCCCTTTTCTCTTTTTCAAATCTGATACCTATCTTATCTAACATTGATCTTTGAATTTCTAATATGTTATTCAACATATTAGTGTTATTCTTAAATTTTGAATCATTGGATACTCTATCATTAATTATTTTATTTATTTTCTCAAGATTTGCTTTTAAAGAAGTAATTTAAATAAGATACCTTTCACATTCTTCACATAATTTTTGAAATCATGCCATTAGATATTTTTCATTATTTTTGGCCTTTTCAAAGTGTGTTTGTAGATCTTCAATTGTTTCTTTTGTCTCCTTTTTATTTTTATCGATCTGGAGCTTCAATCTTTAATTCTTATTCTCAAGAGATTTTAAATCTTCTAAGGCACAAATGTTCTTCTTCTAGATTCACTTTGGCTTCATCCTATTCTTCTTTTTGATCATCTATAATTGTTTTTGTAGAGGCATCTTCATATATGGCCATGAATAGAATCTCTTCTTCTTCTGAATCATTGACTCCACTATCTTCGGTTGAGCTGAGATCTTTAGAATAATCTCTTCTTCTCAAATCTCTTATTGAATTTTCTTTTGAAATTCTTCTTGTATGTAAAATTTTCTTCTTCATTGTCACCATTACCCTTATTTGGTCACTTAGCTACAAATGTCCAATCTTTCCATAGTTAAAATATTTAAAAGGTATTTATCTTGACATTTACATGTGCCCTTTTTTAGCTTACAAATGAATAGAGCTCCATTGTCATCTTCATCATCACTAGAAATATCATTTGATTCTTGAATATTAGCCTTCTCTTTATTTCATGTGTTGAAATTAACTTCTCTCTTTGATGGTTTCTCTTGTTTGGTCTGCATCTCATATGCTATAAAAATACCATGTAGCTCATCCATCTTTAGCTTGGCTAAATTTTTCATCTCTTCAATTGCTAAATTTTTTACATCATATCTCAATGGTAGAGATCTCAAAACTTTTTGTACCATGATTTATTATGCTATCTTTTCTTTAAGACCTTGAATCTGATTAACTATTTGATCAACCTGCAAAATATAACTTGCTATATTTTCTTCCTCTTCCATCTTCAAACTCTCAAAATTTCTTCTAAAAATCTGAAGCTTAGCTTGTTGAACCTTTTCATCACCTTTATAAATATTCTCAAGCTTTACCCAAGTTTCATGAGCAGATTTACATTACATAACTTTAACAAATTTTGATTCACATAAACCACATAAAATAACATTTAAAGCTTTAGCATTATTTTCACTTGCCTTCTTTTCTGTCAAAGTAGTTGCAAGTGTCTGTGGCTCTTCATTCCTCCACCACTACTGTGAAATGTTGAATACAAGAGCCATCAAATAAGTCCTCATCCTTATGCTCCAAAAAGTATAATTTGTCCCATAAAAAAAAGGTGCTTTATTTTTATAAAAACTTTTTTGTGATCCAGCCATTGTGGTTTCTCCAATCTAGCTTCAAGCTATAATTTTTTTTCAAAAAGGAACCTACTTTGATACCAATTGTTAAGCACAAAATACACTGAGAGGGGGGGGGGTGAATTAGTATATTATATATATTTTACTTAATTTTATTTATTTTTAGCCACTTAATCACACATTCAAGATATACAATAAAATTGAAACAATAACATGCACCACATAAGAGAGAGAGAGAGAGAGAGAGAGAGAGAGAGAGAGAGAGAGAGAGAGAGAGAGAGAGCAGATTTTTATGTGGAAACTCAAAGTGGGAAAAACCACAAAGAACAATCTCAAGTATATGAATGAGCACCAACTCAAATTACAAAGTTTTCAAGCACCAACTTATAGGAGCACTAACCCCTTTTCCAAGAATCAACACAAAAACTATTTGTGAGCACCAACCCACAGAGCACCAACCTCTCTTATGTATAAAACACAACTATCTTTTAATGTTGCTTACTCAATAAATGATAGAACTCTACAATATCTCCTGATTTTCTCTCCTTTTTTCTTATATAAAATAATTATAAAACCATACACTCTCTTTCATATAACAAATATCTTCTCAAGCCTTTATTTATGGCTTTCAAAATGACCTTTGTCATTCACCCTTTATGACCCTTCACTCCTCATGGAAAATGGCACCAAACTTGCATGACCCTTCCTATCCTTGAATTTGAAAAGTCACATGGTGACCCTTCATAAACAAATGCATCCTTTCCTCTTTTGTCTTTATCTTGGTGACCTTTCAAATTTCTTAAGGTGACTCTTCATAGAAAAATATGCCATACCCTCTTTTGTCTTCATTTGGTGACTCTTAAAATTCTTCAAGATGACTCTTCATGGGAAAATGCATCCCATTCCTCTTTTGTCTTTACCCCATGACTCTTTGACTTCTCCATGGGCCCTGTTTTGAATTTTATTCAACCAAATATATATTCATTAATATTAAAGAAATATCAACACAGATTAGCCAAGATATGATTATTAAAAACACCATTAAATGCTATTGGGCCTTTATCACCAATAATACTAGACCTTTAACATCTATGACAATATTTTCAACAACCTAACCTTTGATCATCCAAGCTTCATATTCTACCAATAACCCATCCACTACCACTACCAAAACATAATCTAACATTCCAACCGATAACCAAACCCCACCTACACCAACCAACACCTCCATTATAGGGGTGACCTTACCTCTTGTTTCCTATATCCCATGTTTCCTGTACCCCACCTACCATGGGGATATATTCTATCCCTATTTCCACCAATATTCTTAACACCACCAACCAACCAATCTCTACCCCTCTTCAAAATTTGGTACTTTCCATACCTCCTACCCTTCCACCTATTAACACTAGAGTCACCACCCAACCTCAGACTACCAATTCAACCATA
Source organism: Torreya grandis (assembly GCA_037957365.1). Classification (NCBI taxonomy): domain Eukaryota; kingdom Viridiplantae; phylum Streptophyta; class Pinopsida; order Cupressales; family Taxaceae; genus Torreya; species Torreya grandis. Next base: position 2,124,022 of record JARHVA010000089.1, on the reverse strand, counting down.
CCTCCAAACCAACCTTTGTCCATCCCTTAACAAACACCCATGACATCCTACCAATATTTTCCTAATCCAAAAGGATACATACCACCTTTTACCTAACCTTTTGTGACCACATACAAATATGGGGCATCATCCCAACCTTCTATGACCACATACCGATATGTGGCACCTTCCCAATCTTTCACCTCTAATTCATACATTGCAACCACCCAACCTCAACTTAACCTACCACCCAATTATGGAACTCCCCAAACTCAAATGGATTTAATTAAGATGCTAATAGATAAAATGTCCAATCTTGAATAATCTATCTCTAGAGCTCATAATATTTTATCTTATGATCAAATTTATAATGAACCCATTCACCCATCCATTCCAATTGACCTTATCCTCCTCAATAAGAAGTACCTAAATTTTCCAAGTTCTAAATCAAGGAGGACCCTAAAAAACACTTAAGAGAATTCCACCAGTCTTGCTATTTGATTGCATATAATGATGCTCTTCTCCTTCGTACCTTCCCCATGTCCTTATCTAGACTAGCCTTGGATTGGTATAGTGCTCTCACCAAACACTCTATCTTCTCCTTTTCTCAATTATCCCAAATATTTTTAGATTAATTTTCAATCAACATATCTAGAAATGTTTCATTACTAACATTTACTCCATTAAAAAATTTGAAGATGAATCAATTATCAATTTTGTAGCTAGATGGAGAGGTCTCATCAATCAAATTTCTTTCTCATTACCTCATCCCAAACTGATTGAACTCTTTTCTCAGGGTTGTGCTAAACATATTGCTCTAAATCTTCACATTCAAACTTTTAGAACTTTTAATGAGGCATTTACCATGGCACAAAAACTTGAAATTAGAGTCATTAATGAATGGAAATTGAAACTAAGAAACAAGAATTCCAACTATAAATCTAATGACCCTTCTTCAACCAAAACCACTAACCCATCCAACCATCCCAACACCAAGACAAAGGAAACCAGAAATATGGTTATCTTAAAATCTGCTCCACCTCCAATTATCAACCAACCTAATCAAACCAATCCTTCTAACCCATCAAACCAACAAATTCATAACCAAAACTGAACAAATTGAAGATAATATACTCTCATAGGGGAGTCATATGCTTCAATTTTGTATAAACTACTTAAATCTAACCTCATATAACTTCCTCTTATCAAACCACCCTATCAATTTGATGCCTCTTTCCCCACACCTGGTTGGTATAATGAAAATGATCTATGTGCCTTCCATTACATTATTAGACATGATGTTAGTAGGTGAAATATCTTTAAAACTATTGTCAAAAACATGATTGATAAGGGTGAACTAGCATTAGATAATACCATTGCACCTCCAAACCAATCATTGGACATATTTTAAAAACCTTTTCCTAATCATGCACCTTTCACCCAACATGACAAAAACTAACTAAAATCATCTTACACTCGTGAGGTGCACGTGGTCAATGTTGTTACCATTGAACCTATTTTTGAGCAAATGATTATCTCAACTACCTCTTCTTCCAACCCATTTATTGAAGTGATGGAATCTTCTTCTATTCCTTTGGACACCCAAACAAAAGAAGAAACCCCCTCTCTTTCAATTGAAGATACCATTAAATTAACCACCTCTCCTTTAATAGAAATACTAGAAGAGGCCACCATTACATCAACCACTACTTCAACTACTTCTTCCTCCAATCCATTTATGGAAGTGGTAGAATCACTACTCTTTCCTTTGGACATCCAAACAAAGGAAGCAACCACCTCCCTTTTTCCATTTGAACAAGCCACACCCTCCTTACCTACCATAAAACCAACCACTCATTTGGAAATAACTCCAAAGGAAGAGATCATATCCTTTATTACTTCCCTAGAAACACCATATTCCTCAACCATCAAACCTTCTATCCAAGACAAAGGTGTAGAAACTATTCCCTCACCTCAACCTATGGGTTTGATATTTGAAACCAATAGCCAAGGAATCAAACCCATCTATAAATCTTCTTATATATTGGTCCAAAATATAAATTTTACTTCTCAACCCAATCTATATATGGCCACCTTTTGGCACCATCTTCGGCTACCTTACCAAAAAAAATAACCTTTAAGCTCACTTACATCTACCCTCAAACCTATCATTACCTCAAACCCATCCTCAAATGCATCTTCCTCCAAAACCATTGGGGAATCTTTTAACCCACCTCAATCTAAAATTTCTAAACCACACTACACCCTAACTAAAGCCATCAGGAACATAGGAATCATTCCTACCCCTAGCTTGGCTCACCCATCTTTGAAGTTTTACTTGACCCCATCAAGTCCACCAAATAAAAATTTGACTAAACTTATTAAAAAGGTGAAACCACCCAAACCATCTAGAACTAGACCCATACCACCCCTTTATCTTTTACCTTCAATTTTAGGGCCCCATCCATTTACTATCCCCATCACATATTCCTCATCTAGTAAACCTTTGCATTTTACTCTACCTACACCTAATAAAAAAACAACAAAATCCCTAACATTCTTAACTAACCTAGCTACCTCTACCTTCCCACCTATCACTAAATCTTCACCCTCAACCTCTAAATATTTCACCTCCAAACCAACCATAACCAAATAATCCCAACCAAAACCACCTAACAGAAGCATCCCACCACCTCCAAATTATATGGTAAAGCCTACTCCCAAGAAGCCTTCCACTCCTAAAACTAAACCCCAACACCCTCAACACATTTGTTTGAATCTTATTCAACCATTCTACAAAGGTTATTTCAAACCTCTTATTTAACCTTACCACCCATCAAACCTTTTGACCATTCACATCTTAAACTAGCATGGTTCAATGGCAATTTGATTTCCATATACCATAAGACACTAGGACATGATACAGAGAAATGCAAAAATCTCCAAACACTTGTCCATAGCTTATGGGATGAGGATGATTTTTTATCAGATAAACCTCTCTTGATCCCCTTACCAATCCAACCACCAATCCAAGCTACCCAACACTTATTTAATCCCCCACTCTCACATTAGAGTGAGGAAGAATTGAAGCAACAATCTAAACCAATACTTCCTCTTTTCCACACCATTCATATTGTTACTTGATCTTAAGCCCAATTTAAAGATAAGGGAAAAGCAAAACTGTCTATACCATAAACCTATCCTTCAAACTCTCAACATACAAACAAAACCCAAAGTATTCATCTTGGGTGCTTGTCTTTCCAACCCTTTTGAATTCATTCAGAATGTAGTGTTGAAATGACTTCACCAAACTCTAATGAAGACGAGCTTATATGAATTAATCAACACCTCACCTCCTCCTCATCAAACATTGATAGATATTTTTAAATCCATAGAGGTTCAAACCAAATATCCTCAACCCATTGTAGCCTTTGTCAGAGCCCTTAAAATTTCCACCCTAGTCACATTTAAGGATTTAGAAATACCTTTTATGCGTCCTGAGGATCCTAATCCTCGCCTCTTTATCATGTTATACATCAACTAAACATGCATCAAAAGGGTGATGATTTATGGAGGGGCTAGTGTCAAAATTATCTCCTCCCATTCCTATTACCAACTTGAGTTACCAAAGAACATCATGTCTAAAAGTGTAATGGTTATTTTCTCTTTCAATGATACTATGGCCACTACCTTGGGAATAGTTTTTCTCCACATTCATTTGGGACCTCACACCATTTCAAAAATCTTTAACATTATAGAGGGTGAGCTCTAATACAACATATTTACTTAGACACCCTTGGATCCATGCTATGAGTTATGTCCCTTCCAATTTACATCATTGCATCAAATTTGAACATGAAGGTCATGCCATCACCATACCAATTAACCCTAGTCCCTTTTCATCTTGTAATATGTTGTTCTGATCCAATGATGTTCTTCTTCCTCATCCATCCACTTCACCACCAAATACCAACAAATCCACCCTTATAGTTGATTAGGTTTCAACAAGCTCATCTATTCCTTCTTCATAGATCCATATAGAGGACCCCTTGGAACCCACATTTCAACATTTGTCACTTAGGGAGTATCACCTTCTAGCCTTAGATGCTTTCCCTAATCCTCAAGAGTATGGTAACCTTGATCATGATTCTAGTTATGACCCTAACATTAGAACCATCATACCTTTTAGGTCACCTATTAATTAAACCAGTTTCATTTATGGGAAACTCAACCATCTAGTTCTTACTTCCTTTACTCCCCCTCATATTTGATAATTTACCTTTGATTTCTCATATCTCAATAAACTTGCATTTTCTAAAGCATACCTTCATATATGTTCTTAGAAGGGGTTTGGCCTTGGCCTTTATGAACAAGGACCTCATGAACTACCCATAATCAAAACTATAAAAATTGGTGAGTTATTTGGCCTTGAGCTTGTACCACCAAAAGAACCCACCTCACCTAAACCCATCACCACCATCGATGAGGATGTCTCACCCTCACCAACCCCATCTCCTTTGAAGTCCAAAGATTTTGATATTATCCCATCTAATTTTTTTTTGGATCAATACCATTAGTTTGGGCTCCTTAACCTATCAAAAAGATGGCCAAACTAAAACCCTTCCTCTCATCCACCCTAAAATGGTATAAAATGATTCTCTTACCATCAACACCATTCAACGTTAAGGTGATGATTCTATTATCACTTACCTTGGTGTAGGGGACTCTTGTATCCATAAATATCTTCCCCCTGAGAACCAAACCATGTTGAATGAACCTACCATTGATGTCAACTTGGGTACTCAGGATGACCCTTGCATTCTTAAGATCGAACAATCCTTAAATTCTATAGAACAACAAGATTACCCATCCTTCCTTTATTGCCAAAGCATAGAATTTGCTTGGTCTTATCAATATATGCCCAAAATTGACCCTTATATTTCTCTCCACAACATCATAACCCACCTTGATGCTAAACCTATTCATTTTCAGGTATTTCATCTCTTAGTTATCTGATAGATGTCAACCCTTTCACCATATTTTTTAGAAATATACATCTTTTAAGTGGACCAAATAATGTCAACAATCTTTCAATTTACTTAAATATACCTTATTTCTCCACCTATATTCACCCCTCATAAAGAGGATCAACCCTTCTACCTTTACATCTGCACCACTAATCATTCTTTAGGGGCAATGCTTGCTCATCATGATGAACAAAACAAAGAGTAAGCTATCTACTACATAAGTCAAACACTTATAGAGTATGAGACACAGTATTTACATCCTGAGAAACTTTGCCTCACACTCATCTTCATGGTTTCCAACCTTCACCATTACCTTCTTAATCATAAAATATATGTCATCATTAACACTAACCCACTTAAGTACATGTAATCCAAATAATACCAAAACTAGTGTATGGCTAAGTGGCTCATGCTTTTAGTTGAGTTTGATCTTGAGTTCCTTTAGCAAAAATTAATTAAAGGGAAATTAATTATTGATCAATTGGCTGAAGCTCCTGTACTAACAACCAACCTCTTCCTTTTGCATTTCTCGATGAGTCCATCACGACTCTTTCTCAAGAGGACCCCACCTACCAAATGACCATGCTATTCAATGGATCCAATTACCAATGTGGTGGGGGTGCATAAGTTATTCTCATTCCCCTTAATGGTGAATCTCTTCTCATTTCCTTTAAACTTGACTTTAAGTGCACCAATAATGTGGCTGAGTATGAAGCCCTAGTCATAAGTCTCCAAAATGCTCTAGCCTTAGGAATTAAGACCATCAATGTCTTTGGTGATTCCAAACTTATGGTCAACCAGGTCAATGGATCTTACCTATGTAATAATGATATCTTACTAAATTAAAAACAACTCATAGATGTAATCTTAGCATCATTCAATCATTACCTTATCCATTCAAATCTATGATCAACTAACAAGTTTGTGGATATAATGGCTTCCCTTTCTTCTCAAATCTCATCTCAACCTTATAAATATAAAATCTTTGTTATCATATGCCATTTTATCACCCCATCTTATATCCATTCTAATCTTCTTATCATTTGTAGTGTGGAAGTATCTCCATCAGACATATGGTATAAACAAACTTTTGATTACCTTAACCTTAGTATCATTCCTCCCAACCTCTTCAAGAATGCTCAAAGAGCCTTTGTCTAGAGTACCACTCATTACAACATAGTAGGGGGAATCCTTTACAAGCATGTCTTTGATGGCATTCTTCTGCATTGACTTTGTAATCATGAAGCTTTCCATGCTATCAAGTAAATACATGATAGAATATATAGGGGACATTTTAGTGGTTTAGTTATTGCTAAATGCATCCTTAACCTTAGCTACTATTGGCCTACCCTTAACCAAGACTATTATGATTATGTAAATAAGTGTGTCAAATGTCAATAACATGCTAATTTACACCATGTACTACCCTATGGCCTACAAGTATCCAAAGGCTTTTGGCCATTCTCATAATGGGTCATTGATCCTATTAGAGAAATCAATCCTCATTCATCACAACAACACCAATCCATCATTACCACCATTGAGTATTTCACTAAGTGGGTGGAAGCCATTCCTCTCATCTCTACTAAAGCCAAGAAAATTATCAACTTCATCAACCATCACATCATCTATCATTTTAGTGTTCCTCATAAGATCATCACTGATAATGGTAAATCTTTCAATAACAAGAAATTCTAAGGTCTCTGTGATGAATTTGACACTAATTTAAATTTATCCTCACCTCATCATCCATAAGAAAATGCATAGGTAGAAGCCTCTAACAAAATACTTAACAAAATGCTAACCAAAGTCATCAGTGCTTTAGGTCAAGATTGTCACTTATTTATCCCTTTCACTTTATAGGCCTATAGCTTTAGAATTCAAACCTCTACTAGTGCTACCCCTTTCTCTCGTCTTCAAATCAAAGAAAAATTTTCCTCTCAAAGTCTATATTCCCTCTCTTTGCATATATTTACAAGAGATCATTTTTGAGAATGAATAACATGACTTGATCTATTTGATGATCATCACCTTGCAGTGCTTAACCACCTTCATGTCTACCAATAATGAATCAAGAGCACCTATAATAAACACATAAAAGAATGATAATTAAATATTGGAGACCTTGTCTTAAATTAAAATCTACATGTCACTAACATGGAGAAAAAAAAAAGAGGCAAATTTGCTTTCAATTGGCTTAGACCCTACACCATAATCCATAAGTATGGATCAATAACTTATTATTTGTCCTCTCTCAAAGGTAAACCAAAACCTAATCCTCTCAATGCTTCATATCTGCATTCATTATTTTATTAAAACAAGGATCGAACTCATTTTTTATTTAACTTAAGCTCGTCCCTTGATTTATGAGATTATTACAACATAGAACCATGTGATTCACCATAATATTTATAGACTAATCTTAAATATGGGTACCATGACTCTACCCGTAGCATGGTTCTCATAGATACTTTTCATCTCTAACGAGATGGAATCCCATGATCATTTGTCTCTCAAACATCCTTTCTACCTATCACCAACCTTCTTGTGCTAAAAGTATTTCCCTCATAAAGGTAAAAATATAAGCCTAATTAGACTTGTCCATGTCTAAAACCTTACAATCCAAAACAAATATTATTTGGATGACATATTTCTAGAATTTTAGATTGCTCCTTTGAAAGACAACTGCCCAAAAATCTTCTAAATTGCTTAAAAGATAGACTACTCCCTTGAAGGATAGCTACCAAAATAATTAAACCCAAACTCAAAACACTCCTTTGAAGGATGGCTAAGTCAAATGGGTCAAACACAAACATTTGAAGCTTCCCACATTGATCAGCTTCACAAACTATCAAAAACAAAAGTAATAAATAAAATACCCTATGTCAAAATCAGCTATTCCAAGAAAGCTGCAATCAACTTTCATATCTAGGATTAGTAGACTTTCCTATATCGATTAGTCTACACTTATCATTAAGACATGGAATTGTCTAGTTTGGTTCTTATGTTACCTATAAAAGGGGAAAACTAACCCACATAAGGATACCTTACCTATTCACTCATTTATCTTTCACCTACCACCTATCTTCCCTTTATACCATATTTTAATCAAGGGATTTTTGAGCTTACTTGACATGCTTATGATCACGACACCTATTTATCAACCAAAGCATGATAATTCAAAGCATTCAAAAGGATTAGTTTCCTTAAGCCAATCTAACTTTGGGGTTTTTAGGTCCTTACCAATAAAAAAGCATCATTTTTTTTCTTTAACCTCTTATCATTGGTTCATGTAGACATGTATCTCATGATTCTCATATCTTTTCCTACATTTAGTTTGTCAACTAATTTGATTTATGTATTTTCATCACATCCTTAACCATAATCACATTACATCTCCATGATCATGAACAAAAAAACATAAATGATAAACAAAACATTGTGAACTATATCCATGAACCACATCATGTATCTATCTATGATCAAAACATCATGAATCACATCATACATCATCTCTCTCTATATAATATCATCTTACCCATCAAAGCATCAAATGAACATACATTATGTGATAAATAACCTTAATTAAACCATTTATCATCATATCCATAAACAAAATCAATGATCAAAACATCATGAACCATGTCATACATCATCTATCTATCTATGTATCATCCTATCCATTTACCATAACATCACAAAAATTCATCTTATAACATCAAATCATAAAACCACATCATCATAACCATAAACAAAATCACCATTATCACAACATCATATGACATCAAACCATGAACCATAAACATGAGCATAAACATCACATCAAAACATGAAACCATGAACATACATCATATATATATCATATATATATATATACATATATATATATATACATATATATATATATATATATATATATATATATATATATATATATATACATATATATATATATATACATACATATATATATATATATATATCATCACAAACATCATCATATACATCAATTCCATCAAATAAATATGCATGTAATAATGTATAAACCTCTCTCTCATATACATCTCGCATCATCGACACAAAAGATGATATCAAAAACATATACATCATATGATCAGGCCTTTGGGTCACCACTACCACTCACCCCTCTTACTCCTCCTACTGCACTAACATCTAGTGTCAATCCTCTTGGGGTACCTATATGACCACCCATTATAAAGTCTCATTGTCCTAGAGTAACTATAGGAAGATCACCTTCTAAGCTGGCCTTGTACTCTCCATATCTTAGCTCCTATGGACACCATAATAGTACTATCACTTTATAGTATCTCAATAACTCAATCATATATAAATATCATGTCTTCAAAATCATATTAGGTGGTTTTCTTATTGGTGTTGCCACTACTCTAACCCTATATCTTAAGGTATCTCTCTCCTAGGTCACTAAGCTAAGAGAGATTCTCACATGACCTCTCTCTCTTGTCATTGTGGCATTTTATCCCTGTAAAGTGACAATATTATCTTGGAGAGTGGCCACATGTCCCTATAACCCTATGATCTAAACCTATGTAGCTGCAAGTGCCTGTGATCAACAGTTAGGGTCCCATACTTTTTCATTTTAGGCACTATACCTAAATTCCAACTTTTTGAGATCACCTAATATACCCCATACCAAACCATGAACTTTTTGGAGATTACCCTTCTCTAACCCACCAGTAGACCATGTCCACCTTGATGTTGGATATTTTTGACCTTAACATTTGCATATTTTGTGATGACCTTGCATTGGTATTTTTTTATCACACCTACCATTTTTTCCATGTTAACCATTTGAATTTGCACAACTTGGTGCATGACCAGACCATTTATGTTTTTCAAGGGAGCACTTACTACCTTGGATAACTATGAAAACTTATAACATCACTGATCAACTATGACCAATGCTATGGACCGATTAATCTATCACTTGTACTTCTAGAACCGACCTTAGTTTTACCAACATTGGCAACCTTAGTCTATGTGTGTGATATTTTGTGTGTATGTCTACATTTCAAATGCTAAACCCTCTTGTCACCACCTTGTGATTCACCATAAACAATTTATCAAACCCTAACTTGATTTTTGTTTCACCTCATTGAATTTTAGTTTGAGGAGGAACACCTACTCCCATACTTGGGGAAAATAGACATTTGACTAAGAAATATATTTTTGCTTTATAGCTTATTAATTCAAAGGTGCATAACAAAAAGGGAAAAAATGTAGACACTAGAAAACTACACATGATAGTTCTAGTTTTCAAAACACCTTAGAACCCATATCAAACCTTGAGTCTAGTTGACCACTTAGTTAGCTAACTCATCAACCTAATAACTTAACCTTTTAATCAACCCCTTTTAACTTACTTTGACCCTTTTCCCTTGGGCACTCAACCATCGATGGTCAAAACTTAACCATTGACTATTAGAATAACCATTGACGATCATGTCCTTACCTCCTCACCTTCTTAACACATCACTAACTGTTTGTGAGATAATGAGGCATAATTTAATATGTTTGATTTATGCAGTGCTAAAGAACTTCCAAGCATCATGATCAATAACCTCACCCTATAGGGAACCTTTCATCCTTCATCTCTCTTTGTTAAGAATAAGATTATACTGAGAGGAGGGGTGAATCAGTATATATATATATATATATATATATATATATATTTGATTTTGACTATTAATATTATATCTAAAACCTCAAATTACTCCACAATTAATATATTCAAGGCAATCAAAGAATACAATGCAAAACCACACAATGCAAATAGACACAGATTTGCATGGAAACCCTTTCAGGAGAAAACCATAGAGAAATTATCTTAATAAATATTCGTAGGCACCAACCTACTAGAGCACCTACTCTAAAAAGAATTCACAGGCACCAACTTATAGGAACACCAACCCCTTTCACCAAGCACCAACTCAGCAAGAGACACCAATCTCTTTAAAACGATGGCACCAACCTTCTTGGAAAAAATCACTCTTCTATCTCAAATTTGTTGTCAAGATAATGGATGATAGAACACTTGATTTATCTCCTTTTGATTCGATCTACACTTGAGTGTTTTCACTGCTATAATCTTCCTTATACTTGTTGGTTTTTTCCTTTTAATATTCTCACAAAAATTTACCTTGAAAAATTTTGCTATTTTTTTTTTTATATCTTCCACATTCGAATCTACACTTTTGCCATTCGTTATGCACTTATTTATAACCCACAAAAAGCCACAAATTAAGGTCATGCCTCTTCAAGTGAAAAGGTCCATTTAAACGGTCACAACTCCTCCCAATAGCTCGACCAAGGTTGATAATTCTGTTCACTTCCATCGACATTTCCATTTACTTCCATCAATAATTCCATTCACTTCTGACAATAATTCCATTCACTTTCAGTAACAATTCCATTCACTTCCAGCAACACTTCCATTCACTTCTGGCAATAATTCTGTTCACTTCTAGCAATGATTCCATTTGACATTACCATTCATATCCATTACAATTCCTTTGACATAAATGACAATTATTCCAACAATCTCCCCCTTTGTCATTGATGGCAACCTTCGAAAAAGATCTTCTTTTTTTCAACTCCCCATTTTCTTTTCTACAACTCCCCCTTACTGTAACTCCCCATACTGCCATTCTCCCCCTTTGACATCAATGGCAAAGGGTCATTCAAGGAGCTAAAAAAAAGGAAATTTAGCTCCCCCTTAACCAATGCTTCTCTTGATTTTTAATGAGTAGAAGCAAAGGATATTACTCGCAACTTCTATCAAAGGTACTCAAATGTTTCCTTTGGAAGTGGCTTAGTGAAGATATCTACCATCTATTCAGATGTGGAAACATATTCCAATTTTACTTGTTGTTCTATCACCTATTCTCTCAATAAATGATACTATATAGGGATATGCTTAGTTCTAGAATGCATAACTAGATTCTTCAAAATACTTATTACACTATTATTATCATAAAATATGGATATTAGATGATCCTACTCTACTTTGATATCTTTCAAGGTTTGTTTCATCCATAGAAATTGTGTACAACATAGCAGTACCACTATGTAATCTGCTTCTGTTGTGGATAGAGATACATAATTCTACTTCTTACTCAACCATGATACTAGGCTATCTCTAAGAAAGAATGCTCCTCCACTTGTACTTTTTCTATCATCTACACAACCTACCCAATCTGAATCTATGTATGCTACCAATGTGAAGTCTTTACCTCTTGGGTACCACAACCCATAATCCAAGGTTCTCTTTAAATATCTAAATATACATTTCATGGCTTGCACATGTGTTTCTTTTGGATCTGCTTAAAATCGTGTAACCATACCTACTACTTGCATGATATCTAGCCTAGATGCCATCACATATAGTAAACTCCCAATCATTGATCTGTAAAGAGTTTGATATGTATTCAGAGATTCATCATCTTTGTTTAACTTTGTACTTGTAGCCATAGGTGTGCTAACAGGGGTACACTCCTTCATATGGAATTTATTCAACATCTCCTTCACATACTTGCTTTGGGATATGAATATTCCTTTGTTGGATTGAGAGATTTGTAAACCAAGGAAAAATGACAACTCACCTAACATGCACATCTCAAATTCCTTTTGCATATCTTCAAAAAATCTCTTAGACATTTCCTCATTGTCTCCTCCAAAGATTATATCATCTACATACACCACAACAATTAACTGGTGATCTAGTTTAGTTTTGATATAAAGATTACTATCAACATATCCTCTATTGAATCCTTAGTCTTGTAGGTATTTATCAAGCCTAGCATACCATGCTCTAGGAGCTTGTTTCAATTTTTACAAAGTCTTCTTCAACTTACACACATAATCCTTATTTTTTGATAAGAGGAATCCTTCTGGTTGTTCTATGTAAACTTCCTCTTCTAGATTGCCATTTAGAAACGCTGATTTAACATCCATTTGATAGACTTTGAAATTTTCGAATACTAAAAATACAAGAAACATTAGAATTGCTTCTAATTTAGCAACATGAGTGAAAGTCTCTTAAAAATCTACACCTTTTACTTGAGTATACCCCTTACATACCAACCTTTCTTTGTTTCTAGTGACTTGGACATTTTTATTCAATTTGTTTCAAAAAAGCCACTTAGTGCCAATCACATTTTGATCCTTTAGCCTGGGCACAACTTCCCAAGTCTCATTCTTCTCAATTTGATCTAACTCTTCTTCCATTGCTTTTACCCAATGTTTATCATGACTAGATTCAAAAAAATTGTTAGGATCTACCTTGGATATCAAAGAGAAATTTACATGTTTGGGTATACTTACAATTCTTCTTCTGGTTTACACCCTAGCATCAGTGTTGCCAATGATCTGACTTTCAGCATGATTCTTCTGAACAAAGTGAGATAGTGCTTTGGTGTCTTACCTTTCAGATTCACTCAATTTTTATACATTTTCCTCCTCCCCTTCTTCTACAAGATTGTGTATTTATAGAGGCTCTTCTAAAGGTTCTTTTGCCTTTTGATTTATGATCTCATCTATTCTAACACTAGCACTATCTACGATAGTTTGTAGCCTTTTTTTATAACATCTATAGGATTTGCTTTTGATGGAGTATCTAAGAAAAATTCTTTCATCAGCTCTTGAATCAAAATTTCCCAAGTTTTCTTCATTCTTGTTGATAAAACATTTACTTCCAAACACTTTGAAATGTTTGACCGAAGTTGGTCTTCCTTTCCACAATTCGTAAGGAGTTTTATCATTATTAACTCTAATTTTCCCTCTATTCAAGATATATTCTACTATATTAATTGCTTCTCTCTAGAATCTATCTGATAGATTAGATTCATTCAACATAGTCCTAGCCATCTTTTGAATAGTTCAATTTTTCCTTTCAACCACTCCATTTTGTTGTGGAGTCCTTGCAGCTGAGTATTGTCTCTTAATTCCATGATCTTCACAAAACTCAATGAATTCATTTGAAATAAACTCACCTCCTCAATTTGACCTTAAGCATTTTATTTTCAACTCTTTTTCATTTTATACTAATGCCTTGAAAGATTTAAAATTTTCAAATGCTTCTAAATTTTCTTTTAGAAAGGCTACCCACATCATTCTCGTATAATAATTAATGAGAAACATAAAGTAACTCTCACCTTGCATGATTTTAGTTCTAGTAGGACCACAAATCTATATGAATCATCTCTAGTGGTTTGGTGGTTGAATATTCCTTCATTTTAAACCTTGCTCTAGTTTGCTTCTCATGTTGGCATTGATTGCATAGAGTGCTTGAAGGTTTCATTATCTTGGGCATATCTCGCATATCCTGTTTGTTGCTAATTTTCACAAGATTATCAAAATTTATGTGCCCTAACCTTCTAGGCCATAACCAACTCTCTTTAACTTGACTCATACAACATTTCTCTCCTCTCATTCCTCCAATCATGTATAGGTTGTTTGTGGTTCTATGAGCATCTACAATTAGTTCTCTTGTGTCTCTTTTTTTGATCTCACAACCTTCCAAAAAGAACTTGAGTGTGTGTCCTTAATCACACATTTGGCTAACACTTAGAAGATTATGATTTAACCCTTCCACATATAACACATTTTCTATTTTTGTTTTTCCATTATCGAGATAAAGTGTACCTTTTCTTGTTATTGTGGCTGTAATGTTGTCTCCGAACTTCATCGTGCCTTCATTGACCCTTTTTAATGAGATAAATTTGATTTTATCTCCAATCATGTGTCTCGAACATCCACTATAAATGAACCATTATTGTCCTTCATCTCTAGCATGGAATGATATTTGAATGATCATGGATTCTTCTTGCTTCTTCATCTAGGTCTTTGATGGTTCTCTTTTCTTTATCACTAGAGCCTTAAACTTTTGATCTTGTCTTACAGATTCAAAAACACTTCTACAATAGCATGCTATATGTCCATAGTTTTTTCACTTGTAACAAACTATAACTTCATCAAAGTTTGATAAGGGAGCAAATGAATTGTTGTTTCTATTTGAAGCTCCATAGGTTCCTTTGTTTCTACTCTTGACTCCAATATCCTTGACTCTCTTTCTACAATCTAATTTCTTATGACCAAAATGATTGCAATAATAAAAATATCCATCAAAATAATTACCAAACCTAGTTTTATTTGCATATCTTGGAGCAAATGGTCTTCTGATGTTTTATTCTCCTTTTCTTTCTTTGTTGATAGAGCTGGCTTTTGTATTCTGGGCTTCTTCCTTCTTAGTCTCCTTTTTCACTGGTTCCTTAAGAGTTTTAACATAGCTCTTAGCTTTCTCTTTTTCCTTCTCATACCCAATGCTCGACTTGTTAGATGGTGATATTTGAATCTCTATAATCTTATTTAAAACTTGAGTGCTTTTCTTAGATTTCAAGTCACTTTCTATTTTAGAATTCACCTTTTCTAGATTCCTTTTTAAAGCAGCTATATCAGATTCATACCTTTCATAGTCTTCTCCTTTATACTTTAGCTGATCCATATATCTTCTTCAAGTTTCTTTGCTTCTTTGATTTGGACTTTTAGATCAGCAATTACCTTGTTTGATTCCTCAAAGACTTATGATGTCTTTGCTTTGAAGTCTCGATTCTCTTCATATTTTTGAAGCTATAACTTCAGTTTTTGATTCTTCTTAAATACTTTCATTTATTCCAACACACAAATAAGTTCTTCTTCAAGGTTCACTTCACCTTCTTCTTCCATGTCTTCATCTTCCTCCAAATTATCTTTGCTGGTGGTGGCATTTTCTTCTATAGCCATGAACAGAATCTCTTCATTATCACTCTCAACATCACTTTCTTTGTTTTCTTCTGATGAGCTGCTATACCTCTTGGAGTATAATATTTTATTTTATTTCTCAAATCTTTACTTGTCTTCACTTGGCTTGAATCCCCTTTTGTACTTTGGTTTATTTCCCTCATCATTGTTATTTCCTTTATTTGGACATTTGGCTACAAAATGACCAATTTTACCATAATTAAAACACTTAAATGGCAACTTTCCTTTATATTTTCCCAATCCTTTATTTAACTTTCAAATGAATAGAGCTTCATTTTCATCTTCTTCACTACTTGAATTTTCACTTGATTCTAGTTCTTTGATCTTCTCTTTCTTCGAGACCTTGAATTATGCTTCCTTCTTCGATTGTCTCTCAGATTCAATTCTCATTTCGTATGCCATAAGAATTCTATGGAGCTCATCTATTTTCATCATGTCTAAATCCTTCATTTCTTTAATGATGGAGACCTTCACATAAAATCTCAATGGTAGGGATCTCAAGACTTTTTGCACGATCACATATTCTTCAATTTTCTCTTCGAGTCCTCAAATGACATTAACAATCTCATCGACACGAAGAAGATACCTAGCAATGTTTTCATCATTCTTCATTTTTAAACTTTCAAACTGCCTCCAGTGGGTTTGGAGTTTTACTTTTATAACCTTACTATCATATTCATAAATAGTGTTGAGTTTATCCCAAATCTCTTTTGCAAATTCACAATGCATAACCTTAACAAACTCATTTTCTAAAATCTTGCATAAGATTGCATTCATAGCTTTTGCATTTTTCTCACTGGACTTTTTTCTAGTGGCATCTGTTGGTGAAATTTGTGGCATTGTGTATCCTATTACCACTACTTGCCAAATATCAAAACCTAGGGCCATCAAGTAAGTCTTCATCCTTATGATCCAAAATGCGTAATTTATTCCATCGAACAAAGGAGCCTTGTTAGTGGAGAAACCATCCAACACTTAAGATCCTGCCATATGTGCTTTTCAAGATCTACCTTCTAGCAACTTTGCTAACACTGAAGGAATCAACTCTAATACCAATTGTTAAGCACAAGATTATATAAGAGGGGGGTGAATCAGTATAAGATATATATATATATATATATATATATATATATATCTTTTGACTATTAATCTTAAATCTAAAACCTCAAATTACTCTATAATTAATATATTCAAAGCAATCAAAGAATACAATGCAAAACCACATAATGAAAATAGACACAGATTTGTGTGGAAACCCTTTCAAGAGAAAACCATAGATAAATTCTCTTAATAAATATTCATCGGCACCAACCTTCTAGAGCACCTACTCTAAAAATAATTTTGTAGGCACCAACCTGTAGAAGCACCAACCCCTTTCATCGAGCACCAACTCAGCAAGAGACACCAATCTCTTCAAAATAAAGGCACCAACCTTCTTATAAAAAATCACTCTTCTATCTAAAATTTGTTGTCAAAAAAATGGATGATAAAACACTTTTTTTTATCTCTTTTCCATTAGATCTACACTTGAGTGTTTTCATTGCTATACTCTTCCTTATACTTGTTCGTTTTTTCCTTTTAATATTTTCACAAAAATTTGCCTTTAAAAATTCTTCTCTTCTTTTTTTTTTATATCTTCCACATTCAAATCTACACTTTTTCATTCATTATGCACTTATTTATAACCCACAAAAAGACATAAATTAAGGTCATGCCTCTTCAAGTGAAAAGGTCCATTTGAACGGTCACAACTCCTCCATATAGGTTGGTGAAGATCGATAATTTCATTCACTTCTATCAACATTTCCATTCACTTTTATCAACAATTCCATTCACTTCCTCGACATTTACGTTCACTTCCATCGACATTTCCATTCACTTCCAGCAACAATTCCATTCACTTTTGGGAATAATTTTGTTCACTTCTAGCAACACTTCCGTTCACTTCTGTGTTAGGTTGTGGAGCTAAAAGCTTCACTGATGCAGACATGGAGAAGGCCATTGGAGGAGTTGCTGGAGTGTCACAGACACCGGTGTCAGTCAGGCCAACCGACGTCGGTAGGATAAGGCAGGAGAGCAACCGACGTCGGCCAGAAGTCGGCCAGCGTCGGCGACCCCCAGGTGGATAGGGACCAACGTCGGTTGCCTGTGTGGTTTGGACTGTAGATGTTACGGGCAGTTAGCTAACGAACCAAGTGTTTGCATGATTAGAGCTAATTTTAGACTGAGAGCTGTAGATCTAATTATTGTATTAGGTGTCTAATTATTGTTTGGATGAGATCTATATAATAGACTCATGGTTGTATTGTAAACTTGTGCTAGAGAGTAAGAGAGCATTATTATAAGCTCCTTCTATGTGTGAGGTGAGCAATGGTGTGTTCCTCCTAGTGCCACAGTACTAAGGTGGGTGCTAGATTGGAGAATTAGCAGGGTTCTTCAGGAGTGTAGGATCTTTGTCATCAGGGGTGCATGGCTACGTATAGGAGATCTACATGGTAAGTAAGATCATTGATCAACAGATGTATGTGTATGTATGATCCAGGTTTGCAAGTGTGTAGAACCAAATTGATTTGTGAGTGTGCAAGATCAGAGAGGACAACAACACAACAGGGAGCAGGATCAGGTGGGATCTACTTGGAGTACGTTGAGTACTTGTGGAGTGCTTGGAGTACTTGTGGTGTGTGTGGAGCACAGGTATAAGGTGAACACCAACTCTGTGTTTGAGTTGGGTGTTGGGACCTAGGAGAGAGAGCTTTGAGGAGAGAATTACTATTCACTTGAGGTGTGGGAAGCCTCTAAAGAGGTGGTGGAGAAGAAGTGGCATCTTCTTTATTGTATTCTTTTCTGCATGAGTATTAATACAAGTTGTGTATTGTCTCTCATATCTTGTGTTATTTTTGAATTCTAGTTACTTGTTGATTCTGGTTATTTCCGCATGTTAAGTTGCTTAGTAATCAATTGTGTGCTTCCGATGTTTCATATCCCAACAAGTGGTATCAGAGCCTAGTTGTAGGTTTAATAGCTGATACCAACACGTGGTATCAGAGCTAAGGTTGCAGGGAGCAGGTTTTGTGTTTGGTTACAGGTCACTCTCAGGGGTTTCTGATCGAGTGGGAGTAGAGCAATGGCAGATCAAAGTAAGCTAAGAATGGAGGAGTTGAAAAGCACAGATGGTCACCAACGGTCATATGGAAAGAAAGAGAAAGAAAAAGAAGATTATTGGTTGGTAGCAGATCAGCATGAAGGAACTGAAGAAGCAGATGTTGCAGGTGATGTGGCACAGGATGATCTGGGAGGTTTCTTGGATAAAGTTGAATCTTGGATAATAGATTCGGTTGCCTCTTTCCATGTAGCCCCAAGAAGAGGAGCTGGTGAGCCTTGCCAAAGAATTGGCAAAGGGGAAGTGATGCTAAAATTGTAGGCGGGTAACACACAGGTGTTGAAGGAGGTCATGCAGGTCCCAGGTTTGGAGATGTGGCTAATTTCTTCAAAACAATTGGGTGATGAGAGATGTACAAGAACTCTCACAGCGGATGCACTTGAATTAGCTGGTGGTAAGAAAATAGGTACTCTTTATCTACTTGTTTATTTTACTGATTCTTCTTCTGTTGCAGAGACATGGCTTCGTAGGCTTGGTCACATGAGCACGAAGGAGATGCATGTTCTTAAGCGGAAGACATATATATTTGACAGGCTTAAGAACTGGAAAGCCTTGGTGTTTATGGAGGAGATGGCAGACAGAGACCAGTGGATGGGCTGGATACTTCTAAGCAGGGCAGTTTGGACATGGGACTTGATTCAAAGGAGCTCGCAGGTAAAAAGTCATCACTTACAAGAAAACACAGGTACTAACATCGGTCAGGAGGACCGACGTCAGCAGCAGGGACACCGACGTCGGTAGGTTGGTAGTCAAGGATAGGCACATGGGAACCGATGTCAGTCAGATGCAGACTGTGTGGTGACCGAGGTCGGTCACTGTAATGGATTTTGGGTGGACAAGTCAAGGAGTCTCAAATGCCCATACGAAGCACTGAAGATGTAAGTAAGCCTCAAATTCATTGTTCCTCTTCTTTATACTTATTGCTGATTGTAGAGCAAGAAGGATCCAGGAAATAGTGGGAGCATGGCAGGATTATGATGCAGAACCAAGTGGGAGATTTGGTAGGGTTGCCAGCTAGATGAAAGCACAGAGATGAATGGATACCTTAGTTGAAGAATAGAGAGAATGGACACATGAGATGGAAGACTAGGTCTTATGGTCTTGAGGTAGCTGCAAGACAGTGGTACAGGTTTCGACAGGTGGAGGACGAAGCATGACTTTAGCCAGTGTCAGGGTAACTACTGTGGTTTGACTTACCAGGGGGATGATGATTGCAACATCATTTTGTTGCTGTATGTGGATAGTATGCTAGCTAGAAGGGGTGTACATACAGGGTTTTGCTGAGCTAAGGGTAAGATTAGTTCAGTGGCATGTCAGGAGGAGTTTGGAGCAGTGAAATTCTTTGACATGGGAGGCATAGAGATCACAGGTTGATTTTATCTCTAGTGGGAGCTGATGTGAATCAGGTGTTGGCGAGGTTCAGGATGCAGAATCAGAGCACACTAAGGGCTAGATAGTTTAGTGTCTGAAATCACATGAGGTTTGGGATAGACCTGAGTTTTCCCAAGCAGTGGGAGCTGTCAGAGAGTTAGGAGCCTATTCGGGGAAGTGAGTTCTCAGGGATTTGAGAGGGACCAGCATCAGGGATTCATGCTATTCAGTGTCAGGACTTCACTACATGGGATTGTAGGTTTAGATGCGGAAGGGTACTCGGATGACAGGATGTGCACCACAGGTTATGTGGTGGGTTGTCTTCAGGATTGAGCTTGAAGAGGGATACAAGCCAGGAAATAGATTAGATAGGGTACAAGTATAGGTACAGTGCAGCTGTTTATCTCCAAGTGGGAGATTGTTAGGTTGTGGAGCTAAAAGCTTCACTGATGCAGACATGGAGAAGGCCATTGGAGGAGTTGCTGGAGTGTCACAGACACCGACATCAGTTAGGTCAACCGACGTCAGCAGGATAAGGTAGGAGAGCAACCGACGTTGGCCAAAATACGGCCGACATCGGTGACCCCCAGGCAGACAGGGACCGACGTCGGTCGCCTGTGTGGTTCAGACTATGGATGTTACGGGCAGTTAGCTAATGAACCAAGTGTTTGCATGATTAGAGTTAATTTTAGACTGAGAGCTGCGGATCTAATTATTGTATTAGGTGTCTAATTATTGTTTGGATGAGATCTATATAATAGACTCATGGTTGTATTGTAAACTTGTGCTAGAGAGTAAGAGATCATTATTATAAGCTCCTTCTATGTGTGAGGTGAGCAATGGTGTGTTCCTCCTAGTGCCACAGTACCAAGGTGGGTGCTAGATTGGAGAATCAACAGGGTTCTTCAGGAGTGTAGGATCTTGGTCATCAGGGGTGCATGGCTACATATAGGAGATCTACATGGTAAGTAAGATCATTGATCAGCAGATGTATGTGTATGTATGATCCAGGTTTGCATGTGTGCAGAACCAGATTGATTTGCAGGTGTGCAAGATCAGAGAGGACAACAACACAACAGGGAGCAGGATCAGGTGGGATCTACTTGGAGTATGTTGAGTACTTGTGGAGTGCTTGGAGCACTTGTGGTGTGCGTGGAGCACAGGTATAAGGTAAACACCAACTCTATGTTTGAGTTGGGTGTTGGGACCTAGGAGAGAGAGCTTTGAGGAGAGAATTATTGTTCACTTGAGGTGTGGGAAGCCTCTGAAGAGGTGGTGGAGAAGAAGTGGCATCTTATTTATTATATTATTTTCTGCATGAGTATTAATACAAGTTGTGTATTGTCTCTCATATCTTGTGTTATTTTTGAATTCTAGTTACTTGTTGATTCTGGTTATTTCCGCATGTTAAGTTGCTTAGTAATCAATTGTGTGCTTCCGGTGTTTCATATCCCAACATTCTGGTAATAATTCTATTCACTTCCAGAAAAAATTTCATTTGACATTTCCAATCATATCCATTACAATTCCTTTGACATCAATGACAATTATTCCAACACTCTTTTACTATAAAATGAGGGGAGTGGGAGGTGAAGGGGATCCAAGTTCAAGCTATCAAATCTTTTTGCACATAGGTATTCAAGATCTCTAGCATCTAGTCTTCCTTTAGCAACTCACCATTAGCAAAAGAGACCTAAACCTCTAGTTAATTTGCTTTTGATGCCAAAGTATTATTATTATAACAAAATTTCTTTAACCTCCAACCATCAACCAACTAGCAAGCTATAAGTATAGTAATACTTTAGCATTATTATTTTGGATTTCTAATCCCTTGAACTTGATCACACCTATCTGTAGCTTATTTCCTCTTTATAGATCCTTAATAAGAGCCTTATTTGACCATTCACTCATTCTGTAACTTATTTTTTAGTAATCTTTAGAAACCCATAGGAAACCATCAATGATTAACATAACTACCAATGGTCACCCCCAACCACTTATGGTTACTCAACTGTCGATGGTTAGCCCAACCATCAACAATTCACCTAATTGTCGATGTTCACTACAAAAAAAATAATAGAAAGTTATTTTTATCCCCTTACCCTTAACCAAACCTAACTTTCTATGTTTATACTTATTCATAGATCTATGTTCATACTTATTCATAGATCCTTTTCTAATTTTTTAAATCTGACCCCATTGACTTTAGCATGAGAATTGACCTAATTTTGCTATATTTAGTCATTTTTTAACAAGCATTCTACTTTATTCTTGTATTAATTTTTATTTACTTTATGAAAGTACCTTACTTTATCATTTATAACTTGATTGTTATCAACAGTGGATTGACAATCTCCTAGCAAACATATGCTTCTTGGATCTAGCTCATGCTAGGAAATCCATTTAACTATCTTGCTAACACACCCTTTTATTAGTGCTTTCTTATTTGCAATTTATTATTTCCTAGTGAAAGAAGAATTATTGACATTCATCTGAATTATGTGTGCATCACCAAAAAGGTATTTATACCATACGCTTATTACTAGTTTCTTATCTTCTTCCAAAATTAAGAAATGAGTAGAAATTAAGAGAAACACTTATCATAGGACACCTGGCCATGACACAAAGAAATAAAAAACTCTCCAAAATATTATCCATTAGCTTTACAATGAGGGTGAAATATTAATATATGAATCTCCCATGATTCTTATCTTGATCCCACTAATAACCACACCTACCTGACACTTACCCACTCCTCCACTCACACCTCAAAGTGAAGATGAGTCTACCTAATCTCCTAACCCAACTCCTCCTACTATCCATATTATCAATGTGGTCATGAGATTACAATAGAAGGATAAGGGGAAGGCTAAGATGTCCATTCCATAGACACACCCATATTATACCTCCCAACCAAGCCCTACCCAAACACTTTTACCTTAGACCAAACCCAAGGTATCTATTTTAGGTGCCTCCCAATCCAACCCCTCAAAATCCATTAGGAGAGTTATCCTCAAACAAATTCACCATATCTCAGTGAATATGAGGTTGTATGAGTTGATCTATACCTCCCTTCATCACTGACAAACACTAATAGAGGATTTTCAATCCATAGAGGTCCAACCTAAAGATACCCAATCTCTAATAGCCTTTGTTATCACCCTTGAAATTTTCAACCTTGTTACCTTCAAGGATTTAGAAATACCTTATATCCATCTAGATGACCCAGATCCCCCTCTCTTTATTACCTCATACATCAACCAAACCCACATCAAATGGGTCATGATTGTTTGAGGATCTAGTATTGACATCATCTCCTCCCATGCCTATAACCAACTCAGCCTACCAGATAATGTCATGTCCAAAACCTTAGTCATCCTTTGATCATTCAATGATACCATGGCCACTAATTTGGGGACTATTATCCTTCATATCCATTTAGGACCCCACATGCCCCATGAACTCTTCTATGTAGTGGAAGGTGAATTATAATATAATGTTTTGTTGGAATGACACTAGATCCGCTCCTTGGGTTGTATCCCCTCCACCCTTCACTGTTGCATCAAGTTTAAACATGAAGGCAAGGTTATCACCATCCAAGTTGATCCAAGCCCTTTCTGACATACAACATGACCTATCACCCCAATGATGTCCTCATACCCCCATCTAGAATACCCTCAACAACTAAAAATAACCTTCAACCAAGAAAGTGGATGTCATATCCCTTTCCACCATTGAGGCATCCACTAGTTACTTTATCCCCTTAGACTAAATCCCCATCATGAACCCTTTGGAATCAATTTTCCATCACCTTTTACTGGGGGAGTACTATCTTTTAGCCCTTAATGCTTTCCTTACTGCTCATAATTATGGGTAACTTACTAACCAACTAGGATATGACCCCAATGTTGGAACCATTATTTCTTTTAGACCTCCCTTCTATTAGACACATTTAGTCTATGGGGTAATTGAAAAACCCCTTGGTGCTTCTACTGCATCTATTTCACCCCAACCATTCACTGTCATTTGCTCTTACCTAGATAAACTAAGCTTCACCAAGATATACCTCCATCAATGTGCTTGGAAAAGATTTGGTCTTTGGGTGATATGAGCATGGCCCACATGAGTTAGTCTTCATTACGACCAAGAAACCTCATGAGACACATATCCTTATTTTAATCTTACCAAACAAGAAGTATCCCAAACCACCTACCACAACCATTATTGAAGAAGATACCCCTTCCTCACTGACTGTACCTATGTTCACATGAGAGGATGATGACATCATCCCACCTAATTTTGTTTCCATAAACATGATCATCCTTGGACACCTAACTTATCAAAAGGATAGGGTGATTATAACCATCCCTTTGACACATCTCTAGATGATAGGAGATGTCTCTCTTACCCTTAACACTATTCAGTGCCAAGATGATGATTTTATTCTCACCTACTTAGGTACCCCAGATTCTTCCATCTATAAATCCCTTACTCTTGAGACCTAGACCATGTTGAAAAAATATACCATCGATATCAACTTGGGCACTTATAACAACCCTCACATTGTCAAACTTGGCCAATCATTGACTTTTGAGGAACTTCAAGACTTCCCCTCTTTCCTCTAAGAGCATAGCATAGATTTTGCTTGGTCTTATAGTGACATGCCTATAATTGAAACCACCATTACCACCCATAACATAGTCACTAACTATGATTACAAGCCTATCAATCAAAAACTTCAACACATGCACCCTCACATAGCCCTTCTCATCAAAGAAGAGCTTCAACATCTTCTATCTATTAATTTCATTCCACCCATTGACTACCCCTAATGGGTCTCAAATGTTTTACCTATGACCAAAGCCACAGGAGGACTATGCATTTGTGTGGAATTTCATGACCTCAACCTTACTGGTCCTAAAGACAAGTTTCCTCTACTAAGCATTGACTAGCTAGTTGATCTTACATATGGCCATTATATGTTATCTCTCATGGATAAATTCTTAGGTTATAATTAAATCCTAATTTCCATTGAAGATCAACACAAGACCACCTTCACCACCCCATGGGGAACTTTCTGCTATAAAGTCATGCCTTTTGGGTTAAATAACATTAGTGCAACCTACCAATGTGCCATGACCTATATATTCCATGACCTTATCCAAAAGATTGTTGAGGACTATGTGGATGACCTTATAAAAAAATCCAAACTCTGAAAGGATCATTTAACTATTATTAAGATCATATTTGAGTGACTCATCCATTACCATGTTCACCTAAACCCCAAGAAATGCAATTATTAGGTCCTCTCATGAAAGCTTCTTGGGTTTATTATCTCCCTCTATGAAATCAAAGTTGATCCTACCAAGATCAAAGCAATCTTTGTCATGCTTCCTCCAATCAACCTTAAGCAACTCTATAGTTTGTATGAGAAGCTCTAATCTATTCATCACTTTATCTCCCAGCTTTCAGATCGATGCCAACCCTTCCACCACCTTATAAATAAGGATATATCTTTTAAGTGGAATAGTGACTATCAAAAGGATTTTGATTCACTCAAAGAGTACATTTTATCTCCACTTATCCTTACCCCTCCCAAGGATGACCAAACTTTCTACCTATATATCTCCACCACTGACCACTCCCTAGGGGCAATGCTTGCTCATCAGGATGAAAAACACATAAAGCAAGCTATCTACTACATTATCCACATGCTTGTAGAGTACAAGAATTGATATACCCATACTGAGAAGCTTTATATATATTTAGTATTTATGGCCACCAAAATTGGACACTACCTAATTAACCATAAAACCTATGTCATAACCAAAATTGACCCACTCAAGTACATACAATCTAATCCATACCAAAACCATCATATTACCAAATGGCTCATGCTTTTAGCAGAGTTTAACCTTGAGTTACTTCAATAAAATTTAATTAAGGGGAAACTCATTATCGACCAATTGGCTAAGACACCATTAAAAGATAACCAACCTTCTCTTCTTGAGTTCCCTGATGAGTCCATCATGACCCTCTCTCAATCAAACTTCCCTATCAAGTCACCATGTTCTTTGATGGATCAAAGAGTTAACAAGGTGGGGGAGTAAGTATCATCCTTATCCCCTTTAAAGGTGAACCTCTCCCTTTGTCCTTCAATCTTGATTTTGAATGTACCAATAATATAGTTGATTAAACATACCTAGTGATAGGCCTTCAAACTTCCTTAGCCCTAGGATTCAAAACAATCAAGATCTTTGGTGGCTTCCAACTTGTGATCAATCAAATCAATGGCTCTTACCAGTGTAAGAATGATGTTTTGAAATAGTTGTTGAAAAAATTTAACCCTAAGTCAAATTTGGTCAACCCATAATATTTTTAAATTTTTGATAAGGTTTCATGTGTCCTATGGGGTCTCTTATTGTCCTATATATCTCACTTGTCTTTTTTCTAGTCCTTATTGAAGCCCATCCTCCTTGTACTGACCTAGTCAACCAAAGTCAAAGTGGGTCAACCATGGTAAAACTTATTAAAAGTGAAAAATTATTTTTAAAATGTCCTAATATGGTCTTTTATATGTTTCAAGGTGTATTTAAGTCATAAATTAGCCACTTTCTAGGTTTCATGTGCAAAAAGGGTCATTTGGCCACTTTTCTAGCCTAATTAATGGCTTGTACGGATGGTGGAGTTACAATATTTGTCACTAAATTGAATATAAACATGGATGGTGTCAAATTATGTCAATATCAGTTAGGTGGTAGTTATAAAATTTAGTTATATGTAGGAAATGGTAGTTTCTCCTTAAAAATAGGAGCCTTTGGGCACTTGTACAAACTTCTTGAGTTATCCATCAGATAAAAACATGGGTGGATTATATATTAAAATCCATATAAAAATTTTCATGATTGAAATGTATATATTTCATCAAAAATTTCATTTATAACTTCTTCTTCTTCCACTTCTCCTTACAAGCCAAGAAAGGCCAAATTCAAACACTGGGTGTGGGTCGTACAGTTGGAGTTGGGAAGAATGGTCTTTGTGGGTGAAATGTCTCTAAGTATAATTAAATTTCATGGAAATATTTATTATATTGATATATTCTCATTTATGAACCATTGCTAACACTCCATACAACTTTTTATGCACTTACATCCATGAGGGGGTCACTGTTTGCACTTGTTTCAAATTTTATTACTTTATTTTGGTGGATTTGTTTATTTCAAATGTTTCTCCATGATTTATACGAAATTTATATGTTTCTCTTGGTTTTGGAAAGTTTAAGTGCCTAAGAAAGCCCTTCTAGACTTGTGTATGTTGCAGACTAGTTCTTTCACACTTACAGTCATCTTAGGTGCCTTGAATGGAGGTTGTTCACATTGAAGAGAGTGATTTGAGTTTTATTTGAAATGGTTTCTGATGGATATTATTAATTATAAGGTTTAAAATTGTATTTTATGTGGTTTGAAGGCCTTGTCCTTGCACATTCTTACTGTTTCATGTTTTAACATGCATATCACAATCTAGAAGGCCATCTACAACCCCTGATGATGTCATGTTAATGTTTTGGAAAGGTGTACATGTTTTAAGTTATTTAAAAATACTTTGGTATGAATTAATGTGCTTAATGGAGGTATAAAAGTTCCATTATAAGGGATTTTCATGATCTTTCTACTCATGCATCTAAATTCCCACCTACTAAACAGGAAATTAGAGCACCCACAAAAGTTTGAAACATAAGTTGAAGCTTCCTCAGAATATTGAGATGTAAAATAGGTCATAAAATTCATTCTAGGAGGTATAAGTAAGAAAACAAAGGCATAAAAATGATAAAATGTCTCCATACTATATTCAGCGATCCTTTCCCTAAAATAACCAAACAGAGGGCAGGGAGCTTTTTAGATCAACCTAGAATAGGGTGTAGATGATTCCCAAGACATTTAACTTGGTCCATTTATTATCCCTTACCATATAAAATGACCTTAAAAAAAGAGGGGGGGGGAATTTGACAAAAAGAGGAAGGTGTTTAAGAGCTCTAAAATCACTTCAGAACATATTGAATTATGCCAATCACATCTACAAGATTATGAAGATGCGAATTGTTTTTAACACCTTGAGCAAGAAACCTTGAATTATTATCATGATTAAATTATTCTCATAGACCCAAACATGAATTCATGAACACAAGGATCAAAATTAAAGGTGGCATGCCTTATTTTGACTCCTAAGCCTATCCCCTATTCGTACACAAGCTTGAGAATTGGCACTTACAGCCAGTCAAGTTAAACAGTGAGTTTTCTTTTCATCTTGGTGTTTTGAGTAGAATTTATACCATTTAAAGGTAATTGAAAAAATGGGTAATATAGTTTCTCAAACTCTAATAAAACCTTTTAACATCATCATCAAAGTGAATTTGAAGCCATGACAACCTACAATGAAAATGGAGTTTTAAGCTTGGAAAAGGTCTCTTCTTATGTAGACGGGTTTAGATTGTGTTCATAGATTCAAATGGATGATTAATGAATATGTCAACATCCCAAGTATATTATTCATGTATAAATTATTTCCTTCAACTTATGATCACCTACAGGGTTTAATACTCAGTCAAATAAAATGAACCTACAACTAAGCAGGAGTAGAATATGAACTTATTTAGGTTGTAAAGATGTTTAAGGGGTATTTAAAGCATGGGATAATTAAAAAAAACATTTTTAAATCTTATGGGATCCATGAGAGGTCCAAAAAACATCATAAAAACCTTATTTAGCTCTAAATCACCACTTATAGGCCTATACAGACTGAGACAGACAATGAGTTGGAGTTAGTGCTCTCAATGATGCTAATGCCACCCAAAGTCAATTGATGAGTTAAAAATCCTATGGAAATAATTTTGAGGTCTCAAAAAGTGTTTAAAACATTGGTTTAAATCCTAATTCATGTGCAATTAACACCTACAAGTAGGGGACAAGGAGGTTTTTGTCTTAGTCCAACAAGCAAGGTTTGACAAGTTGACACAAAAGATAAATATTTGAAGACTTATGGAGAATAAAGTCATTTATAAAACATTATATGGCTATAATATGGACATATATATATTTTCATACACCCAAATGTGGTTTCATGAAAGAAGATAGCAAACTACAATAGAGCTTAGTGCAAATAGAGTATGGATGAGGTGGATTCGGTTATGTTTGATGATGTTTTGGGAGAAACAAGGTGAATAAAGCCATGTCATGATGTGGAAATTCTATGAAAAGCATATATATGGTTTTAAAATTCCAAAACATGCTCAAAAAATTACAACCAGGGTCTCCAAGGATCAGATGCAGTCCATTTCCTCATACCCTATAAATAGTATTCACTCCAAAAGCCTATCTAGCAAATTGGGAAGGTTGGGGCTCAAATATTGGAGTTGAGAGCATAAAATTGGTAAATAGTACCTTTGGGGATTAAATAAAATTTTAAAATGGTCAAAATTTCAAGATAGACAAGGGAAGTGCCCCTATTTTATCTCAGATAGGGGGTACTTTTCCCCTTACATAAACCCTTCAACTCCATGTAAATAGATCAAGGCATGGTCCATAAGGCAAAGATAGATAAAATGAAGTTTTTTATGAATGGAAAATACCTAAAAAAAATGGTAGGATAATATAGAGTTTTGGAATATATGCAAGGTGGTTTAGATAAGGAGGTCTACAGGCAAACCTAGTGAGGAAACATGTGAGCCAAAGCCCTCATGAGGGATCCATTACACTTTCAGCCCTTGCCAAGCATTGATATGTTTTGGATCACATTCATGGAGGTTTACATGATATATATGATATATTATAAGTGTAAAAGGCTAAAAAAGTATTTTCAACCATCAATTTACAAGTAGATCCTTTGGAGAAGGCCTAAGCTTAGTTGCTAAACAGAGGTCATTTCTATTCCTAGTTATTAAGGAGCTATTATAATGATTGAGGCATGTTTATGAGATATATATAAATGTGTTTTAACCTTAATTATAAAAGATAATCATTATAAATAAAATTATTGGCTTGAATACACTTAAAACCCTCATAAAATACATGAAAAGGACTTGAATGTCAACTTGAAATGCTTGAAACTTTCATGAGATTATGCATGGGATATAGAGGTGATTGGAGAAGTTTGATAGGGTACCTAAAAATAACTCAATGGAATTTGATCAGAGGTCTAATGCCAATTCTTTATGAATAAATGTTAAGACCTAAAATCACCTCAAAACCCTTGAAAACCCTATTTTGTGACCTGATGGGAGAAATGAGGATCAAAGTGCATCCAAATGGACAAATTTGACCCTAAGAGATAAAGAGAAGCTGTTGGAGAATTCATGAGGATCAGAGCCATGAGATTAGATTGTATGGAATCCATATAGGTCAATAAAAAAGTAGTTTTCTTTGACATTTTCTTATGTTTTATAGGTCCTAAAGATGATCATGGGATACCAATCGCTTGGGGAGATATCTTGGGACTTGAACCAACCTCTTATACCATTTTAAGAACTTGGAGATGCTCAAAAGTTTCCTTACTAAGCCTTTCACTTTAGCCAATCTTTGAAATGACATAGTGAAGAGAATAGAAACTTAAGTTTAGAGGAATTTTAAGATGTGTTAATGAATTCAAGTATATGAAGCATCCTACCATGTGTCATGAGACCCATAGTATAGACCAGTTAGGGAAGATAAGAAGTTGCTAGTGCCAATTGTCAAGAAAAGCCTATTAGAGAGTAATCATAGTTATAGGTGATGATTGGGCATGTGCAAGAGAATATCCATGATTAAGAAAATTTACAATACATGTGAAGGCCTCTTTGTAACTTACTCTTCTTAGTGCACATGAGACACTTGTCCTTAATTTGCTTTCGAATGCTCAAGGAAGCCCATGATGAAGGTAGTTTTCAAGAGGGAATGATTGAAGAATATGTTATAACACATTTGGAGAGGAGGCTTATTTGGGATGTGATCATGTGAAAATAAATTTAATAGCTTATTTTCCACCTCAATTCTATGCATTGTAACTGATTTTCATCTTTGGACACTTGTCCTTGTGCCTCTTTAACTTCTCTTTTCTCTCTCTTCTTCCAAATTCTATAAATGTGAGCCATTTTGGCTATTATAAAAAAAAAAAAATCACAATTTCATATGGCAAAGCCCTACTAAAATGAAATCACACTTTGTCTTTAAACATTGAATACAAGCCTAATTTTGAGTTGTGAACATTTTGTCTAAGTGTGTGAGTGATGAATAGTGGAGTGAAGTGATAGTATCATCCTTACTCCCTTTATCCTTCATGTTTAAGTAGGAGTTATAATTTTAACAAGTCATGTGAAGTGTTTTGATTGTATTATTCCCTTATTCAAGCAAGTAATTATCTATATGGTGTTAAATCTACCCCTAGGTCAGTTATCTTATTGATTTTCCCATGTATGTTACCTTCACATTGAAGCAATTATGTTAGAATCCTTCAATCCCTAGAATTGGTCTTGAAAACGTTTGTGCTTAGTAAAATTTTGATGGTTTGTGGTATATATATTGGTGTATCACCTATTTAGTGTATTTTTTTCCAATTTATAAAAATATTCTAAGTCTTTCCCATGAACAAGCATTAAATTAGGTGATAGGCATTCAAAGAAGAATCTAGGGAGCTAGCCCTTATAAACTAGAGATTCATCTCTCTTATAAGCTCCCCAAAAATTGAGAGATGATTCAATGTTGCATCAAATTATATGAGCTAAATAGAGTGTCATAGGGTACACAATTTTATGCCAATAGTTTTGGTACACTCGATGGGATAATTAGTTGTAATTATTTCCATGTCAAGGTAAATGTTGGGCTTAACAAGCCCAAGGTTGTAGAGGTGTTTTTAATCTAGCATTTGGCATATCAAAAAGGTCAGAATTTCTAGTTGTATATCAAGTTCTTCACATTATACTTCATGGTCTTCACTAGATCATCTTCTAGTAGAGCATTCAATCAAGTCCTTGTATTTGAAGATCCTCTTGAAGAACATCATCCTGAACCATTCTTAAAATTTAGAAATCTTGAACAAGAAGGTTTTGAAGAAGAAGAAGTTGAGGAGATAAGAGATAAAGAAGAGGAAGAAGAGATGGCTAGATAACATCTTTTCCTAGCCTTCAATACCTAAAATCCAATTAACCTTCCTACATATGATCATATTCTTCCCAATGCTACCAAAAGTATCCCTAGATTCAATGGAGAGGACCATATTACCCCATATAATCACATTAGGGACATTTTAAATGTTTACAACTTGCAAAATATCACTCAAGTTAATATAGCTATTAGACTACTTGCCATGTCTCTAAAGGGTAAAACACTTAATTAGTATAGAACATTGGGATTTGGTTGCATTACTAATTGGGATGACTTTAAAGAGTTGTTGGTGAATAGGTTTGAGAATAAGAGTGACCACATTTCACTAATCCATCAACTAAATGTGATAAGGATATGTCTTAATGAATCTACAGAGGATTTTAATGAAAGGTTTCAAAGGACATGGTATAAATTGCCACCTATCATGAGGCCTCCTCCAAGCTTTGTATTCCCCACTTATCTCAAGTCCATTGGCATTGATGTGGTAGTAATGTTATAGTCAATGGGAGGATTTAATTTACCTGATGCATATGAGATAGCTATTGAAGTTGAGAATAGTTTGATACAAGCTAGGAAATTACCCCTAAGAGTCTTTATGCCTTTGTTGTCTCATAGTTTAGTTGAAACTCTAGGTGTAACCCAAGTTCCCAATGCCAATGCCAAGTCTATAACAAGTCCTAAGAAGGTGGATAATGCTATTTTTAAGCACAAAACATACTGAGAAGGGGGGGTGAATCAGTATATTAGATATATTTTTACTTAATTAAATTCCTTTTATTTAACCACTTAACCATACATTCAAGATATGAAATAAAATTGAACTAATAATATGTACCACATAAGAGAGAGAGAGAGAGAGAGAGAGAGAGAGAGAGAGAGAGAGAGAGAGAGAGATGAGAGAGAGAGAGAGAGAGAGAGAGAGAGAATTTTTTTACGTGGAAACCCAAAATGAGAAAAACTATGGAGAACAATCTTAGGTATATGAATGAGCACCAACTCAAATTATAATTTTTTCAAGCACCAACTTGTAGGAGTACCAACCCCTTTTCCATGCACCAACATAACAACTATTTGTATACACCAACCCATAGGAGCACCAACCCCTCTTGTGTATAAAACACAACTATCTCTCAATGTTGTTTACTCAATAAATGATAGAAATCTACAATATCTCTTGATTTTATATTTTTGAAAACAAATACAAACCATGAACTCTCTTGCATATAAAAAATGGCTTCTTAAGCCTTTATTTATAGCTTTCTAAATGACCTTTGGCATTCACCATTTGTGACCCTTCAATCCTCATGGAAAATGGTGCCAAACTAGCATGACCCTTTGTATCCTTGCATTTGAAAAGTCATATGTTGACCCTTCATAAGCAAATGTATCCTTTCCTCTTTTGTCTTTATCTTGGTGACTTTTCATATTCCTCAAAGTGTCCCTTCATGGAAAAATAGACCATACCCTTTTCTGTCTTCACATGGTAACTCTTGAAATTCCTCAAGATGACTCTTCATGAGAAAATACATCCCATTCTTCTTGTCTTTACCCCATGAATCTTTGACTTCTCCATGGGCCCTCTTTTGAATTATATGCAATCAAAAATATATTCATTAATATTAAATAAATATTAACACACATTAGCCAATATATGAATATTAAAAACACCATTACATGCTATGGGGCCTTTATCACCAATAATTCTAGACCTTTGACATCAATGATAATATTTCTAGCAATCTCCCCCTTTGTCATTGATGGCAGCCTAAAACTAAAACTACCACATCTTGAAACCTGTAACTGTACATGTCAACCTGCACATAATTCCATCTAAAAAACATATAGTAACTCCCTTTTACTATAGAAACCTATACTTATTCCTTGTACCTATTTCTACACTTGCACTTGTACCTATACTTGTACCTATTTTTCTCTTCCTTTGACATCAATGGCAAAGGGCCTACTTGGAGCTAACACTTAGCTCCCCCTCAACTGATGCTAATCCTCAATGGTAGGAAGTAAAATAAATTACTCTCAACTTCTCTTGTAGATACTCAAATGTGCCTTTGGTAGTACCTTTGTTAAAATATCTACAATCTGCTGTATAGTATTTATATATTCCATCTTAACCTGTTGATCTATAACCTATTCTCTCAAGAAATGATATCTAATGGGAATATATTTTGTTCTTGAATAAATCACTAGATTCTTCAAAATATTAATAGCACTTGTGTTGTCACAAAAAATAAAAATAGGTTCATCTTAATTTACCTTGATATCTTCTAAAGTTTTCTTCATCCAAAGCACTTGAGTACAACACAATATTGCTACAATATATTATAATTCAACTGTAGAAAGTGATACTAAATTTTTCTTTTTATTTATCCATGATACTAAGCTATCACCAAAGAAGAAATCTCCTCCACTTGTACTCTTTCTGTTATCCAAACAACCTACCCAATTTGAATTTGTATAAGTAACCAAAGTGAAATCTCTACCTGTGGGATACCATAATCCATAATTTAATGTCCCCTTGATATATCTAAATATTCTCTTCACCAACTAAGCATGACTATTTTTTAGAGCTGACTGATATCTTGTAACCATACCTACTACATACATGATGTCTAGCCTCGATGCTGTCAAATATAAAAGACTACCAATCATAGATCTATATAATGATTGAACTACACTATTTAAATCTTATTCCTTGTTCACCTTATTTCCTATACTCATTAGTGTGCCAATTGGTGTACAATCCTCAAAACCGAATTTCTTCAACATTTCCTTGACATATTTAATTTGAGATATGAAAATTCTTTTATCTGACTAGAATATTTGTAACCCTAAGAAAAATGATAATTCTCCAAGCATAGACATCTCAAATTATTTTTACATATTATTAAAAAATGTTTTTGTCATATTTTCAATGCTTCCTCCAAAAATGATGTCATCAACATATACCATAACAATCAATTAATGCTCACCTTCTATTTTGATGTAGAGATTACTATCAACAAATCTTCTCTTGAAACTTTGATCCTGCAAGTCCTTATCAAGTCTTGCATATGAATCTACAGGAGTTTTTTTCAATCCATACAATGATTTCTTCAATATTCATATATGTCTACTAATATTTGAGAGAATAAATACCTCAGGCTGCTTAATGTAGACCTCTTCTTCTAGATTCTCATTTAAAAAGGCAGATTTGATATCAATCTAAAACACTTTGAAAATTTTAAACACTGAATATGCAAGAAACATTATAATAGCCTCTAGCCTTACTAATGGTGCAAAAGTTTCTTCAAAATATATTCCCTCAATCTGAGCATATTTTTTACATACTAATCTTGCTTTATTCCTGGTCACTTCTCTATTTTCATTCAATTTATTTTTGTAAACCCATTTTATTCCTATCACATTATGATATTTTGGTCTAGGCACTAATTCCCAAGTATCATTATTTTCTATCTAATTTATTTATTCATCCATTACCTTAACCTAATAATTATCATGTCTAGCTTCTAAAAAAGTTCTAGGCTAAATTTTGGATAACAAAAAAAAAATTTGCTCAAATTCACTTACCATCATTCTTCTAGTGTGAATTCTTTCATTAATGTCTCTGATAATGTCACTTTTATTATGAATTATTTGAACATATTTGGATGAAGTTTTGGTGTCCTTTTTCTCCTTCTCATCTTCATCTAATTCTTCAAAATCTTCCTCTTCAATGATTTCAGGAATGCCTACTGGATCACTGATTCTTTGTGTTCCATCTTCTTCTATCCTGACACTTGTACTTTCAACAATTTTCTTGATTATTTTGTTATAACATTTATAAGATTTAATTTTATAAGAATAACCAAGAAATATACCTTCATATACTCTATATTCAAACTTACCAAGTTTTTTATCATTTCTCTTTATGAAGCATTTGCTGCCAAAAACTCTGAAATAATCAACTATTGCTGGTTTGTCTTTTCATAGCTCATAAGGAGTTCTATCACTATTGACTCTCAATAATTATCTATTATGAATATGAATTTATATAACAACTACTTCTCTCCAATATTTATCTAGTATTTTGGATTCATTTAGCATTGTCCTTGCCATCTCTTGAACTATTTTGTTTCTTTGTTTAAATACTCTATTTTATTATGGAGTTCTAGCTACTGAATAATATGTCTTTATTCCATGGTCTTCACAAAACTCAATAAACTAATTTGACATGAATTCTCTTCCTTGATCTGATCTTAAACACTTAATATTCAAACTAGTTTCATTCTCAGCTAATGCGTTGAATGCTTTGAAATATCTGAAAGCTTCTAATTTTTTTTAAAAAAATATTACCCAAGTCATACGTGAAAATTTTTCAATAAGCAACATGAAATATTTCTCACCTTGAGTACTTTAGGTTCTCATAGGTCCATACAAATCAATGTGAACAAGCTCTAATATTTGAGTGGTCGAGTACTCTTTTGTTTTGAACCACCTTCTGGCTTATTTCCCATGCTAACAAAGTTCACAAAGCGTGTCAGATGGCTTTGTAATATTTGGAAGATTTATGAATTCTTGATGATGTTTATAAGATTTTCAAAATTTATGTTTCCCATTCACTTGTGTCATAGCTAACTTTCTTCAATCTGACACAAACAACATCTTTGAGCTTTGATGTCTGATAACATATACAAATTATTACGTATTCTCTAAGCATATGCAACCAACACATATAAATTTTCTCCTAATTTCACAACCTTCTGCATAAAACTTTAGTGTGTTCCCTTGAAGACACATTTGAATTCAACTCAAAATATTATGCTTAAGACATTATACATACAAAACATTTTCAATTTTAGTTCTACCATTATCCAAACTTAGTGTATCTTTTCTGATAATTCTAAAAGTAGTATTATCTCTAAATTTTACTATGCCACCATTGATATTCTTTAAGGTTATGAACTTGATTTTTTCTCTTATCATGTGCCTCGAATATCCACTATCAATAAACCATGGCTTTTCTTTATTTCTTGTATGCAAATCTATCTGTACGAACATAGATTTTTCAAGTTGTTTCTTTTGCCATGAACCTGTCTAAACTTTATTCTTGATGAATAGATCCTTGAAACTCTAGTTCTTATTGATTGACTCAAACACAATTCTATAGTATTAGGATGTGTCTAAAGTTTTTTCACTTATAACATATTATGGCCTCTTTATTAAATCCTGATAGAGGAGAAAAATAGTTGTGGCTTTTGCTTGACTCTGCATGACTTTCTTTCTCTTTATTTTAGAAATTGTTATCCCTTTTTTGACATTCTATTTTCTTATGACCATATCCATTAAAATAAAAATAATAAATATAAAAATAGGACCTATTTATGTATCTCTGACATAATTTCCTTTTGTAGCTCTGTTCCTTCTAGCCTTCTTTGTTTGAGATGTCCTCTGTATTCTTAACTTCTTCCCTTTTTATTTCATCTTTTGTAAGAGCTTCAACATAACTCTTTCCTTTTTACTTGTCTATGAAATTAGTGGCATCCCATTTTTATTTTTCAAATATGATACCTATTTTATATAACATTTATCTTTGAATTTATAATATCTTATTTAGCATATTAGTGTTATTCTCAAATTTTGAATCATTGGCTGCTCTATCATTGATTGCTTTATTTGTTTTCTCAAGATCTAATTTTAAAGAAGCAATTTTAATAACATACCTTTCACATTCTTTACATACTTTTTGAAACTATGCATTAGATCTTCTTCATTCTTATTATATTTTTCAAATTGTGCTTGTTGATCTTCAATTGTTTCCTTTGATTCTTTTTCATTTTTTTAA
Organism: Torreya grandis; assembly: GCA_037957365.1. Classification (NCBI taxonomy): domain Eukaryota; kingdom Viridiplantae; phylum Streptophyta; class Pinopsida; order Cupressales; family Taxaceae; genus Torreya; species Torreya grandis. The sequence goes on along the minus strand of JARHVA010000089.1, from coordinate 2,085,679 downwards.
ATTTGGAGCTTTAATCTTCGATTATTCTTCTCAAGAGATTTTAAATCTTCTAAATAAAAAATGATTTCTTATTCTAGATTTACTTCAGCTTCATCCTATTCTTCTTCTTGATCATTTGTACTTATATTTGTAGAGGCATTTTCATGTATGGCCATGAATCACTGACTCCACTATCTCTTCTTATTCTAAATAACTAACTCCACTATCTTCGGCTGAGCTAGGATATTTAGAATAAAAACTCTTCTTCTCAAATCTCTTCTTAATTTTTTTTAAAAATTTATTCTTGTATGTATACTTTCCTTCTTCATTGTCACGATTGCCCTTATCTAGGCACTTAGCTACAAAATGTCTAATCTTTCCATAATTAAAACATTTAAAAGGTAATTTTCCTTGATATTTACCTATATTTTTTTTTGGCTTAAAAATAAATAGAGATTCGTTGTCATCTTCATCACCACCTAAACTATCATTTGATTCTTGAATCTTAGCCTTCTCTTTCTTTGATGTAGTGAAAGCAGCGTCTCTCTTTGAGGGTTTCTCTTATTTGGTCCATATCTTATATGCCATAAGAATACCATGTAGTTCATCCATCTTTAGCTTGGATAAATTATTCATCTCTTCAATTGCTGAAAATTTTTCATCATATCTCAATGGTAGAGATCTCAAAACTTTTTGAACCATAATTTATTCTTGTAACTTTTCTCTAAGACCTTGAATTTTATTAACTATTTGATCAACCCACAATAGATAACCTGCTATATTTTTTTCCTCTTCCATCTTCAAACTATCAAAATATATTCTAAAAGTCTAAAGCTTAGCTTTCTAAACCTTTCCATCACCTTTATAAATATTCTCAAGTTTTACCCAAGTTTCATGAGTAGATTTATATTGCATAACTTTAACAAATTTTTATTCACATAAACCACATAAAATAGCATTTAAAGCTTTAGCATTATTTTCACTTGTCTTATTTTCTATTAGAGTAGTTACAAGTGTCTGTGGCTCTTCATATTCCTCCATTACTACTTACCAAATCTCAAATCCAAGGGCCATCAAATAAGTCTTCATCCTTATGCTCCAAAAAACATAATTTGTCTCATAAAATAAAGGTGCCTTATTTATAGAAAAACTTTCATGTGATATAGCCATCATGCTTTCCCGATCTACCTTCAAGCTATAAAACTTTTTAAAAAAGAACCTAATCTGATACCAATTGTTAAGCATAAAATATAATGAGAGGGAGGGGGGTGAATCAATATATTATATATCTTTTTACTTAATCAAATTCCTTTTCTTTAACCACTAAACCACACATTCAAGATATGCAATAAAACTAAAACAATAATATGTAGCACATGAGAGAGAGAGAGAGAGAGAGAGAGAGAGAGAGAGAGAGAGAGAGAGAGAGAGCAAATTTTTACATGGAAACCCAAAGTGACAAAAACCATAGAAAATAAACTCAAGTATATGAATGAGCACCAACTCAAATTACAAAGTTTTCAAGCACCAACTTGCAGGAGCACCAACCCCTATTTCATGCACCAACACATCAAATATTTATGAGTACCAACCCATAGGAGCACCAACCCCTTGCAAATATTTGTGAGAAACAACCCATAGGAGCACCAACCCCTCTTGTGTATAAAACACAACTATCTCTCAATGTTGCTTACTAAACAAATGATATAACTCCACAATATCTCCTGATTTCTCTCTTCAAAAACAAATACAAACCATGCACTCTCTTGCATATAACAAATAGCTTCTCAAGACTTTATTTATAGCTTTCCAAATTACCTTTGGCATTCAACCTTTGTGACCCCTCAATCCTCATGGAAAATATTGCTAAACTTACATGACCCTTCATATCCTTGCATTTGAAAAGTCATATGGTGACTCTTCAGAAGCAAATACATCTTTTCCTCTTTTGTCTTTATTTTGGTGACTTTCATATTCCTCAAAGTGTCTCTTCATGGAAAAATTCACCATACCCTCTTTTATCTTCACATGGTGACTCTTAGAATTCCTCAAGATGACTCTTCATGAGAAAATGCATCCTACTCCTCTTTTGTCTTTACCCCATGACTCTTTGACTTCTCCATGGGCCCTATTCTAACTTATATGCAACCAAAAATATATTCATTAATATTAAATAAATATTAACACATGTTAGGTAAGATATGAATATTAAAAACACCATTAAATGTTATGGAGCCTTTATCACCTGATTTGTAAACCCTAGTAGGAACTTCACTACTTTTAAAAAAAATATTTACCAAGATCTCTTAAGTTCTCAATTCCATAATTTAAACTGAATTGGAAGTGGAAATTTCTCAACTTATCAGATGTTAGAATGATTAAAAACTGATGAAAATGTTATGCAAATTGAGTTTCAAAAATTGAAATAAAGTGAAATGAAAGATCACTCACTTTTCCATTAAAACTATCAGATTTTCCCAAATTCTTGATTTTATCCAATTTCTTGTAAATGATCAAAAAATTAATTTTTTTGCATTCTAATTAAAATCTGAATTATAATTTGTAAATTAACTAATAATGAAATGCAAAAATGAATTCAAAGATCAAAACATAGAAATTGTTTACGGGGTTCAAAATTCCTACGTCCCTCAGTTCTTATCGAACTGATCCATTAATGTTTCTAAATTTGAAAGCTAAAATAATACTTCAAATAAAAAATATATCATTTCTCTCTACAAAAATAGTGTTTCAAACCTTCGAAAGACCTTGGCTGACTCAACACGTCCTTCACCTTCTTGAATCACAAGTAGAGGCTTCTCCAAATCAAAATTTGAAACTTTTGTAGCTTCAAATGACATCACTAATTCTCAAAAATAGGAAAATGAATATACTACATAGAGAGTATCAGAATTCTAAACAACTTTGTAGTTTACTCCAAGCTCTGGTTCAGCCTCTAAGGGCTCCAAAATGACCAAATTCAACAAATTGGTCTATAATTCGCCAATACACTGTTGGCCAAAAGCTTGCCTTCAAATACAAGTTCACTCCCTTCAAATTACTTACAAAAACATGGTTCAAGTAGTCAAAGCTTATCATTTTTAAATGGGAGGTCTAAGGTTCAAGACTTATCCATTCTATTTAGGCACTTTGCTTATCCTTTTGTCCCACATTTGCTATTTAGGAATGGTTTGCATGCCTTTTAAAGGTTGGCGGCCTCCTTAAAAAATGCTAATGCCACTTTTTGGGGGAGACTAAGGTGCAAGCCTTATCAAAATGCCTAACTTAGGCCACCATTGGAGATTTCCCTGGGTAGGACGTGGTCTTTGTGTGGCAAGGTGGTTGGCGTGATAGATTTGGTTGATGGTTTGGTCTTCGGTCTTCCACATGGTATTACGTGGCTTAGACATTAGTCCCACATGTAGGAAATACAAGGCATAATATGGATTTAAATACAATTACATAATATGTACATGTTTTCAAAGACAAAAATCAACCAAGCCCCAAATTTTTGGACTCCCATTGATTGCCGTGTGTCACCACTTCATTGGACCACTTGGCATGTCCACATTGTGCCACATCATCTTACAACACCAAATTTTTCCCTGTCACATCAGAAATTCAATGGAATATAACTTTTGCATACGGTGTCCATTTTTCAAACCACAAAAAGCATCAAAAAGCTCTTGACGAGATCTTTGTTGTGAAATTGGTTTCATCACAACTTGGAAGGGTTTTCCAAATTGAACTTTAGATCATCACCAATAATGCTAGACCTTGACATAAATGATAATATTTACAATAACTATAGACAAAGATGAAATGATTTGGTCATTACATGTTTAGATCAAACAAGATCAATTGTATACAAGTGCTCCATCCAATCCCCAATATTATCCTTCACAAAATTATAGACCTTCACCCCAATATAATTACTAAGGAAGAGGACAAGGTCAACAAGGTTTTAATAAGAATCCCAATATCTATAATCCTAATTCTATTCTATCTACAAGGTCTATTTTTATAGTCCATAGTAACTTAGTTTAAGGAGATGAACATTTTGATCATTGGGGACAATCTCAAGGTTAGTTTGTGTATGATGGTGGAGGAGGTTGTCAATCATTAATGACACAATAAGGAGTGACTCCTTGCCTCACATGAAAATAACAAAATCTCATGCAAAGGGAAACTCATGGAGAGGGTAGCAGCCAAAGTACCAATCTTATGAACTTTCAAAAAGAAGATAACCATGTGTTGAACCAAAGTACATCAGTTGCAGCCAACACAAGAACCAAAAAGAGAGATTTGGGAGATGTTTCAGAAGCACATGTGACTCCAAGTAATGAATTTACAAGGCCATAAAGTGTGAATCCTATTGTAATACCCCCTACTATTCACAATCCTCATCAAAGTAAAAATGTGAACAAGGTTGAAAAAGCACTCGAAGGATTGCCATTCAATACTTCTTCTCTATTGCCTTCATAACCTAAGAATTAGTTGATTTTTCTAAGACTCTTCAAGAGTTATAAGATGATGCTACAATCAATGAGTTAATTGAACATATTGAAGATGATACCTCAAGTAGCTATGATGAAGAGATTGTCATTGGTACATGTCTTCACCCTATTGGATTAGTCTTTGAGCTTGATGAAGGAGCTTATGACATGGAACAACAAAGAAAGGTTTTGGGAGAAGACGACACTTTAACTATAAGACAAGAAGAAGTATACCTTGAATATATTGATGAATTTACATGCTCCATGGAAGATGATGATCATCAAGTTGCAACACAAGATGAAGAATAGGAACTTATTATCCAACATGATGTTCCACAAGAAATTTGTAAGAAATTTGATGAACTTCAAGTCCTTTCTATTGATCATGAAGAGTTGGCATTTTGGGATGATCTTGAAACATTTTGATTTATCTTGAATGATGCATCTTCACTTCATTAAGATCTTGAGAAATTTTTTGAGGGAGATGTTGCAATTGAACCTATTAAAATTCATGAATCACCTCAACATGAAGACAAGGTTATAAGGTAGTCCTATTTGCACATGTTTGAAGAGTTTGAAGAGAAAGGTAAGCATGGTTCATCTCAAGAAAATAAAATGCATAAGATAGATGATGAATATAAGATACTAATAAAGATAGTAAGTTTTGAATAACCTCTCCCATGCATTTAGTTTCCAGGACCACCAAAGCTTGATGGAGACCTTACCTTTTAAAATGAGTATAATCTTAATGATGAAAAGCCATTTTCAATAGAAGTTGAGGTTGAGTGTGAGGGTCAAAATTGTTGGAAAATACAGAAGCACACAATTGATTACCATATACAAGAAACTTACATTTGGAATTAAACCAGAATCACAAGTAACTAGAATTTAAAAACAACACAGAATATGAGAGACAATACACAATTGTATTAATACTCTTCCAGAAGGAAATACAACAAAGAAGATTGCCATAGTTCTTCCTTACACACCTCTAGGGCTCCCACACCTCTAGGGCATAAACAGTAAATCTTCCCTCAAATCTCTCTCTCTTACGGTCCCAACACACAACTCAAACACAGAGTTGGTGTTCACCTCCAACCAGTCAGTATCCACTACTACTAGTACACCAGTGCTCCACACACTCCACAAGTGCTCCACACACTCCACAAGTACACAATCATACTTCAAGTAGATCTCCCCTGTACCTACAACAACCTACAACTCAAATGATCTTACTTATGGAAGGAACTGCCTTGCCTTCCTCTTTGCTCTCCAATGAGTACACACGGTAATCCAAGTAGATCCTGCCTGATCTTGCTCCTTGCACACCTACAAATCAATCTGGTTCTTCACACCTGTAAACCTAGATCCTGCACCCACATACACCTGCAGATCAATGATCTTATTTACCATGCAGATCTCCTAACATAGCCATGTACACCTGCTGACCAAGATCATACATACATGAAGAACCCTTCTGATTCTCTAAACCAACACCCACACTTGGTACTATGGCACTAGGAGGAACACACCATGCTCTCTTCACACACAAAAGGAGCTAATATTTTGCTCTCTTACTCTCTAGCACACTTTATAATATAACCCATGAGTCTCTTAAATAGATCTCATGCAAACAATAATTAGACATCTAATTTCAATAATTAGATCTGCAGCTTCAAGTCTAAATTTGGCTTTTGACATGCAAACACTTGGTTCATTAACTAACTTCCCATAACTAAATTCCCATAAGAACTACATAGGTGATCGACATCGGTCCCTGTCTACCTAGAGGTGATTGATGTCGACCGATCCCTGACCGACAATGGTTGCTTCTCTTCACTAACCTGACCAATGTCAGCTGATCAAACTAACGCTAGTTGCTCTACAACTCAGCAACCTTCAGTAACCTCCTCCCCTGTTTACATCATTGAAGCTTATAGCTCCACAACCTAATAATCTCCCACTTGGAGATAAACAGCTGCACTGTACATATACCTGTACCTCATCTAATCTATTTCCTGGCTTGTATCCCTCTTCAAGATCAATCCTGAAGACCACCCACCACACACCTTGTGGTGCACCTCCTATCATCTAAGTAACCTACCAAATCTAAACCTACGAATCCATGTAGTGAAGTCCTGACCCTACATAGCATGAATCCCTGCTGCTAGTCCCTCTCAAATACCTGAGAACCCACTTCCCCGAATTGGCTCCTGACTCTCTGACAACACCCACTACTTGGGAAAACTCAGGTCTATACTAGACCTCATGTGATTTTAGACACTGAACTATCTAGCCCTTGGTGTGATCTGATTTTGCATCCTACATATTAAACCTCGCTAACACTTGATTCACATCAGCTCCCACTGGAGACAAAATCAACCTGTGATCTTCCATGTCTCTCATGCCAAAGAATTTTGCTGCTCCAAATTCCTCATGACATGCCACTAAACTAACCTTACCCTTAGCTCAGCAAAACCCTGTATGTTTGAACCTACACCAAGCTCATCCTCCACATACAGTAAAAGGATAATGTTGTGACCATCATCCCCCTGGTAAGACAAACACAATGGTTACACTGACATTAACTAAAGCCTTGCTTTGTCATCCACATGTCAAAACCTGTACCACTGTCCTACAGTTTCCTCAAGACCATATGCCCTGGCCTTCCATCTCACGTGTCCATTCACTCTATTCTTTAACTAAGGAATCCATTCATCTCTCAGTGCTTTCTTTCGGCTGGCAACCCTACCAAATCTCCCGTTTGGTTCTGCATCATATTCTTGCCATGTTCCCACTATTTCCTGGATCCTTCCTGCTCTACAGTGAGCAATGAGTATAAAGAAGAGGAATAATGAATTTGAGGCTTACTTACCACTTTCAGTCCTCCATATGGGCATTTGAGACTCCTTGACAGCTTGCTGTCTACCCAAAATCTGTTATAGTGACCAACCTCGGTCACTACACAGTCTGCATCTAACCAACATCAGTTCCATGCATCTGTCCTGACTACCGACCCTGTCAATGTTAGTGTCTCCTATTGCCGATGTCGGTCTTACCTATTGCCAATGTCAATCCTTCTAACTGACATCGGTCTTACCCTGCCTAACATCACCAGCTTTAGTCTGCATATGACCAATATTGGCACCTGTCTGTTTGACATCGGTTCCTCCTAACTGACGTCAGTACCTGTGTTTTCCTGTGAGTGATGAATTTTTACCCACAATCTTTCTTTGAATCAAATCCTTGTCCAAACTACTCTACTCAAAGTTACTCAGCCTTCTCCACTGATCTCTATCTACCATCTCCTCCATAAACACCAAGGCTTTCCAGTTCTTAAGCCTATCAAACACATCTGACGTCCTCTTAAGAACATGCATCTCTTTCTTGCTCATGTGACCAAGCCTACAAAGCCACGTCTTTGCAACATAAGAAGAATCAGTAATATAAGCAAGTAGATAAAGGGTACCTACTTTCTTACCACCAGCTAATTCAAGTGCATCCGCTGTGAGAGTTCTTGTGCATCTCTCATCACCCAACTTTCCTAAAGAAATTAGCGTTATCTTCAAGATCGGGACCTGCATGACCTCCTTCAACACCCATGTGTTGGCCGCCTACAATTTCAACTTCACTTCCCCTTTGCCAATTCTTTGGCAAGGCACACCAACCCCTAAATAAATCTTTCCAAAGTCTCCAAAGACCTTACCATGAAAAGATACTCTATTTCAGACAGCATGGAAAGAGGCAACAAAATCTATAAAATAAGATTCTACTTTATCCAAGAAACATACCAGAGCATCCTGTGCCACATCACCTGCAACATCTGCTTCTTCAGTTCCTTCATGTTGATCTTCCACAAACCAACAATTTTTCTTTACCTGCTCTTTCTTTCCATAAGACCATAATTGACCATTCATGCTTTTCAATTCCTCCATTCTTAGCTTACTTTATTTTGCCGTTGCTATACTCCCACGCAATCAGAAACCCTTGAGAGTGACCTGTAACCAAACACAAAACCTGCTCCCTGTAACCTTAGCTCTGATACCACTTGTTGGGAAATACGGAAGCACACAATTGATTACCATATACAAGCAACTTACATGCAGAATTAAACTAGAATCACAAGTGACTAGAAACCAAAAACAACACAGAATATGAGAGACAATACACAATTGTATTAATACTCTTCCAGAAGGAAATACAACAAAGACGATTGCCATAGTTATTCTTCCTTACACACCTCTAGGGCTCCCATACCTTTAAGGCATAAACAATAAATCTTCCCTCAAAGCTCTCTCTCTTACAGTCCCAACACACAACTCAAACATAGAGTTGGTGTTCACCTCCAACCAGTCAGTATCTACTACTGCCAGTACACTAGTGCTCCACACACTCCATTAGTGCTCCACGCACTCCACAAGTACACAATCGTACTTCAAGTAGATCTCCCCTAAACCTACAACAACCTGCAACTCAAATGATCTTACTTATGGAAGGAACTGCCTTGCCTTCCTCTTTACTCTCCAACGAGTACACACTGTACTCTAAGTAGATCCTGCCTGATCCTGCTCCTTGTTGTGTTGCTATGTTCCCTGATCTTGCACACCTACAAATCAATCTGATTCTACACACCTGCAAACCTGGATCCTGCACCCACATACACCTGCAGATCAATGATCTTACTTACCATGCATATCTCCTAACATAACCATGCACACTTTCTGACCAAGATCATACATACATGAAGAACCCTTCTGATTCTCCAAACTAGCACCCACACCTGGTACTGTGGCACTAGGAGGAACAGACCATGCTCTCTTCACACATAGAAGGAGCTAATATTTTGCTCTGTTACTCTCTAGCACACTTTACAATATAGCCCATGAGTCTCTTAAATAGATCTCATGCATACAATAATTAGACATCTAATTACAATAATTAGATCCGCAGCTTCAAGTCTAAATTTGGCTCTTGACATGCAAACACTTGGTTCGTTAACTAACTACTCGTAAAACTTGTAGTTCTAAACCACACAGGTGACTGATGTCAGTCCCTGTCTACCTGGAGGTGACTGATGTCGGCTGATCCTTGACCGATGTTGGTTGCTTCTCTTCACTAACCTGACCAACGTTGGCTGATTAGACCGACACTGGTTGCTCTACAACTCAGCAACCTTCAGCAACCTCCTCCCCTGTTTGCATCAGTGAAGCTTTTAGCTCCACAACCTAACAAAAATGAGCCCAAAATCAATGAAAAATCACTTGAACCAAGGGCTATGGTTTCCATTCAAACTAATCAAGAGAATTATGTTTCCATTAAACACATGTTCTTAGCTATAGAACCAGATGAAACCAATGCAAACACCATGGGAAGTGAACAAGGTGTTGAACAAATAATAACAATTATTGAGTGAAAAAATTCACATCCTTATATTTCAATTCAATAAGATGGTATAAAAAACTTTCCTTTTTATTTAGGAGGATCATATCTTTCTATTTAGTTTTCACATATTAGAGTGTGTTTGTTTTAGTTTATCTTGTGTTTCCTAAGTGTTTCATAGCATAAGTGTGTTTCCTTCCTTTTGTTTAGTGTGTGTATTTGATTTTGTGTGTGTGGATCAAAAAACTTGTTTTCCTTGATTCAAAGGTCTATTCAAGTCATTTTGAGTGCCCATATGCATGACTCCATGCCCAATGGATAGACTAGGCAACTGGTCTTAGGCATAACTGGCATGCCACCCCTAGGAATCACCAAGAATGTTGACCAAATTTGACCCTAATTCAAATTTGGTTAACCAATACTATTTTTATCTTTTGAATAATGTTTCACATGTCCTATGGAGTATTTTATTGTCCTATATGTCTCATTTGTCCTTCTTCTAGTCCTTGTTGAAGCCTATCCTCCTTATACTGACTAGTCAACCAAAGTCAAAGTGGGTAAAACATGGTAAAAATTATTAAAATTGAAAAAATATTTTAAAAATGTTTTAATAGGGTCTTTTATATGTTTCAAGGTGTCTTCAAGTCATAAATTGGCCACTTGATAGGTTTCATGTGCAAAAAGGGTCATTTGGCCATTTTTCTATCCTAATTAATGACTTGTACAGATGTTGAATTTATAATATTTGTCACCAAAGTGAATATAAACATGGAGGGGGTCAAATTATTTTAAGATCAGTTAGGTGGTAGTTAGAAAAGTTAGTTATATGTAGGAAATGGTAGTTTCTACATAAAATAGGCCCCTTTGGGCACTTGTATGGACTTATTGAATTATCCATTATCTAAAAACATGGGTAGAGTGTATATTCACCTCCCTACACCAATTTCCATGTTTTAAATGTATATATTTCATGAAAAAGTTCATCTACAACTTCTTCTTCTTCATCCACTTCTCCTTGTAAGCCAAGAAAGGCCAAATTCAAACACTTGGTGTGGACCATATAGTTGGAGTTGGGAAGAATGGTATTGGTCGGTGAAAGGTATCTGAGTATAATTCACTTTCATGGAAATATTTCTTATATTAATATATTTTCCTTTATGAACCATTGCTAACACTCCAAGCAACATTTTATGCACTTACATCCATGAGGGGGTCATTCTTTGCACTTGTTTTAATTTTTATTACTTTGGTTTTAATGGATTGTTTATTTTAGGTATTTATCCATGATTTCAAATAAATTTATATGGTTATCTTGGTTTTTAAAAGTTCAAGTACCTAAGAAAGCCCTTCTAGACTTGTGTATGCTAAAGACTACCTCTTTCACACTTACAGTCATCTCAGGTGCCTTGAATGTAGGTTGTTCACATTGAAGAGTGTGTTTTGAGATTGATTTGAAATGTTTCCTAATGGATATTATTAATTTTAAGGTTTAAAATTGTATTTTACATGGTTTGAAGGCCTTGTCCTTGCACATTCTTACTCTTTCATGTTTTTGCTTGCATATCACAATCTAGAAGGCCATCTATAGCCCTTGATGACATCATGTTAATGTTTTGGAAAGGTTTACATGTTTTAAATTATTTTTAAATAATTTGGTATGCATTAAGGTTATTAATGGAGTCATACAAGTTCCCTTATAAGGGATTTTCATGATCTTTCTACTCATGTATCTAAATTCTGACCTGTAGGTGGCCTAAACAAGAAATTAGAACACCCACAAAGGTTTGAAACATAAGTTGAAGCTACATTAAAATATTTAGATGTCAAAGAGGTCATAAAATGCATTATATGAGGGATAAGTAAGCAAAAAAAGGAATAAACATGATAAAATGTCTCCACACTGTATTCAGGGATCCTTTCCCTAAAATAACCAAATAGAGGGTAGGGAACTTTTTAGGATCAGCCTAAAATAGGGTGTAGATGATTCCCAAGACAATAACCTAGTCTATTTAGTATCCCTTACCATATAAAATGACCTTGACAAAATAGGGGGGGAAGTTGACAAAAAGAGGAAGGTGTTCAAGAGCTCTAAAAGCACTTCAGAACATACTAAATTTTGTCAATGACATCTATAGGATTGTGAAGATGTGAAGGTTTTTTGACATCTTGAGAAAGAAATCATGCATTATTCTCATTATTAAATGATTATCATGGACCCAAACATGCATTCATGAATATAAGGATCAAAATTAAAGGTGGTGTGCCTTGCTTTATCTCCCAAGCCTATCCCCTGTCTATACACAGTCTTGGGAATTGACACTTACAACTAGGCAAGTTAGATAGTGAGTTTTCTTATCATCTTGGTGTTTTGAGTGGAGTTTATCCCATTTAAAGGAAATTAAAAAAATGGGTAGGTGTTATATAGTTTATGAAACTCCAATAAAACCTATAAACATCATCATCAAAGTCCATTTGAAGCCATGACAACCTATAATCAAAATGGAGTTTCAAGATTCAAAGAGGTCTCTTCTTGTGTAGATGGGTTTAGATTGTGTTCATAGTTTAAAATGAATGATTAATGAAAATTTTAATATCCCAAGTCTATTAATGATGTATCAATTATTTCCTTCAACTTATAAGTGCCTATAGGGTTCAATACTCAGGTAAGGAAAATGAACCTACAACTAAGCATGAGTAGACAATGAACTTATTTAGTTTGTGACGATGTTTAAGGGGTATTTAAGGAATAGGATAATTTAAAAAAACATTGTTTCATCTCATGGGATCCATGAGAGGTAAAAAAAATCATAAACACCTCATTTTTCCCTAAATCACCACCTACAGGCTTGTATGGATTGAGATAGTTAGTGATTTGGAGTTAGTGCTATCAATGATGCTAATGCCACCCAAGGTCAATTGATGAGTTAAAAATCCTATTTAATTAAGGTTTAGGTCTCAATAAGTGTTTCAAACATTTGTTTAAGGCCTAATTCATTTGCAATTAACACCTATAGGTAGGGGATAAGGAGGTTTTTATCTTAGTCCAATAGGCAGGGTTTGACATGTTGACACAAAGGATCAACCTTTGAAGACTTATGGAGAATAGAGTCATTTATAAAAACTTATATGATATAATATGGACCTATATATATTTTCCTACACCCAAAGCTGGTTCCATGAAAGAAGATATCAACCTACAACAAAGCTTAGTGCAAACAGAGTATGGAAGAGGCAGATTAGGTTATGTTTGATGATGTTTTTGGAGAAAAAAGGTGAATAAAGTAATGTAATGATGTGTAAATACTATGTAAGTTTTAAAAATTATAAAACATGCTTAAAAACCTATAATTAGGGTCTCTAAGGATTAGACATAGTCCATTTCCTCATACCCTGTAAACAATATTCACTCCAAAAGCCTGCCTAGTAGATTGGGAAGGTTTGGGGGTCAAATATTGGAGTTGAGAGTACCTTTGGGTTTTAAATAAGAATATTAAATGGTTAGAGTTTAAATAAATATAAGGGAAGTGCACCCTATTTTGTCTCATATAGGGGCACTTTCCCCCTTATATAAACCCTACAACTCCATGAAAACAGATCAAGGCATGGTATATAAGGAAAAGATAGATCAAATTAAGGTTTTTATAGCTGTAAAATACATTAAAAAATATGGTATGCTAGGTTATAGGGTTGGAAGATATGCAAGGTGGTCTAGATAAGGAGGTCTATAGGTAGACCTAGTAAGGCAACATGTGAGCCTAAGTCTTCATGAGGGATTAATTACACTTTTAGACTTTGCCAAGAATTGGGATGTTTAGGATACATTAATGGAGGTTGAAATGATATATAGGAGATATCTCAAAAGTGTAAAAGGATAAAAAATTATTTTTTACCATCAATTTTCAAGTAGATCCTTTGGAGAAGGTCTAAGCCTAGTTACTAAATAGAGGTCAGTTCCATTCCTAGTTCTTGAGAAGTTATTCCAATGATTGAGGCATGTTTGTGATATGTATATAAAGGTGTTTGAACCTTAAGTAGACAAGAGAATCATTAGAACGCTAATTCTTAGATTGAATACACTTAAAACCCTCACATAATACATGAAAAGGACTTAAATGTCAACTTGAAATGCTTGAAACTTTCATGATCTTATGCATGGGATCTAGATGTGATTGGATAAGTTTGATAGGGTCCCCAAAAAGACCTCAGTGGCATTTTATTAGAGGTCTAATGTCTATTCTTTATGAATAAATGTTAAGACCCAAAATCACCTCAAAACCCTTGAAAACCCTATTTTGTGACTTGATGGGAGAAATGAGGCTCAAATTGAATAAAAATAGACAAATTTGACCCTAAGATATAAGGAGAAGTTGTTGGAAACTTCATGAGGATTAGATCTATGAAATCAAATTATATGAAATCTATATAGGTCAATCAAAAATTAGGTTTCTTTGAAATTATCTTATGTTTTTTAGGTCCTAAAGATGATCATGGGATACCAATAAGTTGGGGAGGTAGCTTGGGACTTGAAAAAACCTCTTATGCCATTTTTAGAGCTTGGATATGCCCACAAGTGTCTATACTAGGCCTTTCACATTAGCCAGTATCTGAAATGACATAGTGAAGAGAATGAAAACTTAAGTTTAGAGGCCTTTTAAGATGTGTTTGATGAATTAAAGTGTATGAAGTATCTTACCATGTGTCATGAGACCCATAGTATAGATCAGTTTGGGAAGATAATAATATTCTAGTGCTAATTGTCAAGTAAAGCCTATTGGAGAGTAATCATGGTTATAGGTGATGATTTGGCTTGTGCAAGAAAATACCCATGATTAAGAAAAATTCCAATACATGTGGAGGCTTCTTTGTAACTTTCTCTTCTCAGTGAACATGAAACACTTATCCCTAATTTTCTTTGGAATGCTCAAGGAAGCCCACGATGAAGGAGATTTTTAAGAGGGAATTATTGAAGAAGATGCTATGCCATATTTAGAGAAGAGGCTTATTTGGGATGTGATCATGTGAAAATCAGTTCCATAAGTCATTTTCCACCTCAATTATATGAATTATAACTAATTTTCATCTTTGGATACTTGTCCTTATGCCTCTTCAACTTCTCTTTTCTCTCTCTTCTTCCGAATTCTATAAATGTGAACCATTTTGTCTATTGTAAAAAAAATCACTATTTGGTATGGAAAATCCCTGCTAAAATGACATCACATTTTGTCTTTGAACATTGAATACAAGCCTAATTCTAAGTTTTAAACATTTTTTTCTAAGTGTGTGATTAATGAATAGTGGAGTTGAGTGATAGTATCATCCTTACTCCCTTTATCCTTCATGTTTAAGCAAGAGTTCTAATTTTAATAGGTTATGTGAAGTGTGTTGATTATACTAGGCCCTTATTCAAGTAAGTAATTATCTCTATGGTGTGAAATCTACCCCTAGGTCAGTTATCTTGTTGATTGTCCCATGTATGCTACCTTCACATTGAAGCAATTATGTTAGAATCCTTAAATCCCTAGAATTGGTATTGGAAAGCTTTGTCCTTAGTAGAAGTTTGATAGTTTGTGGTATATATCTTGGTGGATCACCTCTTTAGTGTATTTTTTTCCATTTTATTCAAAGCTTCTAACTCTTTCCCATAAACAAGCATTAGATTAGGTAATAGGCATTCAAAAAAGAATCTAGGGATTTAGCCCTTATAAACTAGAGATTCATCTCTCTTACAAGCTACCCATAACTTGAGAGATGATTCAATGTTGCATCAAAATGTAGGAGATAAATGGAGTGTCATAGGGTGCATAATTTAATGCCAATAATAGTACAAACAACTAGTTTATGAACTCTTAGCATCATTTGAACACTACCACATCTAATCAACCCCATGGTCTACTAATAAGTTTTTCAACACCATGGCCTCCCTCACCTCTCAAATCTTGTCTGCACCCTTGGATTCTAAGTTATCTATTTTTATCCATATTCTTACCTAACCTTCCTATGTCAAATCATATTCTCCCACCATTTTTAATGTGGAGGAGATCTTACCTGACCTTTGGTATCAGTAAACCTTCAACTACCTCAAGCGTACCATCATTCCTTCTAGTCTTTCTAGGAATGATCAAAGAGAATTTATCCAAAGCACTTCATGACACACCATTATGGGAGGAATTATTTATAAACATGGCTTTGATGACCTCCTCTTCTATTGCCTACACAGTCATGAAGCCTCTCATGTTATCAAAGAAATGCATGATGGAATCTATGAGGGACACTTTAGCTACCTCATTTTAGCTAAACATATCCTTCACCTCAGCTATTATTGGCCTACCCTTAATAAAGACTACTGTGATTATGTGAAAAAGTGTGTTAAATTCAAATAACATGCCAATTTTCATCATGCACCTAGCCATAGTCTTCATGTTTCTACTAATTTATGGCCCTTGTCACAATGAGGTCTAGAACTTATTGGTAAAATTAACGCTCATTCCTCATAGTGACACCATTATATCATCACTACAATTGGATATTTTAGAGGTTATTCCTATAGTCTCGACTAAGGTAGAAAAGATTATCAAATTTATCAACCATCATATCATCTACCACTTCGATGTTCCTCATAATATTATCATCAATAATGGTAAGTCATTTAAAAATAATTAAGTCCAGGGTCTATGTGATGTGTTTGGCATTAAGTTAAGCTTCTCCTCTCCCTATCTCCCTCAAGTGAATGGATAGGCTAAGGCCTCTAATAAAACTCTTAACAACATGTTAACTAAAATGGTCAATGCATCTAGTCAGGATTGGCATTTACACATCCCCTTTACCTTATGGGCATATCATATAAGCATTAGAAGACCTATAGATGCTAATTTTTTCTCTCTTGTGTTTGGATTGGAGACAATCATTACTCTCAAAGTCCAAATTCTTCTCTTTCAATATCTTTTCAAGATCTCATTTCTAAGGATGATTATCATCAACATCATTTAACTCAGCTTGAGCTACTTGATGAGCATTATTTAGACATCCTTACCCACCTTCATGTCCATCAAGAGGATGTAAATCACATGTATAAATACACCTTAAAGTGTAAGAATTCAACATTTGATATCTCATCCTAAAGGAAGACCAACATGTCACCAATATGGAGAAAAACAAGTGGGGAAAATTTGCTTTCAATTGGCTTGGATCTTACATCATAACCCATAAGTATGGATTAGGAACTTATCAGTTATCCTCTCTTAAAGGAAACCTAGAGCCTGAGCTCCTCAGTGCTTCACATCTACATCCATTCTTTTGTTAAGAAGCATCAAGTTCACCTTTTATTTAACTTTAGTTCATCCCTTGCTATCCACCCACATTCATCTCCCTATTTTAGGGGCAACTAATTAAAACTAAATCATGTGATTATCCATCACAATCATGGCCTAAATATTTAATAATGGGTACCACATCTCTACCCATGGTATGATTCTTATGGTACTTTCCACCCCTCTAGAGATGGATTCCCATGATCGTTATCACCTAAATCTCTCCACACCTAATCAATGTTCTTATGATTTAAGCTTTTCCCTCATAATGGTAAACCCCTAAGCTTACATATGCAATTCAATCTAACAAAATCAAATAAGAAAAAGCAAAATCCACACCAATATCAATCATGGGTTGTTCTTAGTAGTCATCGACTGCTTCCTCAAAGGATAACTACATAATCATATCTAAAATTGCACAAACATAAGGTAGATTGATCCCTTGAAGGATATCTATCACAAAGCCTTGAACAAAACACATTAACTTAGACCACTCCCTTGATGGATGGATGAGTAAAGAATTTCCAAAGAGTATATTAATTTTTTGGAAGCTTCCCACATTGATTAACTTCCCATTTTCACAATCACAACAAAATCAAACTAATCTTAAAATTTGTAATCATCTCTCTAAAAACATAGTAAGGTGGAAACCTGATCCAAAACTCAAAATCTTTGGTTGAAAGATAATTCAAGAAATAAGAACAACACAATAACAATAATTCTATCTCTAAGAAGAGATGTATGATTTCCATTTTAGGTTACATATTCATTTATACATGTTTTGAAGGTATGAGGAGGATGTGAAAGGTCACCAATATCAATAGAGATTAAGTGGTTTGACTTCCATGATTTACAACAATACAAAATTTGAGGAATTACTATTTTTAAAAATTTACTATTTTTATAATGTACTACTAAAATTGAAATTTGGGGTACTTATATTTGTTTTTTTTGGTAAAAACCCACCAATAGTATGACCCTTCATATCCTTGCCTTTGAAAATTCATGTGGTGACCCTTCATGATAAAAAATGTCCTTCCCTCTCTTTCTCTATATCAAAATGGTTCCCTCATTTTTATCTTTCCAACGGTTCAAATGGGGAGTCAAACGGACCTATGGTGCAAAAGTTATGGCTCAAAAAGTTCTACCACCAATTAGGGTAGAACCATCACCCAAATTATCACCTAAAATGTTGCTCAGATCATTCCTCCCTCCTTGAGAAGTAATGGTACACATTGCATCAAGATTTGTCATCAAGTGTGGCAGTTGTGTTTTGATTTGATTTCTGATGCATGCTAAGAATGGACTATGCTTTGTGGAGCTGTACTTTATGGAGCTATGTAGGGCATAATTGTTCATCCTTTCTATCTAACAATTAATCTATAGATGGAAGGCCATGTAATTCTTCATCTTATTATCTATTGGCTTCTATTATTGTGTTGCTTATGTAGTCAGGGTTACAACATCATCCCTTTTGGATTTTTGTGGCTTGACCACCATGAGAGTAAATTTATTAGCACTAATCAAGGAGATAGATGTAGAAGGTGGTACCTCTGGTACAATATAACATCATGTTCCAATAGTGAGAGTGATCCTTTGATTTCTTGATTCCTAAATGCCTTGTCGATCATACATGAATGGCTAACCAAAGAATACATTGTAAACATCTAGATTGACCACATCACATAAGCCCTCATCTTGGAAAGGTTTTATTGCATATGAGAGAAGACATTGGTGGGTGACATAGAGGTTTTTCCCTGGAATCAACCATCCAATACTGTATGACTTTGGGTGAGGCTTCATGGAAAAATTTAAGCTTTTCAAAACATTAGTAGAGATTAAATTCTATTGAATCCCACTTAAAAGAATGAAATGCAAAAGCTTACCTTTCACCCATAAATTAGAATGAAACAGCCTTTCCTTGTCATCTATCCTCTCTTCATGGGTCTATGATGAAGCAATGATGGCATCAAGCTTAGCATCTATAATATCTTCTTCATCCTCTTTAATTGTAGGCTGTGTATGAGGTAGAGTAGTAGATGTTGAGGATTGTGACTCAAAAATCAAGGACTTGATGGCTCAACATTTTTATTTGGAGTGAGTTCCATATTTGTGATAATCACACCACTTCCTAGACTTTCCTTCCTTTTGCTTCCAATTTTGGCCTCATGTTTGACCTTCTTTGTCACTTTTCCATTTTGAAGGCTGACTCTTCATATTCATTCTTCTATGCTTTTGCTCAATCTTCACTATGAACTTGTACACCTCACCAAGGGTTTCCAAATTGAAGAGTTCCATTTCTCCTCATATGTACCATTGTAGTCCACCATGATATTTGAGAACCTTATGTTTCTCACTTTTTTGGATGCTCAATTTCATAGATAGAGAATGAAAAATGTCAGTGTCCCACCAATTTTTGATAGGAAATGATGCTTTTAAAAGAGCAAAAGTGATCTTCTCTTTATTGATGAATTTATTTACAAAAAAAATGTCTTAGTGTTATCCACCATTTGAAGTCATTTGAAGTGAATAGGTGGATAGTCTGCTAGTTTTATTTTCCACCCAAGCTTCCTATAATCTAACCTCATCCTTGGGATCATAAACTCTAAAGATAAACCAGTCTTATACCATTGATCCAAAACTCAAAATCTTTGGTGTAAAGATAATTCAAGAAATAAGAACAACATAATAACAATAATGCTATCTCTAAAAAGAGATATTTTATTCATCAAATTTGCAGACCCAAACATATGCCTATCTCTAAGAAGAGATGTCTAATTTATATTTCAGGTTACATCTTCATTTATACATGTTTTGAATGTATGACAAGGATGTGGAAGCTCACCAATCTTGAGGGAGATTAATTAGTTTTACTTCCATGATTTAAAACAATATAGAATTTGAGGAATTACTATTTTTAGAAACTTACTATTTTTAGATTGCACAACTAAAATTGAAATTTGGGGTACTTAAATTTGTTTTTCAAGGGTCAAGACCAACCAATCAGATCTTAGTGCCATCTCATGATTTTGTCCTCATTTTTAGCTTTCCAACAGTTCAAATGGGGAGTTAAATGGAGCTATGGTACAAAAGTTATGGCTCCCAAAAGTTCTACCACCAATTAAGGTAGAACCATCATTTAAATTGTCACCTGAAATGTTGCTCAGATTAGTCCTCCCTCACTTAGAAGTAATGGTACCCATTGCATCAAGATTTGTCATCAAGTGTTGTAGTTGTGTTTTGATTTGATTCTTGATGCATGCTTAAAATAGACTGTGCTTTATGGAGCTGTGTAGGGCCCTATTGTTCACCATTTTTATTTGACTATTAATCTATGGATGGAATGCCATGAACTTCTTCATCTTATTATCTATTAGATTTTATTGCTATGTTATTTGTGTCTTCATGGCTACAACATCCACCCTTTTAGATTTTTGTGGCTTGACCACTATGAGAATAAATTTCTTGGCACTAATCAGGGAGATAGATGTAGAAGGTGGAACCTCTAGTACCCCATAGCACTATGCTCCAAGATTGAGAGTGATCCTTCAATTTCTTGATTCATAGATATCATGTCGATCATACATGAATGGCTGACCAAAGAGTACATCACAAATATCTAGATTGACCACATCACATAAGACCTCATCTTGGAAAGTTTTTATTGCATATGAGAGAAGACATTGGTGGGTGACATGGAGTTTTCTACTTGGCCTCAACCATCCAATATTGTATGGCTTTGGGTGAGGCTTCATGGACAAATTTAGGCTTTTCACAATATTAGCAGAGATTAAATTATTTTGACTCCCACTATCAAGAATGAAATGCAAAGGCTTACTTTTCACCCATAACTTAGAGTGAAACAACCTTTCCTTGTCATCTAGCCTCTCCTCATGGGTTTGTGATAAAGTAATGATGGAATTGAGCTCAGCATCTATAATCTCTTCTTCATCTTCTTCAACTTTAGGTTGTGTATAAGGTAGAGCAGTAGATGTTGAGGATTGTGACTCAAAAAGTAGGGAGTTGATGGCTCAACATTATTCTTTGGAGCGAGTTCCAGATTTATGATAATCACATCGCTTCTAGTCTTTCCTTCCTTTCACTTCTGATTTTAGCCTCATGTTTTACGTTCTTTTTCATTTTTGCATTTTGAAGGCTGACTCTTTGTATTCATTCTTTCATGCTTCTACTCAATCTTCACTATGAACTTGTACACCTCACTGAGGGTTTCCAAATTGAAGATTTCTATTTCTCTCCATATGTACCATTGTAATCCCCTAAGATATTTGAAAAACTTATGTTTTTCACTTTATTAGATGCCCAATCTCATAGATAGAGAATGAAAAATGTCAATATAATCTTGAATAGATTATTCCTTACCTTGACAATGTTGTTGCCACTCTATATATAGATCGTCATATGCTCCAATGAGGTAGTATTCTTCCTTTACAGCTTCTATGAAATCATCCTAGGTAGGTTCTACCTCAAGGACAATATCATCCGTACTGATTCTCTTTTTGTATACTTTCCACCAATTTTTGATAGGCAATGATGCTTTCAAAAGAGAAAAAGTGATCTTCTCTTTATCAATGAATTTATTTATTAAAAAATAAGATGATAATTGATCCAACCAATTTTCTACTGCTTCAACATTGATTTTGCCTTAGAATGTAGGGATATAAAAATTCACCTAAACTTTGAAGGGTGTTGGGTCACTAAAAAGATGTGGAGTTGTATATGAGGAGCCATAATTTTCCATCAAAATTTAATAGAGAATTTGGGTGAATTATTGTAGCATCTATGCTTGCTATTATTGAAGGGATTTATTCACCATTTCCTTGAAAGGATCTGATGTCTCAATGTTATCCACCATTTGAAGTTATTTCGAGTGAATAGGTGGATAGTCTGTTGGTTTTATTTTCCACCCAAGCTTCTTATAATCTGACCTCATCCTTGAGATGATACACTCTAAATTCAAACCACTCTGATCACACTGATCTAAAACTCAAAATATTTGGTTGAAAGATAATTTAAGAAATAAGAAAAACACAATAACAATAATGTTATCTCTGAAAAGAGATGTTTTATTCATCAAATTTGTAGAACCAAACATATGCCTATCTCTGAGAAGAGATATTTGATTTCCATTTTGGGTTACATATTCATTTGAAGGTATGAGGAGGATGTGGAAGGTCACTAATATCAAGGGAGATTAAGTGGTTTGACTTCCATGATTTACAATAATATAAAATTTGAGGAATTACTATTTTTAGAAACTTACTATTTTTAGGCTACACTACTAAAATTGAAATTTGGCACACTTACATTTGTTTTTTGGGGGTCAAAACCCACTAATAAAATATTATACCACCTCAAAAATTTCCTCTCATTTTTATCTTTCCAATGGTTCAAACGGGGAGTCAAACAGAGCTATGGTGCAAAAGTTATGGCTCCCAAAAGTTCTACCACCAATTAGGGTAGAACCATCACCCCAAATTACTACCTAAAATGTTTCTCCAATCATTCCTCCTTCTTTGAGAAGAATGGTCCCCATTACATCAAGATTTTTCATCAAATGTGGTATTTATTTTTTGATTTGATTCCTAATGCATGCTTGGAATGGGTTGTGCTTTGTGGAATTGTACTTTATGGAGCTATGTAGGGCCCAATTGTTCCCACTTTATATTTGACCATTAATCTATGGATGGAAGGCCATGAAATTATTTATCTTGTTATCTATTCAATTCTATTGTTGTGTTGTTTATGTAGTCAGGGCTACAACATCGACCCTTTTGGATTTTTGTGGCTTGACCACCATGAGAACAAATTTTTTAACACTAATCAGGGAGATAGATGTAGAAGGTGGTACCTCTGGTACCCTATATCACCATGTTCCAAGAGTGAGAGTGATCCTTTGAGTTCTTGATTCATAGATTCCATCTCGATCATACATGAATGGTTGAACAAAGAGTACATTGCAAACATCTAGATTGACCACATCACATAAGACTTCATCTTGGAAAGGTTGTATTGCATATGAAAGAAGACATTGGTGGGTGACACAAAGGTTTCTCCCTAGACTCAACCATCCAATACTATATGGCTTTGGGTGAGGCTTCATGGACAAATTTAGGATTTTCAAAACATTAGCAGAGATTAAATTCTTTTGACTCCCACTATCAATAATGAAATGCAAAGGCTTACCTTTCACCCATAACTTAGAATGAAACAACCTTTCCTTGCCATCTAGCCTCTCCTCATGGGTCTGTGATGAAGCAATGATGGCATCGGGCTCAACATCTACAATCTCTTATTCATCCTCTTCAACTATAGGCTGTGTATGAGGCAGAGCAGTACATGTTGAGGATTGTGACTTAAAAAGTAGGGACTTGATGGCTTGACATTATTCTTTGGAGTGAGTTCCAAATTTGTGATAATAACACCACTTCCAAGTCTTTCCTTCCTTTTTCTTCCAATTTTGGCCTCATGTTTGACCTTATTTTTCACTTTTCCATTTTGAAGGTTGACTCTTCATATTCATTCTTCCATGCTTCTGCTCAATCTTCACTATAAACTTGTACACCTCATGATGGTTTCCAAATTGAAGAGTTCTATTTTTCCTTATATGTACCATTGTAATCCACCATGATATTTGAGAACCTTATGTTTCTCACATTCTTGGATGCCCAATCTCATAGACAGAGAATGAAAAATGTCAGTGTAATCTTAAACAAACTATTTCTTACCATGGAAAAGTTGTTTCCACTCTATATATAGATCATCATATGATCTAATGGGGTAGTATTTTCCTTTACAACTTCTATGAAATCATCTTAGGTAGGTTATACCTCAAGGCAAATATCATTCATATTAATTCTCTTTTTATACACTTCCCACCAATTTTCGATAGGCAATGATGCTTTCAAAAGAGTAAAAGTGATCTTCTCTTTATCGATGAATTTATTTACAAAAAAATAAGATGAAAATTGATCCAACCAATTTTCTACTACATCAGCATTGATTTTTCCTTCAAATTTATGGATATCAAAATTCACTTGAACTTTGAAGGGTGTTGGAGCACTAAAAAGATGTAGGGTTATAGATGAGGAGCCAAAATTTCTCATCAAAATTTGTTAGAGAATTTAGAAAAATTGTTGTAGCATCTATTTTTGTTGTTTATATATGGATTCATTCACCATTTCCTTCAAAGGATTGGATGTCTCACTGTTATCCACCATTTGAAGTTGTTTGGAGTGAATAGGTGGATAGTCTATTGGTTTTATTTTCCACCTAAGCTTCGTGTAATATGATCTCATCTTTAGGATCATACACTCTAAATACAAACCCCTCTAATACCACTGATCCAAAACTCAAAATATTTGGTTGAAATATAATTCAATAAATAATAACAACACAATAACAATAATACTATCTCTGAGAAGACATGTTTTATTCATCAAATTTGTAGACCTAAACATATGCCTATCTTTGAGAAGAGATGTTTGATTTCCATTTTGGGTTACATATTCATTTATACATTTTTTGAATGTATGAGGAGAATTTAGAAGGTCACCAATCCCAAGGTATATTAAGTGGTTTGACTTCCATGATTTACAACAATATAGAATTTAAGAAATTACTATTTTTAGAAACTTACTACTTTTAGACTACACTACTAAAATTGAAATTTAGAGTAATTTCATTTGTTTGTAAAAGGTTAAAACTCAAAAATAAGATATTAGTTCTATCTCATGATTTTCCACTCATTCTTATCTTTCCAATGGTTCAAACGGTGAGTCAAACAGAGCTATGGTGCAAAAGTTATGGCTCCCAAAAGTTCTGCCACCAATTAGGGTAGAACCATCACCCTAACTGTCACCTAAAATGTTGCTTGGATCATTCATCCCTCCTTGAGAAGCAATGGTCCTCATTGCATCAATATTTTTCATCAATTGTGGTGGTTGTTTTTAAATTTAATTCCTGATGCATGCTTAGAATAGACTATGCTTTTTAGAGCTATACTTTATGGAACTGTGTAGGGCCCAATTGTTCACCCTTTCTATCTGACCATTAATTTATGGATGGAAAAAATAAAATTCTTCAAAATGTTATCTATTGGATTTTATTATTGTGTTGTTTATGTATTTAGGGGTGCAAAATCAGCCCTTTTGGATTTCTATGGCTTGACCACCATGAGAACAAATTTCTTGGCACTAATCAGGGAGATAGATGTAGAAGGTGGTACCTTTGGTACCCTATAACATCATGTTCTAAGAGTGAGAGTGATCATTTGAGTTTTTTGATTCATATATTTCATGTTGATCATACATAAATATCTTACCAAAGAGTACATTGTAAACATCTAGATTGACCACATCACATAAGACCTCATCTTAGAAAGGTTTTACTGCATATGAGAGAAGACATTAGTGGGCGACACAAAGGTTTCTCCCTGAACTCAACCATCCAATAATGTATGGCTTTGGGTGAGGCTTCATGAACAAATTTAGGCTTTTCACAACATTATTATAGATTAAATTCATTTGACTCTCACTATTAAGAATGAAATGCAAAGGCTTACCTTTCACCCATAACTTATAATGAAATAACCTTTCCTAGTCATTTGGGCTCTCTTCATGGGTCTATGATGAAGCAATGATGGCATTGGGCTCAACATCTACAATCTCTTCTTCATCCTCTTCAACTTTAGGCTATGTATGAGGTAGAGTAGTAGATGTTGAGGATTGTGACTCAAAAAGTAGGGACTTGATGGCTTAACATTCTTTATTGGAGTGAGTTCCAAATTTGTGATAATTACACCACTTCCCAGTCTTTTCTTCCTTTTGCTTCCAATTTTGGCCTCGTGTTTGACCTTCTTTTTCACTTTTCTATTTTGAAGGATAAGTCTTCATATTCATTCTTTCATGCTTCTACTCAATCTTCACTACAAACTTGTATGCCACATTGAGGGTTTCTAAATTGAATATTTTCATTTATCCCCATATGTACCATTGTATTCCACCACAATATTTGAGAACCTTATGTTTCTCACTTTCTTGGAAGTCCAATCTCATAGATAGAGAATAAAAAATGTCAGTGTAATTTTGAATAGACTATTCCTTACCTTGGTGAATTTGTTTGCACTCTATATACAAATCATCATATGCTCCAATGGGGTAGTATTCTTCCTTTACAGATTCTTGAAATCATCCTAGCTAGGTTTTACCTCAAGGCAAATATCATATGTACTGAATCTCTTTTTGTACACTTCATATAAATTTTTGATAGGGAATGATGCTTTTAAAATAGCAAAAGTGATCTTTTCTTTATCGATGAATTTATTTACAAAAAAATAAGATGATAATTGATCCAACCAATTTTCTACTACATCAACATTGATTTTCCCTTCAAATTTAGGGATATAAAAATTCCTTTAAACTTTTAAGGGTGTTGGGGCACTAAAAAGATGTGAGGTTGTAGATGAGGAGCCATAATTTCCCATCAAAATTTGTTGGATAATTTAGATAAATTATTTTAGCATCTGTGCTTGCTATTTCTAGAGGGCTTCATTCACCATTTCCTTGAAAAGATCAGATGTCTTAGTGTTATCCACCATTTGAAGTCATTTGGAGTGAATAGGTGGATAGTATGCTAGTTCTATTTTCCACCCAATATTCCTATAATCTGACCTCATCCTTGGGATCATACACTCTAAAGACAAACCACTCTTATATCACTGATCCAAAACTCAAAAGCTTTGGTTGAAAGATAATTTAAGAAATAAGAACACAATAACAATAATGCTATCTCTAAGAAGAGATGTTTTATTTATCAAATTTGCAGACCCAAACATATGCCTATCTCTGAGAATAGATATCTAATTTCCATTTTGGGTTACATCTTCATTTATACATGTTTTGAAGATACGAGGAGGATGTGAAAGGTCACCAATATCGAGGGAGATTAAGTGGCTTGACTTCCACTATTTACAACAATATAGAATTTGAGGAATTACTATTTTTAAAAACTTACTATTTTTATATTGCACTACTAAAATTGAAATTTAGGGCACTTATATTTATTTTTCAAGGGTCAAAACCCATTGAAAAAATCTCATGACATCTCACTATGTTCCTCTCATTCTTATCTTTCCAACAGTTCAAATGGTAATGGGGAGTCAAACAGAGTTATGGTGCAAAATTTATGGCTCTTGGAACCACCAATTAGGGTAGAAACATCACCCAAATTATCACCTAAAATGTTACTCAGATCAAAAACATAATCATATTTTACAAGTAGACTTCCCGCATTGATCAGTCTGCACTTTACATAATATAGACTTTTTTATATTGACTCTCTAGACACCTACAAAAAAGACATGCTAATCTCATAAAAAGGTTCCATTTTCATCCATCTCCGTTATAAGCAAGACATTTTTGGGCTTACTTAACATTATGTTATTAAGGCACCTTTTTACCAACTTACGAATGCTAATATAAATCATTCAAATGGATTATGTTCACTAAACCAATCCAAATTCAGTTTTGGTTTTAGTCCTTATCAAAAAAGAAGCATTGTGCCCTATTCTTATATAGTCATGACTAGTTGATATTTTCATTACAGTGTGTTGTTCCCAAAACCATCTATGCTCATTTTGTGGACAACCCCTATGAAACTTATCTATTTTTTAATCTACACTCTAAGTTTGTTGATCAAGACAAGATTTTCTTTATCTCAAGTGAAGTTGTCTGACATCTTAGGAAAGTTTATGACATTCCCCCACCATGATTTCTCAAAAATTATGAAACCTGTTATAGTCATAAACTGATCAAAATGTCAATTTTGACCATTTTGAGGGTGTTAGTGAAATTTTGATTTTGCTTGTGTAGAGTGTCACTTTTTTGCCACTCATATATGGGTTTTCTTTTTAACATGATTGAGCGGCACTTTTTGTTTCCATTGCATGTTCTTATTGCAAGGCATGTGTTAGGTCAGCCAAAATCACCGCCTAAGTAAGATCTCCAAGATCTTAAACTTCAAGTGGAATTAATAGCCACTCATGCTGAGCATTAAAGGCTTGTTTTAAAGCTTTTAAATGTGTTTTTTTCATTGTTTTCTCTTGTCATTTCTTTTGTCAGAGTTTCTTAGTTGTTTCCTCACCCCTTTTCACAACCGCTTGACCATGGTGATAGGAGAATTCATATAGATTTTAAATTCACTACGAAGCTTAGGGTTTTGAACTCACCAGGTAAGTCATTTTAACTTGTTTTTAACTTCTAAGGTTTTCATTTTTGATTGGTATCCCTTGTTATTTCATCATTTTGCTTCGTCTAGAGAGCCTTGCCAATGAAAACCACTAACTAGTGCATTTGTGCCCTAAATTTTAATCGATGTGTCTCATTGACCCAATAAAGGCTTTTTACTCTCCAAACTTGCTGGTTGAAAACCATCATCCAAAAACCATTGTGATGACGGCTATATTAGTCGCTCTCACATGTTCCAATTCTTACCAAGTTAAAAGCAATGTTAGCATTTTTTAGCCGCTTATGCATTTTAAACATGTTTTCAAGTGAAAGTATGAGTGGCAAAATCTGCCACCCTTACACAAAAGACCTTACTTTTTCCATATGCATTATCGATGAAACTCACCACTCAAACATCAAATTATACCACATTTCCTCATTTTCTACAGTATCAGCAAAAATTTTGACTCCAACATATAACATATTTCTTAAAACATGCAATAGCGGTGAATTTTGTCATTGATACAAGTACACAATATACCTCATTTTCAAGGGCGATAAATTTTTCTGCCCATGAAAACATTATCTCAAATTTTCCTAACCTTGGGATATTTTTAATTCCATTTTTTTGAGCCCACTTTCCTCAAATTTTTTTGGCATGCTCACACTCTAGCCCTTTCAAGAACGTCTCCATAGTCATAATCATCAACATGCAATTTTTCCAAATTACTAGTATTTCCCCTAATTACATGATCATGAATTTTCATTATAGTTTCTTCTATAGATCTTTTTTCTTCATTGACATCCTTCTGGTGATAGCTCATTCAGATGATTGAGTTATCTCCAAAGAAGTTGAAAGTGATGAAGTACAAATATCAAGGTGTTTTCCAATCACCTCAGTTACTTCTAGTGTCAATGACATTCAAGATATAGAGATTGGCCATGTAGACATGGCTGAGTTTGTGAAGAGAACCAAGTCAAATAATCCTAGCTCTAAAATGAAGAAGATAATTGATAGTAACATTCATTTGGTATCTTCTTTCCCGATGGTAGCTCACAACATAGAATTTGTCCTTCAATGTGCTCAATTTTACAATAGAGATATTAGGGCTGTGATGGACGCTAGTGGCAATGTGATAATCAGATTAGATCCTGAATTCATTGATAAAGTGTTTATATGCCCTCTTGTTATATAAGTGATAAAGATTGATTTTTTTGAAGCATAAAAAGAGTATGACAAAAATCCTAAAAAGTCAAAGAAGGTAATCAATAATAAATGGCTCAAGACGTCAAGGTTAAATTTGTCAAGGTGGCCACACATTTTTTCTAGAAGTGACTTTATAGAAGAAGTTGGTGATTTGATAACTCTTCTCAGTAGGATAAGAGGTTTATCCTCTTCCTCACAGTTTCATGAATGGATGTATCCTTTCATCAAGGTAATACTCTAAGGCAAACAAACCATTTTCTAGGGAGAACAAATCAGCAATGCTTTACATGAATAATTGATGAATGTATCCACTACCTTCAAGTTCTACATGGCTTCTTATCTAGTGTATATTTCAACTTCAATGAGAATCTTTCTAGGTTTAACATCAGAAAGAGATAGGAGAGTAATCCTTGTGTATCAATACTATTCTCAATTAATATTGAAGGGTTTTATTCATCATTTTAGGAGAGTAAATGATGCTTTCTTGGAATTATTCTTATGTATTTTTGATCTTCAACTAAAACAAAGAAGAGTATCATATGAGGCTTGGATAGTGGTAAATGATTTTGGATGCATGTTCTTACAGTTTCCTTCTTTCTCATACCTAAGGGTTGGCTTTTTCCAAGGTCATCCTTATATGCTTCCAAGATTCCCCTTAGACAAACTAGTCTTAATGGAGTTATGCAGACAAATGATCATCATGCATAATAAACAGATGGAGCTCAAGAAGCCCAGTTTCAAGTTCCCAATTGAAATTGGTAGGTATTCAGTATTAACTATTGTGAAGGCTAGGGCCATGGAAACTGAGATGCATCTTATAACTATGAACCAATTCAAGAGAAGACCAAAGTTTGACTACAGGGGTGTGAAAGATAAAATCAAGAGGAAAAACCAATTCCATGAACCTATGGTTGAAGATGTTTGGATAGATTTGATGATAAAAGATGTCAGGAAGTTGAACTATAGTAGGTTATCTCTTGAGTAGATAGAATATCTGGGACTTGCTGATATTCTTGAAAATCTAGTGGATGATGGAGAGTTGGTTGATTATAGATATAATACTGAACATGTTGTTAATACCCCCTCCCTTCAATCCAATGGTCCCAAAAAGAGCTGACCTCTTTGAGGAAAAGATTTAAACCTATATTGGCAAACACTAATAATTGGCTATCAAACAAGGGAATGACTTTATAAGAATTCCTCACAGGGTCAGAGATTGAGATTCAAGAGCAAACAAGAAAAAAGGTGGAGAACAAGATGAAGAACAAAAGTGATGTTCCCTCTTCTTCCAAGCCATATAAGCCTAAGATCATATTTGTGATGAAGAAGTTAGAAACTATGGAGAAAGAGTTTGAAATAGAAGATATAGAAGTTGAGAAATAGAGCACTGAAGAACTAACTATAGAAGAAATGGATATTGAAAATAAGCTTACGGATCAACAAGAGAAGGAATTTTTGTCTCCATAAGAGAATGTCCAAAAAGAAATGGGAGTTTCTTCTCCCTTGCTTGACACACCTATTGTAGCTCTTTTGTCTATTTCTTTTATTGATATTCCCTCTTTTAGATCTCCTTCTCCTTCCAAAATAATTTTTAACAACCCTAAAAACACTTTTGAAGATGTTCTATGTTCCTCAGGGTCTCTTCCTAGTTTGTCCTCCTCATCTTTTGATATTAGAGATGCTTCTATTTTTTATCACCTTGTAAGAGGTGCAGTTTTTACTAACACTCCACCTATTGTTTTCACTACCAGTGTAAGTGTAGTTTCAATGATGCCAACAATGGGGACAAACCCTAATGTGAGTACTTCTATGCTTCCACCATGGTTGTCAGGTTATACACCAAAAAGGAAGAAACAAGCCATCTCCCCAGATGACATTGATTTTAAAAAGTTGGTGCTTGTGAAAGTCAAGACCCTGAAGAAGCCAAAGATTATTTCAAAAATGCTTGGGGACAAAGGACACAAATTTCTAGAGATTGTAAGACCTCCACAGGATGCAACCATGGGAAGTTTTGATATGAATGATTACTCTATCTCTAGAGTTGAATTAGACAAGATAACTCATGAAAGTGGCAAGAATGATATGCAGTCAGCCATGGACATCCTAATTTAGAAATTTGATAAAAAGAAAGAAATGAAAGATCACTACAAAGCAATGGTGGAATAATTGACTGCAATGGTAAGGAAAATCACTTTTAGTTTAAAATTAGTAACTCCTGAGGTTATTTCTATAGAAGACCCCATCATTCAAAAAGTAGAAAAGGCTTATCTCAAAAGAAAAGTACTTAGATAGGATGCATGCACAAGTAATTTTCCTACTTACAGAGCTATCTGAGAAGATGGATAAAATGAGGAAAATAAGAGTAGAACTTGATGATCTCATTGATGTTGTTTCTCAAAATATTGAGAGCATAGAAAAGAATCATGATAAATGGATGGACATGAGAAAAATTAAAATAAGCACTCTAATATCAATTGGTGTCATTCTTAATAGAGATTCTTATATAGAAACTAAAGAGGTATCGACATATAGGAGCCATGTGATTAAATATTTGATCAATGACCTTGAAAATACAAGGAAACTTAGTGAACAAAGTGATATTAGTCTTTTGCATAAATTGGAGGAGCTACCTTGCAATCTCGTATCACAAGATAACCAATTTCTCTCTACAAAAGAAATGGTTCAGGAATTTAAAGATATGTTCCAAAAAGAGTTTGAAGATAAAACATTTTCAATGGCCACTATGGAAAATATTATAGACAATTAGTTAACTTTGGATAATCTAAAAACCAAGTTAACTGGTCACGCAAAATTAGTTACCACAGTAAGAGATGCCATAATTAGAGCCAAAATGATTTTCAAGAACACTGTTAGCCCAGACAATATCAGGATTCAAACAACTTTCACTATGTATGATGGTCACATGAAAAAAGATGGTGATATAAATTGAAGTGGTTTTTTCCCTTAGTTTATTTTGCATTTTTTAGGTGTACTTTTGAAACAAATTTGGACATATTTACAAGTACTTTTTTCATATGTAATTACATGTAAAAACATAGGAAGTCACAAGTCAATAAGGACTCTTACTTTTGAATAGGTCAAAGTAGTTAAGTTTTTCCTAAATATTCTCAAGGCCTCTCCTTATAAATAAAGAGGGCCTCTATTGTAATTGGATATCTTTTAGTTATCGAAGTGAAACTCTGCCAAATTGAAGAGCATTTTGAGACTTTGAGTTCAAATTGTAAATCAAATTTTATCAAGTGAATAAGAAAGTAAATGATCATTCTAACTTTGTGTTAAAATAACTTGTGTTATATTTGAAATTATTCTTATGTCCTTTTCCTAATACGATCTTATCTATTTGATTAAATAGTAGTGTGAGTGAGAATAATCTAGGAAATGTTTTGAATTTGATTGTGGATACTTTGTGCTACAATAATTATCTTTAGTTTTTGATTTAGTGTTTTAAAGTAAAGAATATTGGAAAGGCTTTAAACTACTATTATCTTTTGTGATCATATATTTTTTCATAGTTTTCGATGAAGACTTTGGGCTACACCTCATTCTACTATGTTCTAAGTTATAAATCAACAAAATAAGCAATGATAGACTTTGTCCTCTTGTGGGTTTCTTGATTTTTTAGTTAGTATCAAGAAAGTGTTCTTTTATTTTTTAAACATCATTTATGAAAAAAGAGAAATGGATGATATGATCTCACCCCTGAATTAGTATTTATTTTAAATTATTTTTTAATAGTTTATAGGGAACCTCCCCTTGCTGAGAGGAGAGATTTA
Organism: Torreya grandis; assembly: GCA_037957365.1. Lineage (NCBI taxonomy): Eukaryota > Viridiplantae > Streptophyta > Pinopsida > Cupressales > Taxaceae > Torreya > Torreya grandis. The sequence goes on along the minus strand of JARHVA010000089.1, from coordinate 2,052,277 downwards.
TCTCATTACACTATGGTTGATATAACCATTTTGCCTTTAGTTAGTTCAAGACAAAATATTCACCCAACATGGCATTTGTTTCTTGATAATATTATTTGTTTTCTCATCTAGTTTTGTTAGTTAACTTACCTCATGTGCTTTACCCTATAGAAGATAACAACAACCATAATCATAACAAACATATCCATGTGTATCATAATCAACATCATAATCATAATCACAACCATAACAAGCATAAAACCATAACATCTATGAGAATTAAAACAATCAAACATTTTACACCACATGTCTAAAATCTAAACAATGAAGCATATACTCATTAAGATTTAGCATGTCATAATAAAACATGAAGCATAACCATATATCAGTGTCTAACATACACAAAAAAAGCATAATCCATAAGAAATATAAACATCACATCATAAGCATTAAAAATCAACACAAACCATAAACCATGAACATGAGCATAAACAAAGAATATATATATATATATATATATATATATATATATATATATATATCATGAGTTAAATAGGATAATGTGTACAAATAATAGATAGACATGTCTCTCTCTCAAAATGTACATCTCACCACATTGAATCATAGGCCAAAATCAAAATGATATACAATAATATATAAAGTATATGAGTTGTCATGCCGTAGGGGCACCACTGTCTCCTAGAGTACCATTAGATCTTGTGCCTACCCACCTACTATACCTACTGATCCCCCAAATCTACCTAATTTTCTATCTATAGATGGTACCCACTGACCTAGTGTCACTACAGTGGCACCACCTACCAAGTTGGCTCTATACTCACCCCATCAAGGATCTTGCAGACACTATGTAAAAAATATGGCCTCATAATACCATAGATCCTCCACAATATCTAGGTATCATGTTATGGGGATCATGCCTAGTGGTCCTATCTATGTTTTAGCTATTCCCCTTCTTTGCCTCAAAGAGTCCCTCTCTTGCATAAACAAGGCAAGTGAAGACCAAGCCTAGTCCCTATTTCCTATGAAATTAGCAACCTGACCCTATATGGTAATAACTAACCCTGTAAGGTGGCTAACTACCCTTATAATGCTATAACTTGTACCTATACAATGACTAATGCCACTCTTGCTTGTCCATCAGGGCCAACCCCTTGTACTTGTGACCTCTGGCCCCCTCTCCCAATTGGGTCCACAACCATTGGCCTCACACCTCCATCATCCCCATCAATATCTATTACTACATATAAAGGTTGGTACCATACCATGTACCCATCTATAAAGTTAGCATCATCTATCTATGCCCTCACTAATAACTCCTCGTAATCTAGCAAAGTTGGAACAAGATGTGGCTCTAGAAATAAAATATTAGAGTCCTCATGCCTATACCTAGGGAATACACCCAAAATACACTATACAAAGACAAATTACCTCCTCACTCACTCAAATGGGATGAACTCCACCTCTCCATCCCTCCAGCCAAATACCCATCTATGTATCTCTATAAGGAGAGTGTTTGTCTCTTATAGTCAAGCCTTACTAGAAACTAAACAGAAAGTCTACAGGTGATATTTTTGATCACTAGTGCACCTAGTGCACCCTTAAAATAATCAATGTCATGGGCTTCTCCCCCTACACTTGACATAGAAAAGTCACCCCTCCACCACATAAATCCAATTGGGAACTTAATCTGTGTGAACCCTTCCATGGTAGGCCCACTGGCCTTAGCACTAAGATGTGTTTGTAGGCATATAAATGTAGAACTAGGCCAACACTAATACCATATCTCCAATAGGCCTTGAACCCCCACACCTCCCTATATATTTGGTCCAATAAAATAGGTACCCAACCAAACATAGTCTACCCTAGTAGTAGCTCCACCAACACCCCCAATAACAATTATGGGAACCACCCATTGCTCAAGTCAAGAAGAGCAATGCAGGAGATGGCTATCATCAACATCATCATGAGTCTCCTCTCACCTAAAGCCCTCACATCTAGCATTTTGTAGCTAAACCCACCAGCATGCCATGAGACTTGATCATTATCATCTCCATACAATAGCTTCACAATCTCCTTCCACTCCTATCACTCTTTATGATAAATTATATCACTCTGGAATGGAAGTCATGTGATCCTATGTACTTCCTTTAGTAAGATAGTCATCTTACCAATTGATAATAAGAAGGTGTGCAGTGGGATCTCATCTCTTGATGAGCACTATGACCATGGAGGCATCCCAAAGCACATGTTGATAGTGCCTAATCACCCCCAACCCAACCTCCTCCAAGTGGGCCCTATAAGCTAGGGTCATCCCCTACTAGATCTCTACAAAGATACATGGCACTTGATTGTCATTTTTATCTTTTCCTTGGACTGCACCAATTTGAAAACATGGCTTATTAGCCTACACCAATATTATATACTAACACCTACCCTACTCTACCTTAACCTTTAAGCAGCTAACCTATTTATCTAACCCCCTACCCATCTACCCAATACCCCCCACATTTTCCCTCTAAACCTATAATGAAAATGTATACCTAGCAAGCAAACACTTACCTACCCTTAGCCTATTTTTTACCATTTTCCCTCCTAACATCACTCATCATCAAGTACCAACACCCATTTTTACCAAAATTAACTAAAGACATTTTTTATAGAATTTAAGAAGAAACTTAGACATATCGACTGCTGGTGGTCATAGTGACCACCAAAAATTAGGTGTCCATTATTCCATGGGTATTGACTATCGACGATTAGACTCAACTGTCAATGGTCACTGTGGATATTCCACAACTAGAACACCCAAACCCTATCCTACCCAAAAACAACCAAAACATAGCTAAACCTTCCTACCTTTTCTACCATTCTTACCTACCCACCCCTATTAACCTACCCACTTAATCAATTTTCCAATTTTACAAATAAATTTACCTAGAAAACCCTAACTATAGCATATCAAACCATACCCAAGCATTTCACCTACCCTAACCTCCCACCCCATTGAAAATACATAAAATCAAGCTAATCTATCAAATTAAGGACACCCCCTACCTTATTTTATGAGTACCACCATGGAGTTAATTGAAGATCTACTCATCCCTACCTGTGTCAACATGCTCCCTGCATCTTGACTGGTCACCTTGATTCACCTCAGCAACCTTATATCCACTAGCAAGCAAGCTATCAACACTCACTTTCATCATGAGAAGATAAGCACTAGAGTTCCAAGTTAACACAAGAAAAAGTAAAAATGAGTGAAAAGTGATTCAAATTTCACTTTTATCCCATAGACTTTTAGGGTTTCCACCCTAATTGTCGATGGTTAGGGTGATTGTGGATGGCCACCCTTGGGCAACTTGATCATCGATGGTCATGTGGCCCCATTTTTTTGATTGTATCTTAAGTATTCTTATTTTAGCATAATCACATCAACTCACCCACCTATGGAGACTACCTTTTCCACCCACCCTTACCACCTCATCACCGCACCATTGGTCCATTTTGGCCCAACTAATGCATATTTTATGACATTTTTTGCTTGGTCCTTTGACTGTAATGACAACATTTTCATGTTGACCCTTTTTGTGTTTGTAATACCCTATGCTTACCAAACCCAATTATGTTTTTTTGAGATCACTTATTACCTTAGATACCCATGACACTTGACCTATTTGTGTTTTTATTAGGAGTACTTCCTACCTTGGATACCCATTAAAACATGAACATCATCTAGAGAAATTGATAGTAATAACCCGATCAGCTAGACCTAATGCTATGTCCTAGCTACCTCATCACCAATATTCCTAACACCAACCCTTATTTTTACCAACTATGAAAATATTGTCAATATGTGATCTTAGCTATCACACCTTTTTATTGCATTTTATGTGCTTGTTTACATTTTAGTGCCCAAGTTATCACCAACCTTCATGACATCCACCTTCATCATCATCTTCACCCACCTTATCAAACCTGAATTTGATTCTATTCTACCTCATTGACTCTTAGTTTAAGGGAGAACATCTCCTTCCATATTTAGGGCAACCAAAACTTTAATTATCAATTTATTTTTATTTTTTAGCTTGTTAATTAAAAGCTACATAACAAAAAGGGGCAAAATGTAGACACTAAGAATCTACACACCACAATTTCAAATGTCATAATTCCCCTAGAATACCTTGGGACCCCTTTTAAACCAATCTAATCCTCTGACCCTTAACCAAGCCTAACCCATAGTTAGTTTGTTCAAATGACTTAACTCACCCTTTTACCTGCTTTTACCCTTTACCCTCAACCATCAGTGGTCAAGTTAACCATCAACGGTCACCTTGACCATTGATGATCATGGTCCACCTCTTAAACCACCAACATGCAAATCATCCACCTTGATTTTCTAAAAATAGCTTGTCTAAATCTAGTTATGAACCATTACATGAGTGAGTTATAATTAGGAAGCCTAGTTCACATCTTATTACAATTCTCTTGCCTTGCCTATAATAAGAGAGGAGCAAGAAGGTAAAATCCATCTAAATTATTATCAAGAGCTTATGCATCTAGAATTATCTTTTTGCAGGTCAATCATAATCAACAATCCAATAATATAACTACTACAATAGAAAACCAACTTGCCACCATAGCTTCACCAAAGCACCAATTACTATTACTCTATCATAATCATGTCAGACTCGACCAATGAATCCACCACCTCAATCAACCACCCAATCATCTTTCCATAAGATAAACATCTATTTTTTGATATTTATTTACTTTATTTACCTTTTACACTCAGCCTAACACCAACCCCTCTCCAAAAATCCAACCTTGTGATCCTATCAATTACCTAATTATCAACCTAGATCTACACATAGTTACCCTTGATGGTTGTCTCAACTGTTGATGGTTTATCCAACCATCGATGGTCACCCTAATTGTCAACAGTCACCTTAACTACTGATGATCATCCCAACCATCAATGGTCACTATGGCATCAAATTATAACAAGTTGTTTCACCTACCTACCCCTAATCAAACCTGATTTTCTATATTCTTGCCTATTCACTGACCCCTTTCTGATTTTTTGAAGTAGACCCCAATCACCTAACACTAGTATTAATTAGCTTATTGATATTTTAAATCATTTTTAGTATATTTATTAGCAATTATCCTTTGTGTTTAATTTTATTACCTTTTGATTATTGATGCAAGTACTTTCTATTCTTTTTATAAACATCATTATTTAAAATGTGTGGATTGATAGCCCTGAGAAAGCTCTTACTTTTAGGATCTAGCTATCACTAGGCAATCCACTCAACTATATGTCTAATAAACAAATTTTCTTTAATGATTTTTTATTTTCAAGTCATCTTCCCAAGCCAAAGAGGAGTTCTTCACAATCTTCTGATTCAAAATGCACACAATCAAATAGGTTTTTCAACCATACTATACTTAGTTTCTTCTTTTTCCCTTCTAAATAATAAGCATAAATTATTTGAAACAAGTATGCTTAGGATAAGTGGTGTGGTGCCACATGTATTCTCTTAGATTTGTCTACTCATGTCATTTTAATAGCTTTGGTCCCCCCCAAACTTAAAAAATCACACTTTAGGTGAAACAAAAAGTGTTTCAAAAGCTTACTTGTAAAAAGGGACCTACATCTTCATCTAATGACACTCATTCAATATCTGGTGACTAATACCCTCCTTGTAAAAGCACAGAGATAACATGCATCAAATCAATTATTCTCTAGAGGGACTAATGGGTTTATGAGCATGATTGAGCATAGTAATATGATGTGGTGAGCTGGTACTTCTCTAAACAAAGCTAGGCATTCACTCTTAAAAATGAGCATGGGATGCCATGTGGTGAAGCTACATTTGAATACTACATTAAATACTCCATGGCCCCCCCAAGTTCTACTTACCAATGGTACAACTTTGAGGCCTGACCAAAACTCTTAGGAACATGGGGCAATGCATGTTGAACTGGCACTCCTCCTAAGGGGAATGAAGTTTTTACCAAGATAGATGAGCATTAGGCTACCACATGGAGGAAGTAGAAGGAGACTATTAATTATAATTTTTTTGAGAAAGGGGGCTTGAAGAAATAAAAGATAGAAAGGGGAAACAATTGAGAAGTATCAAGGAACTACCATCTATCAAGTGAATCTAAAACTATAGATCAAATTGCTCTAAAATAATCAACATGGATTTATGATCCACAATTTTTAGTGACTCAAAAGGGAGTCCACTTATAGATGAAAAAACCTAAAACTTTTGGTGCTTGAACCAATCAAAATAAAATCTTAAAAATGGGAAGAAGATGGATACTTATAACTTTTGAAGGGCTACCTATAAGGGTTCCCATTCTTCTTCCTTCAGCTAGGTATTTTTATTAAGAGCCTCAGAGTCTCTATCCAAGTTTATTACCTCCTTAAAAAATATATATACCCTAAGTCTTTGACCACCACCAACATCTAAAACTCCAACTGGATGAGTGGGTGTAAAATCTTCTCCACTTCAAAAGTATCAGTCATTTGACCAAGAGCCATGAAAATTGTCTGGTCGTTCTACTTTTACTTGAGAAATGTCTTGATCTTATCCTTAAATATAATAATATTTTTATCCAATAAAGGAGAGGGGAGTCCCAATTAGACTAATTGATCTATGCATCCCTTCCTCTATTGGACTGCTTGCTCCAAGACATTAAAGAATATCTGACATTTTTTTGCCACCTTATTATAGCTCAAGAACTCATTTACTTTCACTGCCACCTACCTTTGGTTAGCCACCCCTACTTCCTATAGAATTTTAGGAGAAGTGTTGTAGAGATTTTGAACTAAACTCTATGAGTTCATGACCTTGGGGGTGATGAAGGCAATTACCTGATCTAAAGATGAGCTCACTTGGGTGGCTAAATTTTATGCATCTATAATGAAAGCAAACATCATCTTTAGGATTATTACCATGAACTTGATCCTTTCCCAATAATAATTATACAAATACTAGATCAAGGGGAGGATTTTTACACCCTAAAGGCAATCATCAAGATCATTTTTTAGTCTTTCAATATCTTGATCCTTGATTGAGGAGTCTTGATGCACCAAGTTCTTTAGTTGTTGGAGTGCCTAATTAGAATCAAATAACTTCTTGTGAACCTCATCTAGCTCTATATTTATCTCTTATAGTCTTGTTTTGGTAGCCATTCACTTGTTAGCTTCAACCTAGAAGCTTTCCATTATGACACAACCTTGGAGGTTGGTCCTTGCCTAGCTGAGGTTGGTGTCTTTGGTTTTAACTTTAGCATTGAGGTGGTGAGCTATGGCCTTAACCTTGGTAAGTTCCTACTTGGTTTTCTCCAACTGGTGGGCTATCTTGATGTATTTCATAGTCATAATTTTTTTTGTTCTTCCATAAGCTTGACCCTATCAGTAGGCTAGGCTTGATTGAGGTTAAGTCTAATAGCTTAGATGGTGTAGTCCCATAGTTGCATTTATTTTTGGAGATTAATTACCTGGGGGGTCAGATGAGAAACTAGGAGGGACTATTGTCTAAGGTCTTAGAATGACCATATGTGGGGTTAGGCATTAGCCTTGGCCCATTTTCCCCTTTTCTTCTCCATTTGAGCACATCAGGTTATCTTTGCTACATCCACATATTACTTGAATTTATCAAGCACTTGAATGATTTATCCCACAAAAGGGGTCCCTTGTGGTAGTGCAAATGGGATTGATAACTACCAATGTGAAGTAGTGGATCTTGATCTTGTGGAAGTGATCAAATGAATAGTGAGGGATGAAGGGGAAAAAATTGAGAGCCTATGAGGAAAAGATAATGGTGATTGTGAAATGAGTGAGGATGAGATGGATGATGAAGGTGGGGGGTAAGGAATGACATACGAGAGGAGATAAATATGGTGGAAGAGAAGGGGTTTGTCTTGACAATGGGTTGGGTGGGTGAGGAGAAGATTGAGGCTAAGGTAGTATCATGTTAGTTAGTGGAAATTAATATAACCCATAGTGGTGCTATTAGGGCTGAAGAAGAGGTGATGAGAGGAGTTAGAGTGCTTGATTAGGTGGTAGCTAATGCCACAACTTGCATTAGACCTATCGAGGGAAAAGGGGTAGTAGTGAAATAGGTGGAAGTAGAAATAAGGGAACCTATAAATTAGATCTTCTTCTATGGAGGGGCCATCAATGGGCTAGAAACAAGGGCCTTAATCTACTTGAGCTAGGATGACCTAGCCATGAGGTGCTCAGAGGGTAATTTTTGTTGTTATGGGGCTGTAACATATGGAAATTTGGATGGTAGCCATGTCTAAAGGGTCTAGACTAGACCTTTTTTTTTATACTTCCTCTTTTATTAGAGAGATGTATTTTTCCTCCTCTTTAGGGGTATATTCTTCTTCATCATCCCCTAACACCTTGATTTTAGGTGTATACTCCTCTAACATGTTTTCTTTAGGATGGGACTCATCCTATAGTTTTTCAAACTTCTCATTTGAGGCATCCTCATACAAATAGACATGTGGTTTGCTAATCTCATATATATACTTCAAGAAGGAAACTTTCTTCTCTTTACTCCATCTTAAATTATTTAGCCACTATTTCATCCTCTTTGACAACTTCTTGGTAGGATCGAAGGCTCAAAATTTATCATAGAAAGACTCCCATGATTTGGGGATGTCTTGCAAGATCAAGGCCAGGTCTACATAATTTTGAGGGAGGTCTTCTATGAGTGACTTCCCCTACTCTAAGTAGGGATAAGCCTAGTGCCCAAATGCACTGGTAATCTTCAAACCCATTATATATCCCATTGAGTCACAATATCATCATTAATATATTAGGTTAAGGCCCATCTCTACTATCTTGGCCATAGGGAGACATCCCTGGTGCCTTTTATGTATTGTGATGTCACCTCTTAAAAAAGGAATGTTATATAACCCCTTTTTCTTCTTACCTTCCCTGTAGATGAAATACATTGTATCGAGTTATTAGGCCAACTCAAGGGTCAAGGTCCTATCAATTATCATATGAGGGAGTTGTAAGGGCTCTCCCACAAACCCATGAACTTGGATGAATGAAAAATGTTCCACCCAAAATAGTTGATTGGGACCTTGCTGCCTACAAGTAATGCCTATTACTCATCGATCATTTGGGGAATTACATCCTACCTTCTAAGATCCAAGATAACTAGAGCTATAAACTACTATAAGAACTCATAATAGTCCCCAATGATTAATAGGATGGGGGTCCATACATTGATCATGTTTGTTATATTGGGAAATACATCTGTATTTGTGATGTTTAATTGTAGATATTTAGAGAAGAACTTAGAATGCTACTATAGAATTAGGTGCATAAGGTAATATAGATACTAGAAGGTACTCGTTACTAAGAAATTTTATAGTTTTACTCTTATGGTGGAAGTGACGGCTTAGTAAAATTCCATCCAAAATGTTTCCACATTCTCTACCATGGTCATGAGGAAGATTGCACCTATTTGGAACTCTTTAGTTGGCATCAATATCCATGCCCAAGATGGATGCTAGCATGGACATAGTGTCTTTCACATGTTATGTAGGGAAAGTCAATAGGTATAGGGGCATGGGAGTCATCTCTATGATATTTTGGTTGAGAAGAGACCCAAGAAAACATGCTTTATCCTTCACTTGGGAGTCTTAGATGTTTTGAGGGCTCTCAATGCTATAGATGACAACATTAAGATTGTGTTGGAGTCAAACCATTACCCTAAAATTATTTTCACCAATATTAACCCTAATATGAGCATCCCTTATGATCATGCCAATTTTGACATCATAATTTTTAGTGAAAATGGTGACAATTTTGGGGTAAGGGTGCACATAGGACACCATATGCTATGCTAAGGTGTAATCCCATATTTTGCACCTGAAGGAGGTATACTCCTTCCTACTGATCTGATCAATATTTTGGGCGTATCCACCTTCCCTTAGATTTTTAGGATTATGGGCCAATTCTAGATCAAATATCTCATCCATACAGTCAATCACCAAGGCCCTATCTTTGTAAGTTCCTTTAGTCACCTATATGGTGTTTGGTACTTTTTTTTTTCTTGGGCAAGGGATGAAGCATAGGATTTGTTCATGATGTATGTGAGAGGAGGGCTTCCTATGCTACTTGAACCATGGGCTCTCTATTTTTAAGGCTGTTTCATACTTCCTAAAGAGGAAGTATAAGATTCCATAGTCTAAGAAGATGGAGACTGGTTCAAAAGATATCTCAAGTGTTAGGTCGATGGTTTTTGCTACTTCCTTTCAATTATTAAACTTCAATTGCTCGATGATCTCTTCAAAATTAGAAAGTATCAAGTGTTTGCCTTTAATAAATAGGTGGTGTATTTATGTACTAGTTCCACAAAGCAACTCATCATATAAAATTCAAAAATGAGTGCCCTCATAAATGGTAAGAGCAGCATGCATGTTTGAAGGGCCACCTTTCAAAAGATTTACAATAATCATTATAGGGAATCATGCATAATGGATTATATAACATTAATGATAGAAGAAGTTGGTAGATAACCATTTTTTAAAGAATTTTTTTGAATATATGGAGAGATTGAGGAGAGGATGTGTGGTGATCTGATCAGCCACTTGTGCTAATGACACTTATTTGAAAAGGAAACAATAAAAAGAAGGGAAAACAATAAGGAAAGGAAACTATCTAATTATGTACAAGGGATGGTAGGAAGTTAATTGAAATGCTTTAGGTTGATCCCATTGATATATATAAGGCATTTCCCTCTAAATCCTTTAGTTTGAAAGCATTTCTCTATAAATTGCTGACAATGCAAAAAAGTTTGAGTGCTTAGTCCTAAGAATTTTTCTAACCATCTCTTTACTACTTATTTTTTGATAATATTTATGTCACCTACCAACTCCCTTAATTCCTAAAGTTTGAGTAATTTAGCAAACCAGACCTCCATTATTCTATTCTCCTTGATCTCGATAGCCTTTAAGAGCTATTACATAGGGATTTTTGAAGACACTGGAATCACCACTTCCTTCTGATATATAAGCTTGTATGGGGAAGTTTTCAATATCTACTTGGGGGTGATGTGATCCATCCATAGAGTTGTTCTCACATGTAAGTACTAGTATCTTTGCTTATTGTTACCCATTATTTTGATTAGCCAAATCAAGTTATTATTTGTAGACTCCACCAATCCATTCCCTTATGGGAATTAATTAGATTAAGTATTCAATAAAATGCCATTATGGATCATGAATTTGAAGACTTTGGATCTAAAGAAGGCTTTCACATTATCTGAAATGATCATTTTTGGCAAGCAAAATCTAGCCATGAGCTCTTCATAAAAGTTGAGAATTACATTCTTAGTTGTCTCTTTTAGCAGGATTACCTCAATCCACTTGGTGAAGTAATTAGTGGTTGTTATTATACACTTATAACCTACATTGGAGACTAGGTTGGTCATTTTGATGAAGTCTAAGCCCCACTATGTAAAGGGTTTATTGATCATAATTGGATTGAGAGGCATGGCCAAGTTTTTCCTCTTTCTAATGAAGAATTGACATTTCTAGTATCTTTTAACTACCTAACAATAGTTTGTGAACATGGTTGGCCAATAGTACCCTATCTGCATGATCTTGTTCATGATAGTCTTGGTTGAGAAATGGCTACTCAGGGAGTGAAATGCATATCTTGTAAAATATTTTTTGCTAGGGGCTTGTTAATGCACCTGAAGAGGTCTTTATGTAAATTCCTCTTGAATAGAACTCCTTAGACTAGCATATATCTAGACCCTTATCATCTATAAAATCTTCTCTTATGTATGGGGACACCATTTGGATACCTACCAATTTTTATGAAGTGGATCTGGTCAGTCAGTCAAGATTCTTCAGCTTCAAACTATCTCACTAAGGCTACCTCCAATGTGTTTTGATCTACCACTGGGAGATCTATATACTAGGCCAGGTACTCATAAATTCATTTTCCTCTAATTACCTTGGTTGTCCTAACTTTTATTCCATATTCTAGGATCTTATTGATCCAATTATCCCTCTTCTTCATAATTTATCTTTCTATGATATACTCATGGAGATTGGAATATGTGGTGTACACCATTATCTTGGTACCCACCACAAGGTACCTAAAATTATTAAGGCCCTTCATGATGGCAAAGGCTTGCCTTTCTAAAAAAATTTATTTATCTTTATACCCATGCAAAGTTATATAATAGAATGCGATCGAGTATTCTTCTCTGCCCTCCTCTTCTATTTGAGTTAGCATGGTCGCAAGGCTATGCTCACTTCCATATACATACATAATGAAATATTTATAAAACTTAGGGTTAAAAAGTATAGGTGTGCTGGATATTTCACTCTTTATTCCTTCAAATGTTGTTTTCCATTTAGTCATCCATTTAAAGGCCTAGTCCTTTTTCAACATTAATGTGATTGGTCTGACCAATCCTATTAAGTCTGATATGAACCTGTTGATAAAATTGATCTTCTTGAGAAAAGCCTAGACTCCATTTTTGTTTACAAACAAGGTCAAGTCTATTATGGATTTTATCCTCCATAAGATGCATCCTTGGAAACTACATATCCAAGAATCATACCCTGGTGAACTTCAAAGATGCATTTTTTAGGGTTTTTGGAAGACTTTTTCTAAATGGTTAAAGTGGTCTTCTTTATTTTTAGAGAATACAATGAGGTCATCTAGGTAGATCAAAATAATTTTATTGATTATGCCTTTGAAAGCTATGTATATCACTCATTAGAATATTTTCCTTGGAATTGGAGAGGATGAAAGGCATCTTCACATATGCAAAGGTTCCCCACTTTGTAGTGAAGGTGGTTTTATGCTGATCATCCTCCTTTATCCATACTTGGTTATACCCATAGAATCCATCTAAAAGCAAAAACATCTTTATGTCTGATATTGTTTGAAGGATATCCTTCATGGAAGGGAGAGGGTAATGATCATTTAGGGATGCCTTGTTTATATCCAAAAAATCCATATGTAGTCAATTTTTTCACTTTTTTTTGCACAGGGACCAGGTTAGATACCCAAGTTAAATGCTTGATTAGATATATAATCCTTGAATCAATTAGTTTCTTGAGCTCTTAAGCCATCAATAATTTGATCTTAGGTTTCACTCATCGCTTTTTTTGCTAGACTAGTTTGGATTCTTCTGCTAGGTTGATGGTATGATGAATGACCTCCTAGTCATATCATTTTAGGTCATCATAAGTCCAAACAATGATGCCCTTGTATTTGTCATCAAAAGAAACCAATCATTATTTATCCCTCTGAGGAACTTCTTTTATAATTTTTAACTATCTTCTACCTCCAACATTGAATTCATAGTAATCCCCATATTTACAACAAACTTGCACTTATCATTCCTTGCATCATCAGAGTCAAAGAGTTTTTATAGAGTGATGAGGCTCTTTTGTGCTGTCTTCAATTACATGATTTTATTTCTGTATTCTTCCTCGATCTTCAACTATAGTTACTTTATGGATTTGTAGGATTGTTATAATAACATTGCAATTTGAGCATCACTCTTAAACACTTACCAATTTTTATCATTATCTAGGATAGTGGGCCTGATGATGACCTAAATCACCTATTCATTAATGAACAGGTCGATCATTGGGTCAAATTGACAACTCACTATTACCATTCTATTGGATTTTGGATTTTTGGCTCTAGAATGATTTGAATATTAAAGGCCTCAAAGGATTCAATTAAGTCCTATATGTAGGGATGGTAAGACCTCATATGCACATTTTTACCATGACCACCCCTCTTATTTATCTTACAATTAGTTCAGAGTCATCGAACACCTTCAAATGTTTAATACCCATTCAATGGGTGAGGCTAAGACTATGGACTAAAGCCTTGTATTCTATTTCATTATTTGTATAAGCAAACTAAAAACAAAAATCTCTAAGTATTTCTTACCTAGAGGGAGATGTTAGTTGGATATCAACTCTGGATCCAACCTTGCATTTGACACCATTAAGATGTAGATTCCAAAATTTAGAATCATATTTTGCCCCTTTGTTATCATCTTATTTCTTCTTTACGACCTTGAGAATGACTTAGGCTTCATCATGGATGATGTAGTTTCTGAAACTAGTGTAATCAAAGTTTGCAAACATGTCACTCTTAATGAAATCATTGATGAGGGCCTCTTCTTTGAGGCTTCTATTGTTCACCACCTTTTCTCCCTCAATAATCTCTACATAATGTGTCTCTATCCTTGAGAAAGAGGTGTGTGTTATCTCTAAATTTTCCATTACTTCATGTACTATGTGTTTTAGGTGGAAGGGCTTGGATAACACCTTCAGATTTAAACCATGCTTGGTCCTTAGGATCAGATAAGACCAATCCAATGATAGGTATTCACCAATATTGGTGGTGAAATCTCTTGGTAAGCATAGCCCAAAGATAGGTGGGATGTCTATCACCACAAGATCGTGTAGTATAGTGATGCTTGAGAAAGAGTACAACGTGAGAGGAAGAGCCTAAATGATTCCTAGGGTTTGAACCTTTTTTCTATCTAGCTATATCACCCCCTTATTTAAGGGCTCATAATTCAATTTTAGTGCATCAAATATTTGTTTGGGCATCACCATTGTGATCGCACCTAAATCAATCATGGAATTTTACAATAATTTATTACCCATAATTAAACTTAGATAGAATAGATAATGCCTTAATTTTATTACCCCTTCCTTGATATTAATGAATATGGAGGGTACTTAAGGTTGTGTTCTCGTGATGGTTCCCTTCTCTTTTTCTTTTGCATGCTTCATGGGTGATTTTATTTTTCACAAGTTGCTCCTTATCTTCTAAGGCTTTATTTAATAAGGTCTTCTATTCAAGGATGGAAAAGATATCGTAGAGAGAAACCTTAGTTTGTGGCTTCTTTATCTTCTCTACCATGCTATATAACTTTAAAGGTGGGACCTCAGGGTCTTTTAGCTTGTTTTGTACTATGTCACTATGCCTTTGATAGACTACGAGTGAGGGATAAGGTATGAAGCATTTTAAAAGGTTATTTTATACCTTGTGGAAGCATCAAGGCCCTTAGCTAGTCTTTTCTTTAACCATGTGAAGTAGTCATATTGCATTTATAAGGATCTATACATGGGAACTTCATTTATGAAGATTGTGTCTTCATATTCTACCCAGGAGAATAGTACATGTTATAAAACTATTTATTCCTCTTATTATAGGGATATACCCTACATTTTCATCATTAGAACAACATTTTTGGCTCTCGAGGATTGGTAGGTATAAGCTTAATTTAGGGTATTTCCCTACTATCTCTATTTGGTGATCTTTTATTGTAAGTTGCCCTGTGGATAATTTTGAGGCCTATAAGCTTCATTACAAGGGAAATACCATGAGTTAGAGTCATCAACCAAGTTATTCTAGACAACCACTAGTTCTTTGTTCATGCTCTGTACTACTATATATAATGGATCTAGGACTGTAACCATCTGATTAGTAGGTTGTGTCATATGATTCAATGCTTGGTTGTTCAGCCCTTGGTAGTTTGGCCTTTGCCTCTCCTAATACTAGTTCTACTAGTATGGGGGTCTCTTTTCTTGGTAGTTTTTGTAAGAGGGATTTAGAGGATTAATTTGTTGCCTTTTGAGATTTATAATCTCATTAAATAAGTTCCTCAAAAAACTCTTCATTTCATTCATCTCAATAGCCAGTGAGGGTGCGGTAGATGTGCTCACCTGAGTGGGAAAGTATTCATACATGGAAATAGGTGGGGATCCTAAATTATTAAACATTTCTTCTTGAAAAGGTAATGATATCTTAGGGAACATTAACATTGGTGGCTATGGAGGAAGTCTTCCTACATTGATCAGATTATCCTCTGCCCTTACTATGATATCATATGCATCTAGCAACATTTGGCCTCCAAGCGATTGGATCATAATTGCAATATCTAAATTGAGGGCCTTTAGATAAAAAATAATGGCCATGCCCATATGTGGTCTATCCACCAATAGAATTCTTCACCAGGTATTTTTAAATCTAGTGTTGATATTGACCATGGCTTCTTGCAGCCCCTTTTTGATGGTTATTAATTGTTATAAAAGGGAAGATCGATCCACATTTTCATTAAATTTCTCAAATAATATATTTCCTAGGTCATCTTAGGTAGTGATAGAATTAGCTGTCAAATATCTATATTAATCAAGATCTTATCCTTTAAAAGAGGTTGTTATTAGCCTAAAGGATACAATCTTAGTGTTGATGTAGTGGACAGTGCACACATTTACCACATCTTGGAGATGATCAATCATATTTTTGAAATCTTCACTTGATAACTTGGGGAGCACTTTTAAATCATTCAAAGGTATGGGGTCCCATTGGTCTAAGGGTGTTTGTGGGATCAAAGGGATACCACTATTTCATAACAAAAATTTCCTTGGTGTAAGATGCACCATTTATTTTTGTTGATGTGGTCATTATTTTTGCTACATAGTGCTATACCTTATATTTCTTTGGTGAGTAGGAACTCCAAAAGGTGATATCAGTAGATTTAGATTATTCATATTTTATGACATTGTTATGGGCCTATGGCTCATAAACACAAGATTCTAGTTTAGGAAGTTAGTAGATCAGTCCCACTGGGTGTGCCAAAAAATATTTAAACTATTGATGCTTCAAGTTTACACTCTAGGTTATACAATAATCTATGGGAAGATTTAAAAACATGGGACCAAATGTGGTTTGTAAAGTGACCTCAAGGATTTTGGAATCTAGCTCTTCATTCAATTTGAGGGGTGGAAAGGGATAGAAGGGAAAAATAGTAAACACCATAAATGTAAATTTAATCTAAGGTGATGTGCCAAAAGGATTTGAAATGTTAATTGTAAACTTGAATAAAATAGCACAAAACTCTAAACACCATATATAATAAAAGAGCTTGAAAGCATGAATTAATATCTATAGTATGAACAAAGATCTATACTATAGAAGTAGAGGAAAAGAGATAGTAGACATAGATAATTTTAATTTCAAATAACACATAACACCACATCCTCTTCATTATGGATAGGGAACTAAATATAGAAGGCCACAAAAGGCAAATATAAAGCATCCACTAACATTCGTGAGGCACACCTACTAAGGTTGTAGAATAAAAAATCTAACTGTTACTATACGCTAGTCTATTACAATGGTTGCTTAGAGAAATAATAATGTGAAAACAAAATAATTACCAGTCCCTTTTAAAGGGGGAAAAACTTGAATATATAGGCAAAATAATTTCTCAAAGAGATGATAGCTAAAGATTCCACCACTTGTGCCTATGATGTCATTACAACTAAAAATGATCTAAAACTCATGAGTGTAATCACTCCCTAGATTCCAAATATGATGCAAATACATCTTATTATGGCCAGTACACTTAGGAAAAGTGTGGTGGCACCACATGTATTCTCTTAGAGTTGACTATTCTTGCCATTTTAACAGTTTTGGTCCCCCCCAAACTTAAAAAATCACACTTTAGGAAAATCTTAAAGTGTTTCAAAAGCTTGTTTAGAAGGAGGGACCCATGTATTCATCCAATTGTGCTCATTTGATCTCTAGTGATTTACACCCTCCTTGGATAAGCACGGGGATGACACATGTCAAATCAGCACTTTTTTAGAGGGAATGATGGATTTATGATCATGATTGAGCATAAGAATTCCATGTGGTAAGCTCGTGCTTCTCTTGAGAAATCTAGGCATTTACTCACCAAAATGAGTATGGAGATACCACATGGTAAATTTGTATTTTAATAATTGATTAATTTATCCATGGGGTCCCCTAAGTCCTATTGACCAGTGACACAACTTTGAGGCCTAACTAAAAATAAAAAACTCTGAGGAGCATGGGGGTGATGCATGTCGAGCTGGTGCTCTTCCTGAGGGAACATAGTTTTTCCCAAGTTAGATGATCATCGAGTGACCATGTGGAATAAGTAGAAGGAGGTTGATACTTATCAAAATTTTGAGAAAGGGGGTCTAAAGAAAGAAAGGGCCAAAAGGGGAAACCACTGAGAATTACTGAGGAACTACCATTTGTTGAGTGAATTTGAAGCTAAAGATCAAAATGATCTAAAATAATCAATGTAGATTTATGATCCATAGTATCCAACACAAATTAGATACTTTTGGGAATAATTATGGAAATCATAATACTATTGATGAGGCACAACTAGCTCTAGATGCCTAACCCTGATGTTAAGCCATGTGTAGACAAGTTCCTCTAGGAATTCAAACTTTGGTGAACCATTTACCCTTTTCAATGTGGGAAACCTATTAAGGTAGTATTTTAGCCTACATAACTAGTGATAAGACACAACTAATTTCACATCTAATACCAAGTTAAAACATACTTATGAAGGCTTATCAAGATGTGTTCCTAGATTAGCCACTCCTATGGTAAGGAGAGGGTATCTAATTTCAATAATGTTTGGGAAATTATGAGGATCAATGTTTATTTCAATGGTTCCTATCATTAAAGTATGATCCCTATCCTTGGGTATGAACATACTCAAGGGAAGACAAGGGTTTTGTATAGGTGGTCTAAGATCAATGGGGTAAATAAAGCATTCATCTAGTTCTACATGATGAAGTAATGGGTGACCCTGATAGTAGTGATAGAAAGAGTTAAGGTAATCTCCATAAACCTCCAATATTTATACCATGTTAATGTCAAAAATTTGATCAATCCCCCTTAGGGATCCTAGCTATAGGAATTAATAAGTTAAGGGGCCTACCCCTTATGTGAGGTGAATAGGAGTGTTTATGGATGCATGGTGTCCTAGTCTCACATAGGGAGAGAAGTTAGGGAAGAAATTTTAGGGATCTAAAAGGTTGTATTCTAATCTCTGGATCAAGGTAGGTGAGATCTTCCATGAATTCAAAAGAGCATTTGTCTAACTTCCCTTTCATAGTCAAGAGAATACTAGCATAGTTGGGGCCCCACTTAGGTGTGGAAAGTATGCTAGTGTAATTAAGGTCTTATTTCAGAAGAAGAGGTGTAGGGGTGTAGTTGTGAAAATTAAAATATTGGGGATAGGTAATGGGAAACACCATTTAACCCATTGTTATGTGTGGGAAAAATTTTAGGAATTTGGTGAGTATTTTTTGGGGTCATTTTCTTGTATGATGGAGATGAGGGGACTTTATCTAGGGACATATGGGTAACTATGAGTTTTGATGTTGATTTATATTTTACCCATTATCATAGTTTAGGCCCTCTCCTTAGGTATAGGGACAACTAGAGGGGGGAGTGTTTTGACCAATTGTCGATGGGCCCATAGTGTGATGAAAAATGGGACTAGTCATAGATCTAAGTAAGATGGCTGAAATTTCTTAGAAAAGGAATAATATTAGGTCAGGGACTATGGAGAATAGGTAGGGTCCTTTCATAGGATGATTAATAAGCATAATTTGAAGTGGTGTGATAGGACAAGGGTAGAGTTTCAGTTGGGGTGTGTCTTCATATAATTGAGCATCAGGTGACCACATTGAAAATTACTAAGATGGTCATCATATGGAGGGGTCTATTCATATTTAGATACTTCTACCATAAAAATATTAGGTAATAAATCCAACCCCCTTTAGGATTATTGGCTTGAAGTTTCTAAGAAGCTGTATATTCCCACCCCTCATAAATCAAAGGGTGTAGGGACCGTAGGGACCATATCCTATCCTAACACACAATTTTTTTTTGTTTAATTAATGTTGTATGTGAATATAACTTGGGTATATTTTTTCCTATCATATATCCTTTGCTAATCAAATAAGAATCTAACCATATAAGTTAGGCATCTATTATCTTTTGCCAAATGGGCAAGCATCTAACCATACAAGTTAGGCATCTATTATCTTGTGCCAATCAGGCAAGCATCCAACTATATGGGTTAGGAATTTATTATCTTTTTCCAAATGGGAAAGCATCTAACCATATGGGTTAGAAATCTTACACATGAGTAGGTTATGCTCTGGCCAAAAACTTGAATCATCAAGATCAACCAGATCCTAAGTTACTCACTATTCACCACTCATATTTACTGGATAAGCATCGAGGTCACCATGACAGGAGTATAAAATATATAAAAAATAGTCACATTCTAACTCAAAATTTGGCCTAAAGCCTTGAAAATTGTGATGATCCAATTGAGATCCTTTCGAGTATATCACAAAATTCTTATTTTTACTTTGTTTATCTAAACTAGGGTCTTATTATAATGTCTTGCCTTTTCATTTAAATTTAATCTTGTTTAGCACACGATCCCAACCCCATCCTAATCACCTGCATACTAGAAGCATCACTCACTTCCTAGACTACCAACATACCTGCCTTTAAACAGGATCAAGGTTTAGTATACATGTAGTTCTATTTTCTATTCTAAGTTTCATGTGAACTATAGGTTTGGGTATGCATCTCTTTCTAGGGCCCTGCTCCAATAGTTCCTCTATAATTACTACCCAAATGGAAGCATAAAAGTATCAATTTAAGTGACTGAATACTTGTTTAACTAAACAAGCCCTAAATCTTAACAAAAAATAAAAATGAACATTTACAAGATGCATCCCCCCTTTCTACTTTTTATTTACATCAACAATGTTCTTGATCCTTGCTTTAGACAACCTAATCCGTATAATTTCTATTGCCAAAGTTTTATTATCTGAGAGCCATATGGTTGGTGGTTTCTTGATAATAACTGGTTTAACACTCTCAATCCTAGTTTTTATTGTTCCTTTTTGGTGGTATCAAGTTTTGAGTAAGAAATGTACTTTCTCTAATTCTATTTCATAAGTTCACAAGTCAAAATATTTTTAGGTAGTCAAAGTTGTTCCCTTATCTTAATTAGTGTTGTTGACTAAGATAGATTATCCCACCCCTTGGTGTTGTTAGGCTATGGATGTAATAGCTCAAACATGATGACATTAATCATAAACATGAGCCAAAAGCATTGCTTAATATCGAACATTGTGTAGTTTTATTTAACCTTAAATTTTTGGTCTAAGTTGAGATTTAGAAGTAAAAAATACTTGAAATAAATTAATGCATTATATTTCAAAAGAGAAAATTATTGAGTAGGAAGGTAGAAAACAAATCTGTAACATGATCTTATAGTTTAGTCCTTATGTCAATTTTCAAAAATGATATTTTGGACAATTACATCTTTAGTCCACTTAGGTAAAATTTTCTAGAAAATAATTATACACATGGAGTTTAAGAATGCTATTTTGAACTTGAATTTAATGTTAAATAAATCATTTATACGCTTGAAAGGATAGTTCTAAAATTGAGGGTTCAACCCTAAAATCAAGAATATTTGTTTTCATACTATTCTTAATGATAATAAAATTCATCATCAAAGCTAAAAAACAATCAAAGTAAGGGTCCACTCAAAATATTGTTTTATGATAACTTAGATTGCTTTATGTTAATTTCATGTATCAAATCAATAATCTCACAATCTAGGTTTACCATGTAACTTTATAGACTAGATCAAATGTATTTCAAAAATTTATAACTAGGTACATGGAAAACAAAACTGATTTATTTAATGCTATATTCTACTCTTTTCACTGAACCGGGTATAGAGATCATGTTAATGTTTGTAAATAGATACATAATTTAAAATTGTATATATAAAATAATATTAAATGAACTCATATTTTTATATGTTATATGTCTCTCGAATATTTGATTGCTTTATTACATTATTGTTTGCTATAAAATCATTTACTTTCCTTGGCAACAAGTAGCAGTATTATTTTGTTTCTAGTAATGCAAAATCATTCTATTTTAGGTTTATAAAAATAAATAAATTATATTTTCCTTATAATTTAAATAAAATATTATATTAACCTTAGAATTAAATAAAATATTATATTTACCCTATAATTTAAATAAAACATTATATTTACGCAGTGCTTGATGAAATCCTTGACTAAATTGGAATGTGGTTCCACTTGAATTGAAACAACTAAGATAAAAGTATGCTAGTGGTGTTTATGGATGTGGAGATAATAGAGATTGCATGAAGGTAAGGGAGAAGGTGTTAATCCACTGCTTCTCTCTCTCCAAGCACTGATCTTCTTTCTCTTCTACTCTCCTGATCCACTACCCCCCTTGCGTTGCATCCCTACCTCTCCTCCTTGTCACATTGATCCTCCCTAATACTCTTAAAACATGGATCAATCCTTATCTTTCCCTCTTCTATGTTGATCTCC
Source organism: Torreya grandis (assembly GCA_037957365.1). Taxonomy (NCBI): domain Eukaryota; kingdom Viridiplantae; phylum Streptophyta; class Pinopsida; order Cupressales; family Taxaceae; genus Torreya; species Torreya grandis. The sequence continues at coordinate 2,029,996 of JARHVA010000089.1, read as the reverse complement.
CCCTTCTATTTTTTATTTTTTTTCCTTCTTTCGTTGATCCATATTTATTCACTTTTCATGTGAATTTTCCTTCATTAATGGCTTTTGACTATTTTTTTATGTGGTAGTCAACGTGGTAGTGGTGTATGGATAAATCATGAGTTAGAATGGTGATGACTAAGGGAATTAAATCTAGACTGAGAGGAGGTGGTAGTTCCTTTTGTATTTCCTAAGTTAAAGTGGGTGACGGTGGAGTGGTTAAATTTAAACTGAAAGAATATTTATTTTAGAATTGAAAGTTTATAATTGTTCCCCTTGTGTGGCATGGTAGAAGGGTCAGTGAACACATGTTATCAAATTTTCAATCATGGTGGATTTAGTACATAGGGTGTAGACTTAGAAAAATATTATTTTAATATTTTAGTGTTAGATTAGTCTTATATAATTTTTAAAACATTTAGTAGGTAAATTTAAATGTAATTGATTAATAATATAATTAATTAATAATCTAAAAATTATATATGAAAGATATGATTTATTTGTAAGTTCTAGAGTTCAAATAAAAAAATTCCTTTCATTAAAATAAAATAGCCTTTGATGTATTTATCTTGATATTATCGAATAGATAATATTTTCCTCGTGTGGTGATTATTTTTTTTGCAATGAGAGTAATGAAAAAGGCTAAACATTCATCTCATTATATTTTTCCTTCTATCACAATTTGTAAATTATAAAAAAAATTCATATATTTATATGTAAGGAAAATAACTTTAATAGTTTAATAATTTAATTTCCAAACTTTTGGAATTTGAAAATGACATTGAATTCGTACCTTACTTTTCATAAAAATCCCATCGATGACCTGATAGACTTTTGGAATTAACACAAGAGTTAAGTTATCTCAAAAATCAACTCATCTTGACACAAAATACTAAATGAGTTCCAAATCAACTTAAAGTATGAGCACGCATCCATAGTGATGGAAGAGAGGTCATGGCATCCTCCCCCCCTTAAATAATGCATTGTCCCAATGCACTGCAAAAGTTTGATTAAGTTCATTGCCTTAAAATAAAAAATGGAAACATGTTTTTCATTTCTTCGATGTCCTCCCAAGTTGCACTTTCTTTGCCATATTGATCCCATTATACCTTGAATTGATCAACCTCTCTATTGCATAATTAGTACCGTCACCTCTCCAAAACTTTTTATGGATGTATTGCTATTCTACTGGGTTCTTAGACCTATAAAGCATTCTAGTTTAAAATGTGTTTATTATCAGGCACATATTTCTTAAGAAGTGACACATGGAAGACATCATGAATACGACTCAACTGTAGGGGTAAGGCCAATTGATAGGCTACTGGGTTGATTTTCTCTAGGATCTCAAAAGGTCCTACAAAGTGAGGAGCTAACTTTTCCTTTTTTCCAAAGGTTATGAAACTTTTGTGTTGTTTGACCCTTAAAAACACCTTATCACTAATCAATAATTCTCTCTAAACTATCTTTCTATCTGCATAGCTCTTGTGTCTGTTTGATGCTTCCTTCAACCTCTACCTTATAACTTTCACCTATTGCTCCATGTCTTTAAACATTTTAGGATCGATTATTATTTTTTCCTCAAGGTTATCCCAACTAAGTGGCATTTGAAAACTTTTCCCATATAGATCTTCAAATGGAGCAATATCTAAAGATGTTTGAAACATGTTATTATAGTAAAATTCTACCAATGGAAGATAAGCTTCCCATTTGGTTTTCTAATCCATATAGTACATACTTAGGAATTCTTCTAAAACCTGATTTGTCCTTTATTTTTGCCCATCTATCTCAAGATGAAATGTGGAGCTAAAGTTTCATTGTGTACCTAAAGCTGATTGTAGTGTCATCCAAAACCTTGAAGTAAACCTAGAATCTCTATCTGATATGATATTTTCTAGAATCCCATACAATCTAACCACTTCCTTCACAAATCAATTGGATAAGGTTAGTGCATCATCAATCAAGTTCTCAGGTATGAGATATGCCACCTTAGTAAGCTTGTCAGTTACAACCATAATATCATCATGCTTGTAGGGTGTCATAGGTAATCCTTATATGAAATATATACTGACAACTTACCATTTATATTGTGGAATATTGAGCAAATATAAAATTCCTACAAGATGACGGTATTCTGCTTTATCCCTCTAACATTCCAAGCATCATAATACATATAATACTATATCTTTTTTCTTCCCTTGCCAAAAGTATAGTTTCTTAAGATCATCATATAGTTTAGTTTACCCCTGGATGACCTGAGTAGGGTGCATCATGAGCTTCAATCCAAATTATCTTCGTTAAGTATTCTACATCTAGAACATAGATCCTAATCTTATAACAAAGCAAACCCTCATTGTCTAAGGTATATCCTTTAGTTCTTAGGTCTTCTAAATTTTCTTCTATCATTATTCTCACTTGATTATACCAAGGATCTTTTTTTTGTCCTTCCAAAATTTACCTTTTTAGATTAAAAATTAGCATTGTTATATTCATAATGTGTCTTCTTCTACTTAAATCATTGATAACCCTATTCTCTTTTCCCTCGATATACTGAGTTTCAAAATTATACTCACTCAAGAACTCCAACCACCTTCTTTGCCTTACATTCAGATTAGGTTGAGTGAATATGTACTTTATCCCTTGATGATCAATTTTTAGTTCAAAAGGTTTTCCAGTAAGAAAATGCCTCCACTTTTGTAAAGCCTAAAAATTACTACCAATTCTTAATCATGAGGGGCGTAATTTACTTCATGGGTTTTCAATTTCATGGACTCATATACAATTATGCCATCATTTTGAATGAGTACTCCTCACAATTCTTCTATGGATGCATCTGTTACAACCATGAAATGTCTAATTGGATTAGGTACCTTCAATATGGGTGCCATCATCAACTTTTCCTTCAAAATTTAGAAAGATTTATCACACTACTCTACTCATATAAACTTCCTACCTTTCCTTAATAATGTTGTAATCAGGTTGATGATCCTATAAAAATGTTCAACAAATCTCCTATAATAACCTGCTAAGCCCATGAAACTCCTCACTTCTGATACATTTTTGGGGATTGGCCATTCCATTATTGTCTTTATCTTGTTTGGATCTACTGTAATTCCTTATTTGGATATGATGTGGCCTAGATAGGGGATTTCCTTCTTATAGAATGCACATTTGGATAACTTACCATATAGTTTAAGTTCTCTCAACCTTTGAAGAACCAATTGAATATGTTCTAAGTGCTCTTCCTTATTCTTAGAGTAAATTAGAATGTCATCTATGAAAACCTATATGAAATTACCCAACTAATTATGGAACACACTATTCATTAAGTTCATAAATGTTGAAGGAACATTTGTCACTCCAAAGGGTACTATAGTAAACTCATATTGTCCATATCTGGTCTTAAAAGTAATTTTTGGAACATTCTCTTCAATTTTTAGCTGATGATATCTTGATTGAAGGTCTATCTTTGAAAAAATTATTTCTCCTTTCATTTTCTCAAAAAGATCTTCTCTTCAAGGTAGGGGATATCTATTTTTAATTGTGACCTTATTCAACATTCTATAATGAATGCATAATCTTAGAGTTCCATCTTTATTTTTAACAAATAAGACTGGTGCTCCCTGAGGAGACACACTTGGTCTAATCAATCCTTTACTCAATATTTATTCTAGATAAACTTTAAGTTCCATCAACTCAATGATTTTTTAGGTTGTGGAGCTAAAAGCTTCACCAGGATGCAAACAGGAGAAGTTAAGGAGGATCCAGAGTTGTGGGGAGTTGCAGATTCAGTTGCAGGAAAAATGGCGTCGGTCTGATCAACTAACATCGGTCAGATAGCAAGAGGAAGCAACCAGCGTCGGTTACCAATCGACCGACATCGGTCATGGAGGTGCCGACGTCGGCAACCTGTGTGAGAACAGGCAGTTCGCATGACGAATCTGGGAGAGTCTAATTTTAGACTGTCAGTTTGCATGTTGAAGGCTAATCTTAGTCTTGAGTTGCGAGTCTAATTATTGTAATTAGGTTAGTTTAATTATTGTAAGCATGAGATCTATATATGGACTCATGGGCTGTATTGTTAGTGTGTGCTAGAAAGCCATTGGGCTTGTGGAGAGAGCTAGAGTAGTTCTTCCTAGCTACCAAATAGGGGTACTAAGAGTGTATGATCAGAGAGAGTTGCAGGTGTGCAAGTTCTTGGAGAGGATCCACCGGGGTACTGGTTGAAGAATCATAAGGACTTGGTGAGGCAAGGACAAGGGTTCTTCAGGTGTGTAGAAAGACTTCTACATGGTGAGTATGATCTAGTTATTTGCAGGTAGCAGCAGAGAGCAGGGGATCTACTTGAAGTACAGATGTGTACTTAGTGAACTAGCAGCGTGTTACTGACTGGTTGGAGAGGTGAACATCAATTCTATATTGGAATTGATTGTTGTGACCAAGAGAGAGAGGGAAAAAGATCTTGAGGAGTGACGAACCTTTGGGGTGGAAGAAGTGACATCTTCTTTATTGTATATTCTTCTGAGTGATTATTAATATAATTGTGTATTGTCTCTCAATTCCTGTGTTGTTTCATAGTTCTAGTTACTTTATATTTCTGGTTAAATTCTGTGTTTAGTTGCTAATACGAGAGGTAATCATATGAGCTCTTATTGTGGTGGAGCAAAGATCCTGACAAGTGGTATCAGAGCCTTGGTTGTAGGTTCAAGAGTTGATACCATCAAGTGGTATCAGAGCTTTTGGTTGGGTTGACTAACAGGTGGTTTCAGATCTGGTAGTGTTTTTGATTACAGGTCACTCACAGGGGTTTCAGATTGAGTGGGAGTATAGCAACGGCAGAAGATAGTAAGCTATGAATGGAGAAACTGAATAGCACGAATGGTCTGATTGATGGAAAGAAAGAGCAGGTAAAAAGAGATTGTTGGTCGGTAGCAGATCAGCTGGTGGAAGCATATGTTGCAGGTAATATTACACAGGATGTTCTGGATAAAGTGGAATCTTTGTTTACAGATTCTTTTGCCTCTTTCCATGCAGCCCAAAATAGAGCATCTTTTCATGGGTATGTCTTTGGAGACTTTGGAGAGATTTATTTAGAGGTTGGAGAGCCTTGTCAGATTATTGATGAAGGGAAAGTGAAGCTGAAATTACAGACGGATGACTCACAGTGGTTGGAGGAAGTCATGCAGGTACCAGTCTTGGAGATGAGTCTAATTTCTTCAGGAAATTTGGGTGATGAGAGATGCACTTTAACTCTCACAGCGAATACACTTGAATTAGATGATGGTAAAAAAGTAGGTATCCTTTATCTATCTACTCATATTACTGATTCACCTTCTGTTGCAGAGATGTGGCTTCATGGGCTTAGTCACATATGTAGGAGGAGAATGCAGGTTTTGAAGCAGAAGTCAGATGTCTTTGACAAGCTAAAGAACTGGAAAGCCTTGGTGTTCATGGAGGAGATGACGAACAGAGATCAGGTGAGGAGACTGAATCATTCTGAGCAGAGCAGGGTTGAGTTGATTAGGATTTTGATCCATGGAGAGCTTGCGGGTAGAAAGTTGTCACTCACAGACGAACACAGGTACCAGCGTCGGTCAGACAGTAACCGACGTCGGCTGCAGGAAGACCGACGTCGGTCATAAGGACCGATGTCGGTAGGAGGGACACCGGTGTCGGCCAGAGAAATGACCTCGGCAGTCAGGTTCAGTACAGGGAGCTGACATCGGTCAAAAACAGACTGGGAGATGGCTGAGATCGGTCACTGAAACGGATAGTGGGTGAACAGTAAGTCTCAAACACTCATGTCGAGGTCAGGATTGGTAAGTGAACCTCATATTCGTTGTTCACCTTCTTTATATTGCTTACTGACGGTCATGAACCAGGAAGATGGAAGAAGCAATGCAGGTAGAATCCAGATACAGTGGGAGCTTGGCATGGATGAGGAGTGTGAGTCCTTGGAGAAGAACCAAACAGGTATTTGTTGGTGAAGTTGTCAGCTGGAAGTAAGCACTGAGAGATGGAATGGATTCCCGTTCTAAAGAAGAGAGTGGATGGACACAAGAGACAGAAGGCTATGGCATATAGTCTTGAGGAAGCTGCAGGACAGTGGTACAGGGTTTGACAGGTGGATGACTAAGCATGGCTTCAGTCAATGTCAGTGTAACTATTGTGGTTTTATCTTACCAGGTGGATGGTGATTGCAACATCATCTTGTTACTGTATGTGGGTGATTTACTAGTAGGTTTGTACATATAGGGATTTACTGAGCTAAAGGTAATGTTAGTTCAGAGGCGTGTCATGAAGAATTTGGAGCAGCAAAATTCTTTGACATAAGAGACATGGAGATTTGATCTCCAGTGGGAGCTGATGTGAAGACGGTGTTGCCGGGGTTCATGATGCAGGATGCAGAATCAGAAAGCACACCAAGGGTTGGATAGTTCAAGCTTAGCTTGAAACAGGGTTCGAAATCACATGAGGTCTAGTGTAGACCTAAGCGTTTTCCCAATTAGTGGGGGTTGTCAGAAAGTATGGAGCCAATTCGGGGAAGGAGTACTGGAGGGCAGTTCAGTGGGACTAGCAGCATGGTTTCTTGTTATGCAGGGTCAGGTTCTTCACTACATGGGTATATAGGTTCGGATGCGGCAGGTTACTTGAATGACAGGTGTAGCATCACAGGTTGTGTGGTGGTCGGTCTTCAGGGTTGATCTTGAAGAGGAATACAAGCCAAGGAATAATTTAGATGGTGTACAGGTACAGGTACAGGTGTAGCTATTTATCTCCAAGTGGGAGATTGTTAGGTTGTGGAGCTAAAAGCTTCACCAGGATGCAAACAGGATAAGTTAAGGAAGATCCAGAGTTGCAGGGAGTTGTAGATTCAGTTGCAGGAAAAATGGTGTCGGTCTGATCAACCGACATCGGTCAGATAGCAAGAGGAAGCAACCGGCGTTGGTTACCAGTCGGCCGACATCGGTCATGGAGGTGCCGACGTCGGCAGCCTGTGTGAGAACAGGCAGTTCGCATGATGAATCTGGGAGAGTCTAATTTTAGACTGTCAATTTGCATGTTGAAGGCTAATCTTAGTCTTGAGTTGCGAGTCTAATTATTGTAATTAGGTTAGTCTAATTATTGTAAGCATGAGATCTATATATGGACTCATGGGCTGTATTGTTAGTGTGTGCTAGAAAGCCATTGGGCTTGTGGAGAGAGCTAGAGTAGTTCTTCCTAGCTACCAAATAGGGGTACTGAGAGTGTATGATCAGAGAGAGTTGCAGGTGTGCAAGTTCTTGGAGAGGATCCACCGGGGTACTGGTTGAAGAATCATAAGGACTTGGTGAGGCAAGGACAAGGGTTCTTCAGGTGTGTAGAAAGACTTCTACATGGTGAGTATGATCTAGTTATTTGCAGGTAGCAGCAGAGAGCAGGGGATCTACTTGAAGTACAGATGTGTACTTAGTGAACTAGTAGCGTGTTACTGACTAGTTGGAGAGGTGAACATCAATTCTGTATTGGAATTGATTGTTGTGACCAAGAGAGAGAGGGAAGAAGATCTTGAGGAGTGACGAACCTTTGGGGTGGAAGAAGAAGTGACATCTTCTTTATTGTATATTCTTCTGAGTGATTATTAATACAATTGTGTATTGTCTCTCAATTCTTGTGTTGTTTCATATTTCTATTTACTTTATATTTCTGGTTAAATTTCGTGTTAGTTGCTAATACGAGAGGTAATCATATGAGCTCTTATTGTGGTGGAGCAAAGATACTGACATGATTTTCATTCTGTAGGGTGCTCTAGAGATTGGCTCGACTCTAGGTAAAATATCAATTGAGAAATAAAATTCTCTCTTAAGGGGTATTCTAAGTAATTATTTAAGAAATACGTCCTCAAATTCTTTTAATAATAGATACCCTTTTAGGGTTGGTTCATCTTTGCTTTCATCCTTATCATCTATCATTACCATGAAAATTAGAGCTCCCTTCCTTCTCTCTTTCTTTAGTTTCATAGTTACTATGGTTTCTACTTTTATGGGCTTATGACCCCCTTGAATCATGATCCATCTCCCCTCCTCACTATAAAACCTAATTAAATTTCTATAATAGTATATTTTAGCTTGGTACTTGGTGAGCCAAATCATCCTTATTATTATATCATAGGCTCGTAAGGGTGCTACAAATAGATCTAAGCTTATCTCTAAATCTAGAAATTGTATTATTGCCTTGGGTAGACATTGAGACACTTCCTTGACTACCTTATACCCATACTACACTATCCATGATGAATTCATGTGATTCATTGGAAGAGACATTTTTCTTACTAATTCAATAGAAATGAAACATTGTGATGAATCGATATCTATGAGAATCGAAATGGGTTTAGCCAATAATATATCTATAGCTTTAATTCATATATTTTGGTGATTCCTTACTACCACATTGATCCTTTGCTATGGTCCCCTCAGAGGCTGATTGGCCCTTATCTATCCCTACATCCTTAGGTACTCTCGAGTAGAGTGATTTCCTCCACAAGCAAAACATCATCCTAGTGGGCCTTTCAGTACTAGGCTCCTCAGGGCATCACCAATTTTTTTTGGAGGACATATTAGGTGATTGTAATTCCTTTGATCATTCCTATTATTATCTCCTCCCTTATTCTTTTACCTTCTAAAATTATTTCTCTAATTTTTATTTGGTGGGGGTACTCTACCTGTTGGATTTGTTATTGGGTTTTTATTCACAACTTGCTCTCTCCTAAAAGCTAGTTTCCTTTTGAAGGCTATGTTTCTATAATTGTTAAAGTTTCATCTTGCCATAACTAAGGCTTGCAACTTATATTCCTATTTAAGGGATTTTTACAACACTTTTTTCATGTTCTCATAGCCGTGCATATCTACTTTTTCTCCTATGTTTGCATTCATTCCTAAGATGAACTTTCTAGTCTTACCTCTTTCATCCTTATGGTACATGGGTACATACTTAAGTAATTTGGTGAATCTATCCCATTACTGTTAGAATGACATACCTCCCTATCTTAGGTTGTGAAATTCAGTCATCTTCTCATCAAAGAATAATTTTGGTAACCATTTCTTCCTAAAATGGTGGTTAAATTGATCCTAAGTCAAATTTTTCTTAGTTATTACATTTAATTCCTTCATGTTAGTCTACTAGCTAACTGCCTCTCCTACTAGTTGGTAGGATCCCCACAACACCTTAGTTGCATCATTGTAGTTTCTCAATTCCAAGCACTTCCCCATCTCATTCAAAAAATTATTAGCTCCTTCACCTAACTATTTCACATCAAACTTAGGGGGTAAATCCTTACTTAGATCAAAAAATGGAACTTCAATTCTGGGAGCTACAACCTCCATTTCATTGACTAGTGGTGGATCTTCTTTAGGTGGATTATCAAGGTTAGGTTTAATTATGTTTTTTATATTTTTTTTTATTGACCTAAGATCATTAATTACCTTCTCAAATGAGTCTATTTTATCTCTTCACTCGATCAAAAAATTGATGAGGGCATCTATCCCCAGTTCTCTATTTTTTAGAACTTGTTGTTCAACATTTTCATTGATGGGTTCTACGTATCTCATATTTTCCCTTAAATTCCTAGTTGTTCTTCTAGGTCTTGCCATTTGGTTTCCTAATAGAAACAAGACAATCCCTTAAGCTTTCATTCAAGATAATTGATAACATAACTCTCTTTTGGATAACTCTAATTTTCTCATACATTCTATTATTGATCACAGTCACACAAAGAATTGACAAAAAGTAAGCATTTGATACTCTCATTCATCTTTTTATTACATAGAGTTATTAGCTTTATAGAGGATAAGATTTATGACTATAACATATAGATGTCTGTATGACATTGATTTAAAATTCTTCTAAATAGAATCTTCTTCATCCAATTCCATTTCTTTGGGATCTTCATCTTCTAAGTGAACCACATACTGGTGGCATCGATTATATTCCTTACATACTTCAGGGCTTATGTAAGGTGTGTCAAAACCCATTCCAAATGGAAAATCTCTTATTGTTGAGGGCCTCTTAAATGGATGTTTAACTATAGGTTCAATCACAAATGATTTTATTTTAACTGGCTCCAATTTTAAAGGTTTGAGTTTATGTAGGATTGCAACTATTGTATCCAAGTCAGAAGTGTAAATGAGTTCTTTTGAAGTGGAGGGAAGTTATATTTTCCCCTTATTATTTATTACTTTTCCTTTTCCTTTCCTTGAAGTTTTTTGACAAGCCATGTCTAAAAAAACATTTTAAGCCAAATTAGTTTCTTGTAATTTTTAGTTTTCTCAACAAGTTATCATCAATAATTAATATTTTACTAAGCATAGGTTGTAGTAGGATTAAGGCCTAGCTTTTGAACCTAGGCTTTGGTACCATAATGTAGGGACCGTAGGGACCATATCCTTCCCTAAAACATAGATTTTTGTTATTTAATTAATGTTTGTCTATGAATATAACTCAGGTATACTTTTTACTATCACATATCCTTTTCCAATCAGGTAAACATCTAACCATACAGGTTAGGCATCTATTATTCTTTGCCAAACATGCAAGCATCTAACCATATGGGTTAGGCATCTTTTATCTTTGACAATAATAAAAGCATCTAACGATACAGGTTAGGTATCTATTATATTTTTACAAATAGAAAAGCATCTAACCATATGGGTTAGGCATCTTACACATGAGTAGGTTATGCTCTGGTTAGAGACATGACTCATCAAGATCAATTGGATCCTAAGTCGCTCATTGTTCACCGCTTATCTCTATTAGATAATCACCGAGGTCACTATGATAGGAGTATAAAAATATATCAAATAGTCATATTTCACCTCAGAATTTGGCCTAAAACCTTAGGAACTACAATGATCCAATTGAGATCCTTCTGAGTATATCATAGAATTTTTATATTTGCTTTATTTATTTAAACTAGGGTCTTATTATAATGCTCTTACCTTTTCATTTAAATTTAATCTTGTTTAGCACACAACCCCAACCCCATCCTAATCACCTATGTACTATAATCATCCTTTGTTTCCCAAACTACCTACATACCTACTTTTGAATAGGATCAAGGTGTAGTATGCATGTAGTTCTATTTTCTATTCTAAGTTTCATGTGAATTTTAGGTCTGAGTATGCATCCCTTTCTAGATCCTAGTTTCCCATATAGTTCCTCTATGATTGATACCCAAATGGGAGGAGTAAAAGTATCAAATTAAGTGACTAAATACTTGTTTAACCAAACAATTCCTAAATCTTAACAAAAAATAGAAATGAACATGTGCAAGCTACACCCCCTTTCTAATTTTTATTTGCATCAAAAATGTTCTTGATCCTTGCTTTAGACAACTTAATTTATATAATTTCTATTTCCAAAGTTTCATTATCTGAGACCCATATGGTTGGTGGTTTCTTGATAATAACTGGTTTAACACTCTCAATCCTAGTTTTTATTGTTCTTTTTTTATGGTAACATGTTTTGAGTAAGAAATGTACTTTCTCCATTTTTGTTTCATAAGTTTACAAGTTAGAATCATTTAAGTTAGTCAAAGTTATTTCCTTATCTTAATTAGTGTTGTTGACTAAGAGGGATTATCCCACCCCTTGGTCTTAATGACATGGCATGGCCCTTATTTTCTCCCTGATGATTTATAGGGATGATGCCCAGATGCCATTGTTGTAGCTGTATTAGGATATGGATGTAGTAGCTCAAGTGTGATGACATTACTTGTAAATATGAGCCAGAGGCACCATTAATACCAAACATTACGTAGTTTTGTTTAACCTTAAATTCTTGGTCTAAGTTGAGATTTAGAAGTAAAGAATACTTCAAATAAATTAATGCATTATATTTCAAAAGCAAATTCTTGAGTAGGAAGGTAGAAAAAAAATTTGTAACATGATCTTATAGTTTAGTCCTTATGTTAATTTTCAAAAATGATATTTTGGACAATTACATCTTAGTCCACTTAGGTAAACTTTTCTAGAAAATAACTTATACGCAAGGAGTTTAAGAATTCTATTTTAAACTTGAATTTAATGTTAAATAAATCCTTTATATGCTTGAAAGGAGGGTTCTAAAATTGAGGGTTCAACCCTAGAATGAATAATATTTATTTTCATACTATTCTTAATGATAATAAAATTCATCATCAAAGCTAAACAATAATCAAAGTAAGGGTCTGCATGAAATATTGTTTTATGACAACTTAGATTGCTTTATGGTAATTTCATGTATCACATCAATAATCTCACAATCTAGGTTTATGCATGTAGCTTTAAAGACTAGATCAAATATATTTCATATCTTTATTACTAGGTACATATAAAACAAAACTTATTTATTTAATGCTACATTATACTCTTTTCACCAAATTGGGTATAGAGATCATGTTAATGTTGTAAATAGATACATAATGTAAAATTGTATATATAAAATAATATTAATTGAAATCATATTTTTATATGTTATATCTCTCTAATATCTGATTACTTTATTACATTATTTTTTGCTATAAAAACATTTACTTTCCCTAACAACAAGTAGCAGTATCATTTTTGTTTCTAGTAATACATAATTATTCTATTTTAGTTTTTAAAAAATAAATACATTATAATTTCCTTAAAATTCAAAAAAAAATTATATTTACCTTACAATTAAATAAAATATTATATTTACCTTAAAATTTAAATAAAATATTATATTTACCCGGTGCTTGATGAAATCCTTGATTGAATTGGAATGTGGTTCTGCTTGAATTGAAATAGCTGAGATAAAAGAATGTTGGTGTTTATGGATGTGGAGATAATAGAGATTGTGTGAAGGCAAGGGAGAAGACATTGATCCACTAATTCTCTCTCTCTAATCACTGCTCTTTTTTCTCTTCTATTCTCTCGATCCACTACCCCCCTTATGTTGCATCCCTACCGTTCCTCCTTGTCATGTCGATCCTCCCTGCTACTCTTAAAACATGGATCAATCCTTCTCTTTCCCTCATCTACGTTGATCTCCCCCTTCTATTTTTTATTTTTTCCCTTTCCTTCTTAATAAGGAATCAATCCATATTTATACACTTTTCATGCAAAATTTCCTTCATTAATGGCTTTTGACTATTTCTTTATGTGGCAGTTGACGTGGTAGTGGTGCATGGCTAAATCACGAGTTAGAGTGGTGATGACTAAGGGAATTAAGTTCAGACTGAGAGGAGGTGGCAGTTCCTTTTGTGTTTCTTGAGTTAAAGTGGGTGATGGTGGAGTGGTTAAATTCGAATTGAAAGAATAATTATTTTAAAACTAAAAGTTTATAATTGTTTCGTGCATATGGCATGGTAGAACGGTCAATTAACATGTGTTATCAAGTTTGGATGCATGGTGGATATATTACATAGGGTGAGGGCTTAAAAAAATATTATTCTAATATTATAGTGTTAGATTAGTTTTATATAATTTTTGTAAAATTTAGTAGGTTAAATTAAATGTAATTGATTAATAATATAATTAATTAATAATCTAAAAATTATATACGAAATATATGATTTATTTGTAAGTTCTAGAGTTTAAATATAAAAGTTCCTTTTATTATAATAATATAGCCTTTGGCGTATTTATCTGATATTATGGAATAGATAATATTTTCCTCATGTGGTGATTAATTTTTTTTGGCAATGAGAGTAATAGAAAAGACTGAACATTCATCTCATTAAATTTTTCCTTCGATCACAATTTGTAAATTATAACAACATTGAATATATTTCTATTTAAGGAAAATAACTATAATATTTTAATGATTTAATTTTCTAACTTTTGGAATTTGAAAATGAAATTAAATTCATACCTTGTTTTTCACAAAAATCCCATTGATGACCTTATAGACTTTTGAAATCAACACAAGAGTTAAGTTATCTCAAAAATCAACTCATCATGACAAAAAATACTAAATGAGGTCCAAATCAACTTAAAGTATGAGCATGAGTCCACAGTGAGGGAAGAGAGGTCATGACATCCTCCCCCCCTTAAATTGTGAATTGTCTCAATGCACTACAAAAGTTTGATTAAGTTCATTTCTTTAAAATAAAAATGGAAACATGTTTTTCATTTCTTTAGTGTCCTCCCAAGTTGCACTTCTTTTGCCATATTGATCCCACTGTACCTTACACCAATCAACCTTTCTATTATGTAATTGGTACCAACTCCTCTCTAACACTTTGTATGGCTCTATTATTATGTTGGGTCTTAGACTTGCAAAACATTCCATTTTAAAATGTGTTTATTATCAGGCACACATTTCTTAATAAGTGACACATGGAAGACATCATGAATGTGACTCAGATATGGGGGTAAGTCCAATCAATAGGATATTGGGTTGATTCTCTGTAGGATGTCAAAAGTTCCTACAAAGTGAGGAGCTAACTTTGCCTTTTTCCTAAAGGTTATGGAGCTTTTGTGCAATATAACCCTTAAAAACACCATTTCACAATCTAGAATTCTCTCTAAACTCTCTTCCTATTTATGTATCTCTTGTGTTTATCTGATGATTCCTTCAAAATATACCTTATAACTTTCACCTCTTCCTCCATATCTTTAAACATTTCAAGACCGATTACTATTCTATCCTCAAGGTTATCCCAACTAAGTGTTGCTCAACAACTTCTCCCATATAGAACTTCAAATGGAGCCATACCTAAAGATGTTTGAAATGAGTTATTATAGGAAATTTATACCAATGGAAGATAAGCTTCCCATTTGGTTTGTTGATCCATACAATACATATTTAGGAGGTCTTTTACAACTTGATTTATCCTTTATTTTTGCCCATATATCTCAGGATGAAATGCATAGCTAAAGTTCAATTATGTACCTAAGGCTGACTGTAGGTGATCTAAAACCTTGAAGTAAACCTAGAATATCTATATGATATGATATTTTTTAGAACCCCATGAAATCTAACCACTTCATTCTCAAATCAATTGGCTAAGGTTGGTGCATCATTAGTCAAGTTCTTGGGTATGAGATGTACCACCTTAATAAGCTTATCAATTATCACCATAATAGTATCATGCTTGTAGGGTGTCATAGGCAATCCTTATATGAAATCTATACTAGAAACTTGTCATTTATATTATGGACTGTCATGCAGATATAAAAGTCCTATAGGATGATGGTATTTTGCTAACCCTCTGACATTCCAAGCATCATGATACATATAATACTATATCTTTTTTCATCCCTTGCCAAAAGTATAGTTTGTTAAGATTGGCATATAGTTTATTTACCCCTAGATGACCTAAGTAGGGTGCATCATGAGATTCAGTAAAAATTATCTTCCTTAAGTCTTTTACATCTAGAACATAGATCATATTCTTATATCGAAGCAAACCCTTGCTGTCCTAGGTATATCCTTCAGTTCTTGGGTCTTCTTAATTTTCTTCTATCATTATTCTCACTTGATTATACCAAAGATCTTGTTTTTATCCTTCTAAAATTTTCCCTTTTAGATTAAAGCTAAGAATTGTTATATTCGTCAGGTGTCTTCTTCTATTGAAATCATTGACAACCCTATTCTCTTTTTCCTTGATATACTCAATTTCAAAATCATACTCACTCAAGAACTCCAACCACCTTATTTTCCTTGTATTCAAATTGGGTTGAGTGAATATGGACTTTAGCCCTTGATGGTCAGTTTTTAGTTCAAAAGGTTTCCTAATAAGAAAATGTCTCCACTTTTGTAAACCCTGAACAATTGCTACCAATTCTAAATCACGAGGGGCATATTTTACTTCATGGGTTTTCAATTTCTTAGACTCATATATAATTATGCCATCATTTTGAATGAGTACTCCTCCCAATCCTTTGATGGATGCATTTGTTACAACCACAAAATGTCTATTTAGATCAGGTACCTTTAAGATGGGTACCATCATCAACTTTTCCTTTAGAATCTAGAAAGCTTTATCACACTACTCTACTCATATAAAATTCTTACCTTTCCTTTGTAATGTCATAATTGGGTTGGTGATCCTAGAAAAACCTTTAACAAATCTCTTATAATAACCTGTTAAACTCATGAAACTCCTTATTTTTGATATGTTCTTGGGGATTAGCCATTCCATTATTGCCTTTATCTTTTTTGGATCTACTACAATTCCTTATTTGGATATGATGTGGCCTAGATAGTGGATTTATTCCTTAAGGAATGCACATTTGGACAACTTACCATATAGTTTAAGTTCTCACAACCTTTGAAGAACCAATTGAATATGTTCTAAGTTATCTTCCTTGTTCTTAGATTAAATTAGAATGTCATCTATGAACACCAAGATGAACTTACCCAAGTAATTATGGAACACAATATTCATGGAGTTCATAAATTTTGAAGGAGCATTTATCACTCAAAAGGGTACTACATTAAACTCATAGTGTCCACATTTGGTCCTGAAAGCAATTTTTGGAATATCTTCCTCCTTAATTCTTAGTTGATGATATCCTGATTGAAGGTCTATCTTCAAGAAAACTATTGCTCCTTTCATTTTCTCAAAAATATCTTCTATTTGAGGTAGGGGATATCTATTTTTAATTATGACCTTATTCAACATTATATAATCAATGCTTAATATTAGAGTCCTATCTTTTTTTTTAATAAATAAGATTGTTTCTCCCTAAGGAGACACACTTGGTCTAATCAATCCTTTACTCGAGAGTTCCTCTAGCTAAATTTTATGTTCCATCAACTCAATGGTGTTTATTCTATAGGGTGATCTAAAGATTGGCTTAGCTCTGGGTAAAATACCAATTGAGAAATAAAATTCTCTCTTAGGGGGCATTCTAAGTAATTATTTAGGAAATACATCCTATAATTATCTTAGGAATGGATACCCTTCCAATGTTGGTTCATCTTTGCTTTCATCCTTATCATCTATCATTACCATGAAAATTAGAGCTCCCTTCCTTCTCTCTTTCTTCAATTGCATAACTGATATGGTTTTTACTTTTATGGGCATATAACCCCCTTGAATCATGACCCATCTCCCTTTCTCACTATAACACCTAATCAAATTGCTATAACAGTCTATTTTAGATTTGTGCTTGGTGAGCCAAGTCATCCCTATTATTACATCATAGGCTCCTAAGGGTACTACAAACAAGTCTGAGCTTATCTCAAAATCTAGAAATTATATTATTGCCTTGGGTAAACATTAAGACACTTCCTTAACTACCTTATCTCCATACTAGACTGTCCATGATGAATTCATGCGATTCACTAGAAGAGACATTTTTCTTACTAATTTAGGAGAAATGAAACATTTTGATGAACTGGTATCTATGAGAATTGAAATGGGTTTACCAAACAATATACCTATAGCTTTAATTGGTACATTCTGATATTTATTTTGGTCATTTCGTAATACAACATTGATCCTTTGTTGTGTTCCGCTCTAAGGTTTATTGGCCCTTATCTATCCCTATATTCTTGGCTACTCTCAGGCAGAGTGATTTCCTCCACAAGAAAAACATCCTCCTGGTGAGCCTTTTGGTATTGGATTCCTTGGGGTATTGCTATAAATCCATGGAGGATACATTGGGTGATTATAATTCTATTGATCATTCCTATTATTAACTCCTCCCCTGTTGTTGTACCTTACAAAACTATTTATATAATTTTGATTTGGTGGGGGTGCTCTACCTGTTGGATTTTTTCTTGGGTTTTTATCCATAACTTGCTCTCTCTTAAAATATAGTTTCCATTTGAAGGCTATGTTTCTGTCATTATTAAATTTTTATCTTTCCATAGCTAGGGCTTGAAACTTTCACTCTTATTTGAAGGATTTTTATAACACTGCATTCATACTCTCAAGGTCATGCATATCTACTTTCACTCCTATGTTTGCATTCAGTCCTAAGATGAACTTTCTAGGCTTACCTCTTTCATCCTTTTGGTAAATGGGCACATAAGTAATTTGGTGAATCTATCCCAATACTATTGGATTGACATTCCTCCCTACCTTAGGTTATGAAACTCATTCATCTTTTCATCAAAGAATAATTGGGGTAACCATCTCTTCCTAAAATGGTGGTCAAATTGATCTTAGGTCAAATTTTCCTTGATTATTTCATTTAACTCCTTCATGTTAGTCCACCAACTAGCTACCTCTCCTACCAGTTGGTAGGATCCCCACAACATCTTAGTTGCGTCATTGTAGTTTCTCAAGTCAAAGTACTTCTCCATCTCATTTAGCAAATTCTCAGCTCCTTCACCTAACTATTTCCCATCAAAATTAAGGGGTAAAATATTCTTCAAATCCTTGCTTAGATAAGAAAATAGAAATTTAATTCTAGGAGATACAAGCTCCATTTCATTAATTGGTGGTGGATCTTCTTCAGGCAGATTATCAGGGTTAATTTAACTTATGTTTTCTATATTTTCTTGTCTTGACCTAACATCATTAATCACCTACTCAAGTGAGTATATTTTATCTCTTTACTCAGTCAACAAATCAATGAGGGCATCTATCCTTGATTCTCTATTTTCTAGAACCTATTGTTCAACATTTTCATTATTGGGTTCTACGTATCTCATATTTTCCCTTTGATTCCTAGTTGATCATCTAGGTCTTGCCATTTGGTTTATTGATAGAAATAACATAATCCCTTAAGTTTTGATTCAAGATAATTGATAGCATAACTCTCTTTTGGATAACTCTAATTTTCTCATACATTCTATTATTGATCACAATCACACATAAGATTGACAAAAAATAGGCATTTGATAATCTCATTTATCTTTTCATTACATAGAGTTCTTAGCTTTATAGAGGATAAGATATATGACTATAACATATAAATGTCTGTATAACATTGATTTAAAATTATTCTAAATAGAATCTTCTTCTTCCAGTTCTATTTCTTTGGGAACTTTGTCTTTTGATTAAACCACATATCAGTGGCATCGATTATATCCCTTACATACTTTAGGGCTTATGTAAGGTGCATCAAAACCCATTTCAAATGGAATATATCTTATTGCTGAGTACCTCTTAAATGGATGTTTGACTGTAGGTTCAATCATAGTTGGTTTTTTTTAACTGGCTCCACTTTCAAAGGTTTGAGTTTGCTCAAGATTATAGCTATTATATTCGAGTCAAAAGTGTAAATGGGTTCTTTCAAAGTGGAAGGAAGTTTCATTTTCCCCTTGTTATTTGTTACTTTTCCTTTTCCTTTCCTTGAAGTTTTTTGATGAGCAATCTCTGGAAAAAAGTTTTAACCAAATTAGTTTCTCATATTTTTTAGTTTTCTCAAGAAGTTATCATCAATAATTAATCTTTTACTAAGCATAGGTCATAGTAGGCTTAAGGCCTACCTTTCAGACCTAGGCTATGTTACCATAATGTAGGGACCATATCCTATCCTAAAACACAAATTTTGTTTTTGTTTAATTAATATTTATCTATGAATATAATTTGGGTATACTTTTTCTTATCATATATCCTTTGCCAATTGGGAAAACATCTAACCATACAGGTTAGGCATTTATTATCTTTTGCAAAATGGGTAAGCATATAGCCATATGAATTAGGCATATATTATCTTGTGACAATTAGTCAATCATCTAACCATATGGGTTAGGCATTTATTATCCTTTTCCAAATGGCTAAGCATCTAACCATATGGGTTATATATCTTACACATGAGTAGGTTATGCTCTGGCCAGAGACTTGACTCATTAGGACCAACTAGATTTTGAGTTAATAAATATTCACCGCTCATATTTATTGGATAAGCATTGAGGTTACCATGATAATAGTATAAAACATATAACAAATAGTCACATTTTACCTCAAAATTTGGCTCAAATCCTCAAGAACTATGCTGATCTAACTGGGATCCTTTCAAGTATATAACAAAATTCTTATCTTTACTTTGTTTATCTAAACTAGGGTATTATTATAATGGTCTTACCTTTTCATTTAAATTTAATTTTTTTTAGTGCATAACCCCAACCCCATCCTAATCACCTATATACTGGAAGCATCCTTTGCTTCCTAGACTACCTACATACTTGCATCTGAATAGGATCAAGGTGTAGTATACATGTAGTTATATTTTCTATTCTAAGTTTCATATAAAATGTAGGTCTGGGTGTGCATCCCTTTCTAGGGTCTATTTCCCCAAAAATTTCCTCTATGATTTCTACCCAAATAGGAGAGTAAAAGTATCAGTTTAAGTGATTGCATACTTATTTAACTAAACAAGCCCTAAATCTTAACAAAAAATAGAAATGAACATTTTCAATCTACATCCCCCCTTTCTAATTTTTATTTACATCAACAATGCTCTTGATCCTTGCTTTAGACAACCTAATATGTATAATTGTTGTAGCCAAAGTTTCATTATTTGAGAGCCATATGGTTGGTGGTTTTTTGATAATAACTAGTTTGACACTCTCAATCTTGGATTTTATTGTTCTTTTTAGTGGTACCAAGTTTTGAGTAACAAATGTAATTTTTTCATTTCTATTTCATAAGTTCACAATTTATAATCATTTAAAGTAGTCAAAGTTATTTCTTTGTCTTAATTAGTGTTGTTGACCAAGAGGGATTATCCCACCCCTTGGTCTTAATGACACAACATGGCCCTTATTTCTCCCTTATGGTTTATAGGGATGATTCTTAGACATAATTTTTGTAGCTATGTTAGGATATGGATGTAATAGCTCAATCATGATGACATTAATCATAAATATGAGCCAAAATCACCGCTTAATATCGAACATTGTGTAGTTTTATTTAACCTTAAATTCTTGGTCTAAGTTGAGATTTAGAAGTAAAGAATACTTGAAATAAATTAATGCATTATATTTCAAAAGAGAAAATTATTGAGTAGGAAGGTAGAAAACAAATCTATAACATGATCTTCTAGTTTAGTCCTTATGTCAATTTTCAAAAATGATATTTTGGACAATTACATATTTAGTCTACTTAGGTAATTTTTTCTAGAAAATAACTTATACAAATGGAGTTTAAGAATACTATTTTGAACTTGAATTTAATGTTAAATAAATCCTTTATACGCTTGAAAGGAGGGTTCTAAAATTGAGGGTTCAACCCTATAATGAATAATATTTGTTTTCATACTATTCTTAATGATAATTAAATTCATCATCAAAGCTCAACAACAATCAAAGTAAGGGTCCACTCAGATTGTTGTTTTATGACAACTTAGATTACTTTATGGTAATTTCATGTATCAAATCAATAATCTCACAATCTAGGTTTACGCATGTAAATTTACAGAATAGATCAAATGTATTTCATAAATTTATAACTAGGTACATAGAAAACAAAACTCATTTATTTAGTGCTATATTCTACTCTTTTCACCGAACTGGGTATAGAGATCATGCTAATGTTTGTAAATAGATACATAATGTAAAATTTTATATATCAAATAATATTAAATGAACTCATATTTTTATATGTTATGTCTCTCAAATATATGATTACTTTATTACATTATTGTTTGCTATAAAATCATTTACTCTCCATAACAACAAGTAGCAATATCATTTTTGTTGCTAGTAATACAAAAATCATTTTATTTTAGTTTTCTAAAAATAAATACATTATATTTTCCTTACAATTTAAATAAAATATTATATTTACCTTAAAATTAAATAAAATATTATATTTACACTATAATTTAAATAAAATATTATACTTACCTTGTGCTTGATGAAATCCTTAACTGAATTGAAATGTGGTTTCACTTTAATTGAAACAATTGAGATAAAATTATGTTGGTGGTATTTATGGATGTGGAGATAATGGAGATTGAATGAAGGCAAGGGAGAAGGTGTTGATCCACTACTTCTCTCTCTCCAAGCACTAATATTCTTTGTCTTTTGCTCTCTTGATCCACTACCCCCCTTGCATCACTTCCCTACTGCTCCTCCTTGTCACGTTGATCTTCCCTGCTACTCTTAAAATGTGGGTCAATCCTTATCTTTCCCTCTTTTGTGTTGATCTTGCCCTTATATTTTTTTATTTCCCTCTTAATAAGGCATCGATTCATATTTATATACTTTCCATGTGAATTTTCCTTCATTAAAGGCTTTTGACTATTTCTTTATGTGGTAGTCAATGTGGCAATAGTGCATGGCTAAATCATGAGTTAGAGTGGAAATGACTAAGGGATTTAAATCTAGACTGAGAGGAGGTGGTAGTTTATTTTGTGTTGCCTGAGTTAAAGTGGGTGATGGTGGAGTCATTAAATTCAAACTAAAATAATAGTTATTTTAGAACTAAAAGTTTATAATTATTCCCCCCCCCGGTGTGGCATGGTATAAGAGTTAGTTAACACGTGTTATCAAATTTTAATGCATGGTGGATTTAGTACATAGGGTGAGGGCTTAGAAAAATCTTATTTTAATATTGTAGTGTTAGATTAGTCTTATGTTTTTGTTAACATTTAGTAGGTTAAATTAAATGTAATTGATTAATAATCTAAAAAATATATATGAAAGATATGATTTATTTGTAGGTTCTAGAGATCAAATAAAAATGTTCATTTTATTAAAATAAAATAGCCTTTGACATATTTATCTGATATTATCAAATAGATAATATTTTCCTCATGTGGTGATTAATTTTTTTTTTGAAATGAGAGTAATGGAAAAGACTTAACATTTATCTCATTAATTTTTTCCTTTGATCACAATTTGTAAATTATAACAACATTGCATATATTTATATGTAAGGAAAATGACTTGAATATTTTAATGATTTAATTTCCTAACTTTTAGAATTTGAAAATGAAATTAAATTCATACCTTGATTTTTGTGAAAATCCAATTGATGACTTGATAGACTTTTGAAATCAATACAAGAGTTAAGTTATCTCAAAAATCAACTCATCTTGACACAAAATACTAAATGAGGTCCAAATAAACATAAAGTTTAAGCATGAGTCCACATTGAGGGAAGAGAGATCATGACAAAGGGAAGAAATAGAGGATGTCTTTCTCCATGAGATTAATAAATTATGTAGTAGACATGGAGGCAAATAGGGATTCAGTGGTTGGCTTTGCATTGAGGATATCTTCAATCATTACTAAGTATTTTTCACATGAAATATCTTTCATCATGGCTTGGTGGACATCTTCCCCTTTCTTGAAGATGATCACTTTGGGTTTCATATCTTCATTTATATCAACCAATTGTAGGGGTTTCATAACCCCATTGATGGGTAAATTATAATTAGTGTGAAGCCTTGGTTATTTTTTCATGGTAGTTTATAACATGTCAAAAAATTTGGGATCTCTTTGGGTGATAAAAAATTTCCCTAGTTGTGGGAACCAAATTTACTAAAATGGGGTGGAAGGAATAACTGTGATCTAATGTATCTATAATCATATTTCTTGTGACCCTACTCCTCCCTATGATTGCATATCTTCTCATCGAACATCCTACTGGTTAGCATGAGTCCTATTTGATCCTAATCAATCATTTAGATTTTTACCCTAGGTTTGATCCCCTTTATAGGCTTTTCTACATCTTGTTGGACCTCCTAGCACCTCCTAGGGCCTCTCAAGCCTTTTAGGGCCTTCTTAGGCTCATTTTGGACCCTTTTTTGATCCTTTATGGTTAATCCATGGCCTAAGCCATAGGACCCATGGCATGGCCTTGGTATATCCACCTGATATATTCCTAAGCCATGGACTAGACCACAACATGGCCATAACTACCCATTTTCACATTTGAACTTTACATAATGGCCAAAAATGGCTAGTTTTTGGGAGGCTCTTCCTCTTGATTTCCATATATGAGGTCCAAACATGCCTAATTATAAAAATATTAGTAATTATATCATTAAATATATTCCTATTTGATTTCTTCTTGATCCGTTTGACTCCTCTTGGATCTTCTTGGCTTTCATCTAGACATCGTGGCAACACTTCACCTCTCTTGGTCTATTATTGATTCCTAGGAGTTATTCACCTATCTTGAGCTCTTATAATAATTTTCTCATGGTTCCTAGGATATATTAAACTCTCAAAATTAGATATTAATATACTTATAGTTGATTTTAACCTAATTGGTTCACCTACTACTCAGTTGTTCATGCCTACATTATTGCTTGCTTTTGGCTCCTTTAGTTGGCACTACACCTAATTTGTGCACTTAGATTCGACTCTATGTAAATTTATTGATATTAATTAACCTATCATATATTTTTTTATAATGTATTGGATATATATCTACATTACAACTTAGTCTTCCTCTACATTGGATCAAACTTAGACTCACAATTGGTAGAATCTTTCATTATGTTTGAGCATGATCTGAGGGCACCTTGCTCTACAAGGTGAAAATATTTTGATACACTAGTATAGTATATTTATATTTTTATATATTAAACTATAGGTAAATCAAACTATCTAAAAAATTAAACAGTGACAAGAAAATAAAATGATTCAAAAGCATGCATCCCTATGGAAATGAAAGACAGTTTCGAATGATAGATGTTTTCAAAGGGCAAATGCATATACAATTCATAAATATAAGTTAAATTATTGTTTATAAATTAATATAATGATATAATGTAATATATAACCCTATAAATATACTAAAATAAGCTATCAAAATAGTTTCACCTTTCATAGCAAGGTGCCCTTAGATCATACTCAAACACAATGAAAGAATTCTACTAATCGTGCGTCCAAGTTTTATCCAATATGGAGGAAGACTAAGATATAAAGTATATATATATCTAATATAATTTAAATAATACATGATATGTGAATTATAAGTAATAAATGGATATAGAGTCCAATCTAAGTACACAAATCAAGTGAAGTGCCAATCGAAGGAACCAAAAACAAGCAATAGTGTAGGTATGAACAACTAAGCACTAGGTGAACCAATATAGGTTAAAATAAATTTTAAGTATATGAATATAAAATTTTAAGAGTTTAAGAGATATTATTAACCATTCAATATTTATTATATGAGCTCAATATAGGTTAACAACTCTTAATAATCAAGAATAGACTAAGAGAGGTGAAGGGTTGTCTAGATATCCAAAAGAAATCCAAGAAGATCTAAGAAGATCTAAGAGGAGTCCAAGGGATCAAGAGTGAATAAAATATGAATATAATGAATTATATAATGATAAATATTTTGATAATTAGGCATGTTTGTACCTCATATAGGGAAACCAAGAGGAAGAGCCTCTCAAAACTAGTAATTTCTAGCCATTTTGAAATGTTCAAATGTGAAAAAGGGCAGTTATGGTTGGGTTACAACATAAGCAATTCTTTGGGGAGACATTGGTTGGTATAAACAAGTTAAATCTATGGGTAATATGGTCTAGGTCATGTATTAACTATAAAGGCTCAAAAAAGGGTCCAGAATGAGCCTGTGAAGGCTCGAGAAGGTCCCAAGAGGCCCTAAGAGGTGCTGAGCAGTCCAATAAGGTGTATATAAGACTATAAAGGGGATCAAAACTAGGGTAAAACTCAAAATTATTTATTAGGATCAAATAGGACTCATGATGAATGGTAGGATGGATGATGAGCAGATATGTAATCATAGGGAGGAGTAGGGCCATGAGAAGTATGATTACATATGCCCCCAAGGTACAAGCAATCAGTGTTTGAATGAAAAAGGAGTGTTGTGAAGTGCCTAAAAGCCACACAAAAGAAAATAAAATAAATAATTGAAATGATAAAATATATCATTACCTAAACTTACCAAATAAGGATGGTGGTGGAAAAATTTGATGGTATGATGCACGGATGAAAGTGCAAATGATATGTAATCTAAATCTAAGTCCATCTATAACTCTAACTCCTTCATAAAAGGGATATAAGTGATATGAATTCAAATCATATAATCTATAATGAAATTAAATAGAGCATCAACTTTATTATTCTCCCTATGATGGATATGGGTGACCTATATGTCCTCAAAGAAGGAGAGAAAATCATGCATCACCTCAAAGAGGTGGAGAAACTTAGAGCTAAGGACACTCCAAACATTAATGAGTTGAGACATAGATAAGAGTGAGTCAAAAAATAATTACACATAACATGTTCCTAGAATATGAGTGTTAGTCAAAGCATCAATGATTGCATGATACTCGACTACATTATTCATCTCACTAGTAAGGAAGTAACTAGCTACAAAAAGCTTATAGTCACATGGGTCATCTATAATCCAAGTGGCAATGGTGGATATTGGGTTACCTCAACTACTACCATCAATTAGAATCACCACTGAGAGGTACACCATGATGTGGGTTAGGGACAAAATAGGATGCTACAAAAATATTATCTCAACATAGAGTAAGATGAGCAAGTTGCACAAGGGAGATAAAGAATAGAATAAAGTCATAATCTAGGAGTGAAGACTAACACTGACTATGAGATGAGGTGATGAATGGTGGTAGGATGTCCATGAAGGGGTAAAGACTAATTGGTGAAGATTAAATTAAGTCTTGGAGAAACTAAAACCATGAACCTACACCTTCAAGAACCATAATGAAATAGGAAGATAGAGTCAGTCAACAATGAATGAGTGGAAGAACTACTGACTAAAAGAAGCAAAGAGATCAACTTCTATCCCCAAGTGTATCTAATAAGGAGTACATATGCCTGAGAGGATAGAGGACCTAAGGGTTTGAAAGACTAGAATAGTCCCAAAAGAGGCCTAAGATATCCTCAAAGAGAGAAATGGACTCTACCTTTACATCCATAAGGGGCTAAAACCTCTAAGATGAAGGTTTCATAGTTTTAAGAGCAATAACAGAATGAGATAGAGGTTGAGAGAGTCAAAAAATAAGGCCTCTAGCCTAGGCCATGACCTAGACCACTACCAAGCTATGGGACCTATATCTTAGACCATTACTAAGCTAAGGGTTAGCCTAAAAAGCTATGGCCTAGACTAGGAAGGGCCAAAAATAGGCTTAGGGGAGCCCATAAGGGTCTAAAATTTGCCTAAAAAGGCCAAAGAGGGGGGATACAAGAAAATATGTTTATGAGCTTATCAAAACATGTTTTTATCATTCCAATACTCTCATGAATGATTTAGTGTCATGTTACTGTATTGTGCATATGTGAGGAGTTAGAGTGTTAGAGGTATGAAAGGAACCTCAACTAGTAGAGCTACCACCACTATGTAGTGGCCAACCAAGAGAGATTGTCTCAATGCCAACCATAATGAGAGGTAAGGAGGGGTGGTAGGAGGTCCATGAAAGATGAATACTAGATAAATAAGGCTAGATCAATTCTTAAGCAACTATAACCACTAACCCATACCACCTACAAGAACTATAGATAAGGAGAGAGGGAGTTGGTAGAGGGTTAACTATAAGCAATCAGTAACACAACCAACTAAAATAATCAAAAGACTCTGATTCTATCCTAAGGTGCATCCAATGAGGAATACACAAGCAAAATAGCCACAAAGACCCAAAAGGTCTAATGATGGATGACACTAAATGGGAAATACACTACATGGGGGCTTAGGGAGTGTGTTCTAGTAAGTTTTGAGGCTCACCAAAGTACCATGGGCTTGGGTCTACGCCTACCCCTGGGGACGGGCCACCACTTCACCCTAATTAGAGGCTTGACCCTAATGTAGGCCAATACTTAGTATCTAAAGAGGCTAAAAAGAAGGAAAAGGTGGGAAGAATGATATGGAGCATCCATATTCCTAGGTTCACTAGTCATGACTCAAAACACAAGAGTGATAAAGGTGGGGTCATTATTGGTGAAAAAGACCTCTAAACCCAAACAAGTAAGAGGATGGTAGTGTGTATGATGCATGGATCTGATATTATTGTAATATCTCCTATCATTTATTGGGTTTAATTTTATACCATGGATGGAATAACATTCAATATCAGACTCAATGAATCTAGTAATCTCCATGGGAGATGCATTAAGAGAGCTGATACTCTAATGGGAGAAGCACAACAAGGGGAAATAAATGTTTAAGGAGATATATTAAAAGAGGTATCTAAGAAGGGAAGATCCAAATTGGAATCATGGGTTAGGAGAGGGAGTTAGAAAATTTATTCTAAACTCTGAAGGAGTAAATGTTGATTGGTACTCAACTGTATCAAAATGATCATCCTTGAGAAAACAAGATTCATAGGCAAGATCCTTGGGTGAACCTATTATCACTATAGAGAGCACCCTGATTGAAGATGTGTAAAACACACCCTCTTTATATCTGATACAATTTTATCTTATCAGAGTGTGGGTGACTTTTTACTAAGAAGAACCTCTAGAGAGGGTTGGTTCCCTTAAGATTTATCTATTAAAACTAACTGCTGTGATTTATCAGATGAAAATGGAAAGGGGAAACTAAAGGGAAATCCTAATTAAAGGGGTGATACACCTAAATTATTTATATCTTATATAATTTTTTGAAATTAATGTACACATATAAGCCAATAATTTTTTTATTTTTCTCTTAATCATAAATATTTCAGATGAAGGGTTGAAAGGATTTTGGATTACAAAATTTCTTTTACCTCTTCAAATGACCTATAGAAGGTGAGATAGAAATCAATAGGTGAGGAGGGACCTACTAAAAGGATATATAATCTCCCTTATATGATAATTCACAATCAAATACACTCTATTCTCTATCAAAACTCATATGCAAAACAAAATCTTCTTTATTGATGTATGGTCCAAATTACAATTTCTTCTTTAACTCTAGGAATAATGAAAAAAATGGACTTAAAAGGACAATATATATGTCTCTAAACCTAATCCAAGCCTTAATCTACATTGAAAAGGGATAAGAGGTGATCTTGGTTGACTCAACTCAAGACAACTCCTTTTACAATGATTAAACAATTCATAAAATGCCTTAACTCCACAAAATTACATGATCTTTAAACTTTGGAATAGGAATATTATGGTGGGCCCAAGTTTAACAAGTCAAACTCTCTTTGCATGAAAAGATATGCCAAAATCCAAATAAGGAACTCCAATTTATTTGTTTGAAAACTAAGTTAGAATAAGAGAACATTCCCCTTTGCATGGAAATTAAGGAAGATGCACGATAAGCTTTGACTAGTCAACTCCAACTAACTCCATATTGCATGAAAAGGAACCATAAAGTCTTAAATGTTCATGAATATTCATGATAATAGAATATATATGGCTTATAAACTCTTTTTGAACTCCCTGATAACCAATTAATGCCAAACTCAAACTTTGACAATTGAATAATTAGGCCAACTAAGCCAAAAAGGATTATTAGCCAACTTGTGCACTTGGACACCATGAAACCTATAAAAAAAACATGAAACCTTTAAAAAACCAATAATTATACCTATAACTACTTTCTTCATCATCAAATATGTGATTTTGATGTGAAAAACTTCATCGTTCAGTCAAGAGATTTGACTAGGTCAATTTTGTTCAAATTTCCAGCAAATTGGCCATTTTGCTTGAGCTAGTAGAGATAATTCCAAGATTATTTATGATTAACTAAATATTTTAAGATGAATAAAAAATCCTATGCTTTGAGCTCCATTTATTAGATTTTGTTGAATTACCTTATACTTCATTTTACATGCTTTTTATACAAAAAACATGATTTATGACCTCATCTATACAACTCCATACATTACATTTATGTTTTTATAATCCTCTCTTAGTGTAATTTATGTTTGAAAAGGTATTAGGTTTATCCATGGTGATTTGATGACAATAAAATCCACTTATCTCAAAACTAGCTTTTTAGGCATTTAGGAGGGTTTTAAAGCTAAATATTCAAACTAATGATTCATGAGGTACAGAACTCAAAATTATAAACCTCTTCCACTTATTTGTATTACATTAACCCCCCTGACATCCCTAAAAATATTGTGTTCCCATGTAGAAGATATGAAAATTTACCACGTAAATGAAATTTGTATGTGAGGAATTTACCTATGCTCTTAGCAATTGTTCATAAATCTTAGCCCCTCAACTAATCTCAATTGTTCATTAATTGTAAGTAAATATGGGTCCTCAAAACATATTAAGATCATTCATCCAAACTCAACATGTGGTGAACAAAATGGGCATCTGAACAGGTGGCTTGGAAGGCTGCCTAGAACTGTAAAAAGTGTAAAACTCCACTATGATTTACATTTTTCCTTCCAAGCTTCAAAAATACTAAAAACATCATTATGTGACCTGTAACATGATATCAAAACACTTTTAAAGTCATTCTACCATGAAAATTCAAAAAATGCCCTTTTGGACTAAGTGCCTATTTACCTACAAAACATTGTGTGATCATGGTTTGCATATAATTTGGAATTTTTACACTCTATATAGGTCTTATTATGATGTAAAAACATCATAAAATTCATATAAATCCTTTACTTGGATTTAAAAGCTTTTGAGGCACTCTAGGATGAAACATGCTCCAATGGTGACCTCAAACGAATAGGTTGAGTTTTGAGACAGTATAGTGAATATGTCCAGTTTTCTAATGGAAATGAAATTTTTAAAGATGGTTCTCCAACTAATTATGACATTTTTTTCAAAATTCAAATTCTTAACTCCACCTGTGGCTCCCAAAATGTCTAATTTTCTCTAAATTTTGATCTCTGTGCATGGATTGTCTACATTTTTTATTGAGTTTTGATGTTTTGAAGGAAAATTTCATGGTGTTTGAATGTATTTAAGATAAAAAACATCTTAATTTATCTATAAATCCTCTTTATTAGTTTGGCAAACTCCTCTACCCCTATTTTCAAGCATGATTTGACATCCAACAAGGCATTTAGGTTTCAATGACTATGTTTTCATGTTTTGAAGGTAATTTTATGGATTTTGAGAGGTTTTAAATATAAAAATCACCTTTAAATGGCTCAAAAAATTCATAAAAATTCTTGAAAACACTCTCTCCTCTTCTTTCTAGCATGTTTAGACCTTGGAACAAGGCAATTAGGCCTTCTCATGACTTAGTACACACTTCTAGAGATGTGTATTGTTTAGGTTTGAACAAGATTAAAGGTAATTTAATATTCAACATACACTTATAACTATTCAGAGTAAAAGAGTGTTCCTTCCCATCTCCTTTTATTTGTTTGACTTCTTTATGCAATGTTTTAGCCCTCAATATTGTGCACAATCTGTACAATGACTTGTGGGTGTATGAGACAAGGTCATTGTTTTCCATCTTCAAGCCCTTTTGAATATGTTGAATTTATGGTTTTAATCTCTTGATCATATTAAACTACACTTGGTTTATTATATCCAGGAAACCTTATGATTTTGTTATGAAATCCTCTCAAACTCCTACCTTCTACCAAACTTTGATTGTAGGGTTTCACTCCCTGAAAGTTATAGGTGATTGATTGGTATAGGAGAATCATCTATATTTGATGTTATATTGATGATAAACCTTGATCCCTTCTATCCCTTTGATAACTCAAATACTCCTTTGTGCCTTTAAAAGCCACTCTACCCATAACTATTATAACATAAGCCTGTAGGATGTTTCAAGATTACCGTAGGTCTTTTAATATTGCCTATAGGGTACCTTAAACTTATTTGGATGAAATTTAGGCTATGATACCTCTTTTAATTATAAATTGAATGTCCTTTCTTAGAAACTAGTACCCTAATATTACTATTGAAACAAACCTTTATTCCATAAGCACTTAATTGTGGATACACATTATCCTTTGCATGAACTATGGCTCATATTTGGGACCTTAGAGAGATTGGTGATAGGTACCAAGGGTTTTGGAGGTCTTTCTTGGTATGATATTATCTGATAATCCATGATGAATCCTCTTTCCATGATAAACTTTACTCTATTTGCAAACCTTTCATTGAAGTCCTCTTTGTAGCAGATTGACCATACATTACATGATTATAGGGTATCATTTAATGGCTATAGGGTGCTTTTGAGTAATGTAGGTGTCATTCATAGATTATAGGTTCCTTTATTCCATAACCCTTCAAAAATTTATATGCCTTGAGCTTTGTATTCCTTATAAAATAGTGTCTTAGGCTTTTAAACCCTTGATAAGTCTCCTCATGAGATAACTCCAATAAATTGTAGTCCCCCCTTCTTTTTTTTTTATTCAAAACAAGCCTGTAGGGTAATTTGTAGCACTATAGGTGTCATTCATCCTCATCTTGATGATTTAGACCATTATATTAGTGATCTTTAAAATCTTGACTGGGACTATATAGTTTATACACTCATTAATGTTTATAGGGCTCCAAAACATGTAATAAACTCTTTTGATAAACAAGCCTTATGACTACTAATGTGATCTGTATAGTGGCCTGTAGGTCATAAATTTGGTATTATAGGTTCCATTTTCCCTTATGTATCTACTCAAGGTTGTATTGTATTTAGATAACTCTAACTTATTTGTTTAAAACCCTTGGAAATCTCAAACTCTTGGCTCATAAACTTTACTCCTCAAAGATTATTGGCTATGGTTACAATATAGAATTTGTTGTAGATGTTCCTTACCCAAATATATGATATAAAATAAAATATCTCCTTGAAAACCCTCATTGAATTTTAATTGTATATATTCTTACTTGTTCGATCATGAGGTAAATTTTGGCTCACTATGCCTTTTGAACCTGCACTAACCTCTTTAAACCTTAAGAGTGCATGTAGGGTTCTCTTTAGGGACTATAGGCACATTTTTTAATTAGGCCTATGAGGTGATTCAACCATAAAAATCCATTACATAACTAACTCTTTCATGCTATATGACTTAGATGCTCATATCATACTTGAAAAGCCTGATATTGATTGACTAGGTTGTCAAGACCATATTCAATTGTAAACCTTTTTTTTGAACAAGCCCTTAGGAATTCCTTCATGATGTCACTCTCTATGAATCATAACTTTTAGGTGACTATTAAGGAAGGCCATAAAGGGAATTGGTCTTAATTCCTCTTTTTATGCTTGTATGATGAGGTATTTTGTATCAATATGATAGAGAGATCATTGACCTTGAAAACTTATAAAATTAATTTGATTTCTCTGATAGTATAAAGCCTGCTATAGACAGATATATTTAGGGTGTCAAAAATGAAAGACCAAAGTAATCTTCTTGGCCCTATTATGGCTTCCTTCTTGCATCTTGAATTATATCTTCCATTAGACCCTAAGGAAAGTCTCTCTCCCTTGTGAATCTCTATTAAAACTTCATGTCCATACTTTACTGAGATGTTTCCTTTCTATAAGGCTCCTTTTTACTATGTTTGATACCTATTTTTGGCCTAAAAACCTCTTGATCATGCTTTGATGAATTTCCTCTCTTTAACCATTGGTTGTTTTGATGATGGAATGGATAATGGAGATGGGATGGAGGGTGAAGGGATGAAATAAGGTGGAAATATGGGGAAATTAGGAAAGGAGGGTGAAAATGAAGTGAAAACATAGTGAAAAGGTAGATTATGATAGTGATATGGATGAATGAGGTGAATATGGGAAAGAAGAATGAAAGAGGGTAACAAATCCATGGATAACATAACATATGAAAACTTGAGACATTCATCCCATCAAAAAATGAAATTTGAGATCATTAGAGGAGGGAAAGAAGCTAGAATTCAAACTTGGTTTTCTCAAAAAACCTTAAAATTAGCTAATAAACCTTAATTTATGCAAACTAGCCCATTGAGACACCTTGAAGCATGGAGATGGTTTTTTTATCCATGAAACCTAAAGAATTTTTGAGATATTCACTTGGAAAACATTAAATCTTGATGAAAACCCTAAAAAACACAAATTATTGAAAATTTGAAGCTAATTTCTTCTCCTTGGAACATATAATTCACCCTTGCAAGCTTGTCAACACTACATATTGACTGACTGACTTTGAGAACTTGTTTGATATTGAATTGGATGAATAAAAAATTTATAATTACATGGAAGGGTAGATAAATTCTTAAATTTTCTAAAACAATTTGAATTTTCTCAAAACTCTACCCAAGTGAAGAGAAATTGATGAAAAACAACTGCCTTTCTGGTTGCTAGGCAACAAAATTTGACCTAGATTCAACTAAATGGTTCATGAGCATAGAAAATATAATTTAGAAACCAATTATACCATTATTAATATCTCTAAGTCTATTTTATTCACCCTATATTTGAGAGTTGTATCCTACTTTACTAGATTGTACCATCAAAAAACGTATAGGTAGGTCTCTTTGTGCCAAGAAGCAAGAAATCGAAAGGAAGATAGTTTGGGACCTATATTGCCATGAATTTTCATTAAAATATTATTGAATATTGTATATGCCCTAAAAATTATCTCCCCTACCTTTTATTTTATGGAAACCATATGGATTCCATACTATGCTCATGAAATAAGAGAAAAAGGCCTTCATTTTTCCTGTTAAAGCCAAATCAAAGATTACACCACTTGAAATAGAATATATGAGAATAATACATGGTATAAAATGTAAAAAAAACTTTTCCAACCTTTTTCCATGCCTTAAAAGTGCAACTTTGGCACATAGGAGGCTATTTTAGGACCTTTTTGGGTTATTTAACCTCTCAAAACACCTTTTCATGACTTGAAATTTTATACTTACACTAAATTCACCTTTTTAAAAATGAATAAAAGTTATTTTGAAATGATATATGCAATTTTTGAACCATTTTGATGCTTTTTACCTTATTTTTGACATTTTAACCAACATTTGCATTTTTTAGATCATAATTGATCGATTTGACCAACTACAATGGGAAATTGACCATTTTTGGGAATGTTTCTAATAATATGGGTAGTAATTTGGCCTTGAAAGGCCAAATTACTAATAATTTTAGTGACTTTTAGGGGTTGACTAGCTTTCTGGTCAAAAGAACTCAGAACTCTGACAAGGATAGACCAAGACAAACACTGAAACTAGGAAAGCTTGGAAAGCAAAACACAATAGGAGAAATTGACACAAACAACAATGAACATGTGCATGTGTGCACATAGATGAAACAACAAAGAAAATTGAAAAGGAAAAATTATATTGAAAGCATGTGCAGAAAAGCACATAGAGGAATTAAACTATGACTATGTACAAAGGAGTGACTCTCCTAATAGTAGTATTTAAGAAAAATCCAATTTCAAGGAATGGGAAGCTATTCTCCACTCAATCTATATAATTAAAAAATAGTGTTCTTAAAATCAGTGATAATATAAGGTCCACTCCAAAGATTATCAAACTTGGAGTGCTTACCTAGTTTAGCATGCTCTTCATCCCATTTGAGTACTATGTCTCCTTCCTAATTTTTTATTTATGAAGCTCTCTTGTCAAATTTCCTATTGAATTGCTACTAATTTGACCACATGGTATTCAAATAATCATCTCTTATCTCCTCCAATTCTCTCATTTCATTCATTCTAACCTCTATTTCATTGATTTCTAAAAGCTCTAACTAGTGTGGAAACTCCAATGAGATAGGCAGCCTTACTTCTCTTCCATAAACTAGGAGATATGGTAAATGGATAATGAATTTCTTTGGGGTGATCCTATAAAACCATAAATTATTCTTCAACTTAGTATGCCAAGATCTCTAATTATCTTCCATTGTTCTTTTGATGATCCGAATCAGGTTCTTGTTAGTGGATTCAACTAGTCCATTACCCTATGCATAGTAATTAAATGAAGATGTCAAATAAATACCATGTTCAAGATCCCATTAAAATACCTTTTCACTACTGAATGCTAAAGAATTATTTGATATGATATTAGAAGGTGCTCCAAAATGAGTGACTAGGCTCTCATAGAATTCAAGCATAGAGTTCTCATTTGCCTCTTTCAAAGGCACTGCTTCTACCCACCTAGTGAAAAAAATTGTAGATATAAAAACCCACTTATGAATATAACTAGATGGAGGATGAATCATGTCAATTAAGTCTAAACCCCATTTCATGAAAGTTTGCTTAGCCTGAATTGGCTTTAGTGGCATAGCGGCTAGTCTTTGTTTCCCTACAAATATTACACACTTTATACATTTCTTAACCCATGCATGTGAATATATGAATAAATTATAGAAAATATAACCATCTCTAATTATTTTTTCAGCTATGGTCTTGGATTCAAAATGACCTCTAGAAGGACTATCATCAAATTACTCAAAAAGCTTGTCAAATTGACTAGTTTCAACACACCTTAAAAACATACCTCCAATGTATTTTTTGAAAAGCACTCCATAAATAAAAATGTATGGAACTAATTGAAGCCCAAAGTTTCTTCTTTGTGATTCATTCAAACCATTTGAACACTCTCTATTTTGAAGAAATCTAGCAATGTTTTATGTCCAGCTTGTATGAGGTGTATTTTCAACTTCATACTGAGTGTCCTAAATTATCAAAATTGTTTCTTTTTCTTATTTTACATCTTCTAAAAGATGTTCACATAATCCTTTTCCTTAGACAATATTTGTAACTTTGACTTCAATTTCATATTCCATGCATTTAGTGATCCATCCAACTCTTTTTTTGCTCAAGTCTCTGTAGAGAATGAAATCCTTCACACTTAGATGAGTAACCATTAGTATAATATTATTATTCTTTAAAACCAAATGTTTGAATTTTTTCAAACCTATTATAATATCAAGAACATGTTTTTATACAAAGGAATACCTATCTTCATAACCTTATAAAGTTTGACTTAAGAAAGTAATGGGTTATTCCAAACCTTCATCATTCTATTACATAAGCATGGCTGAAATAGTACTATAAGTAGAGAAAGCATACAAGAAGAAATCCTTACTAAAATATAGATTTAGCAAAGTAGGATCTTACCTAATTTATTTTTTGATAGATTTAAAAATTCTTTCACCTTATTTAATCCAAGTGAACTCTTTATGTTTCTTAATCATTTGAGTAAGTGGTCTTACTAGTTCTACAAAACTAGGAATGAATCTTCTGATAAAATTTATCTTGCCCAAGAATATCTACAATCTTTTCTTGTGTTTAGGCAATGATAGATCAAGGATTACCTCTATTATTTTAATATCAATGGAAAGACCAGATTTGGACACCACATGCCCAAGAAGTCTCCCCTCATGCACTGAAAAAATGCATTTCTTTGGATTCAAAGAAACTCCAAATTATTTACATCTGTCAAAAATATTCTTCAAATGTGTTTGATGATCATTAGGATCTTTTGAAAATAATGTAATTTCATCAAGATAAACTAAAACTATTTCACTCAAAATACCATGAAAATCAACATCCATTGCCCTTTTGAAGGTAGCTCCAACATTGGAGAGTCCAAAAGGCATCTTCTTGTAAGCAAAAGTACCCCATTTGGTGGTGAAAGATATTTTATACTGACCTTTCTCTTTCACCAATATCTAGTTGTATCTTGAGTACCCATCCAATAAAGAAAATCTCTATTAACCTAATACTCTTCACAAAATTTGATTCATAGAAATAATTGGATAGTGATCTTTCAATGATACTCTATTAAAATCTATAAAATATACACATAAACTTATCTCTCCATTATTATTTCTTACTGGAACAAGATTTAATACCTATGTTGAATGCTTAATAGGAAAAATAATTCCTGATTCAATCATCTTTGTAAGTTTTTTCCTCATGACAATCTCAACCTTGGGGTTGATAGGCCTTCACTTTTGTCTTACCGGTTTTATATCCTATTCTAGTTCAATAGTATGTTGTGATAATCTAGGGTCAAAACCTTTCAAATCATGGTATTCCCAAGAAAATACATCCATGAATTCTTGACATAATGATATCAAAGATACTCTTTCAGAATCAATATTCACTTTACCCAACTTGAATTGCTTACCTTTAACTACACTAATTGGCTCATAATGCTCTTTCTTGGAATAAATTATCACCTCTTTCCTTATCTAATAATTTTCATTTAAAATTATTT
Organism: Torreya grandis; assembly: GCA_037957365.1. Taxonomy (NCBI): domain Eukaryota; kingdom Viridiplantae; phylum Streptophyta; class Pinopsida; order Cupressales; family Taxaceae; genus Torreya; species Torreya grandis. Next base: position 1,992,061 of record JARHVA010000089.1, on the reverse strand, counting down.
CTAAAGTCACCAAACCTTTAGGCATCTTATTTGATTATAACTTCACAATTTGATTTTCATATTGATCCTGCAATTTATCATGATTTCTTTGGCAAAAATCTGCTTCATTCTATAAAAAATATGTTATTTTATTATCATAATAAAAAACTTTCCAACTTAAATCATTATTTGGGAATGAATTCCTTCATACAACCTTGATTTGGGTTTGATTTTTATTGTCCTTAATGTGATCCAAAATATCATATTGTGCTTCTATGGCAACAAGTCTATCGGCATGTTGATTTGCTCCTCTAGGAATGGAGTGAATGCCAAATGCAAGGAAATTTTCCATGAGATCAAAAAAGATATGTTTGTATGCCTTCAAAAGAGGATTCTTTTATGCACTTATAACTTTGACTTGCTGGCCTCATAACTCACTATCACCTTTCACCTGCAAGAGCTTAATATCTCTCTTTCTAGCCCACTTGAGACCATAAATAAGAGATTCATACTCTGCAATATTGAAATTACAACTAAAATAAAATTTAATATAATAATAATACATTTTATTTTTTTATGAAACTAACATTACACTATCCCCACTTCCATTCTTTGTTCTGGATCCATCAAAGAATAGATTACAAACTCCTTGATATTGCACTAAACTAGTGAGAGTAGGCAATGAGTCACCTTCTTCGTACATACAGTAGACTCAAAAAATATAATCTTCAATACTTTTGTAGGGGTCATATCCATGATTATCACAATCCCATTCATCTAAGAGAAGATCTAGTATACCCTCAAGAGGTTTAAAAGGTTCTTGCTCAATGGTGTTATCATCTTCTTCTGAAATACTGCAATTCACATTTGACATATTTGGCATATATGGCTCAAGTTGAAATATAGAATAGGATCAGATATAATAGTAATTTTGGTTCCATACCTAGTTATAAAAACTATGTATGACCAATCTGAATAAAGTTAACCTCCTATTTTGGTAGTGAAGTCTCTAGATAAGCATAGTGCAAAATATGGCGGTAGATCAACAACATCTTGTAAAATTATGCAATTTGGACAAACAACAAGTATGATTTTTAGATATTTCAACACACCTATAGTTTTGTTAGGATACCCATATAGTTTCAAAACACCTTGTCATAGGGTTCATACTGCAATCCTAACTTTTTTGCTATTGATTTGGGCATGACAGAAGTACTAGCCTCACTATCAATCATACAATTATGAACCAAACAATCTCTAATGATAATAGAAAGGTAAAACGGGGGAGGATTAGTTTCCTTAAGAATTTGAGACTCAATAAATGGATTAGAATTAGTTAGGACAACACTTACTCTTTCTTTTTCAAGTGGTTTCTCAGAGATATTGAGCTTTGAAAGTTCCTTGTGTAAACACTCCTTTTATCTTGGGATTAACAGAGTATCCCACATTGAAATTGATACTAAAGTATTCATCATATGATCCATAATATTGAGTGGAGAAGTGTCTGAAATTTATTATAATTTAGGATTAGAAAGAGCTCCCAAATGTTGTGTGAATTGAGTAATGTAAGGCCCTTTCATGTTCTTATCTTTTAGATCTTGAGCTTGTTAATTTAAACTTTTCTGAGGCATCTCATGTGTTGTTGTCTTTTGTTATCACTGAGAAGAAGAAGGGGTTGTTCTTTTAGGACCTGAAACTTCACCAATTTCTCTTTTATTGGATCTAGTATGGGTTGTAACTAAATTATCAACATTAGGTAAATCTTGACTTTGATTTTCAGCCAAGTGCTCAAAAGAATTCTCACCTTCCCGGAAGTTCATAAATGTAGTTTTAGTATGTGCCTTACCACTACCTTCTCCTTGTTGATTTGGCACTTCTGCTTTAGTGAATGAAGGAATGTCTCCATATGGTATATAATCTTCCTTATTTTAAGAAAATTGGTTGGTTTTCAAATTAAGGAATACATGATTCTTGTTGCATGAAAGATTGATGAGAACTCTCACCAGTTGAAGCCATTGCCATGTTTGATTGATCCCATTGATTGTTCTATTGTCCTTATTCAACACAATTGATTTGAGTTGGCACAATATCTCTTGAATTTATTAGAGCAATAGAATTATACTACCTTGATTGAAAATTCTACCCTTTACCTTATTGATTGGATTGATAGGATGGCTTATTGGGCTGATTATTCTGATTAGTATTATAATATGGCATATATGGTGGAGCTTGTTGTGTTTCCATTGCAACCAATTTATTGGGTTGAGATTTGAGAAGACTCTCTATCTTCTCCAATCTATCAATTTTATTCCCTTCTATTTGATGTAACTTTGATGACTCTAGAATTGGAGCAATAATTAGAGCAAGAGGATGGATCTATATAAAAAGAGGCATTAGTGGCCTTGGAGATAAATTAACTACTTATATAAGGCAATTTTCAACCTTGATTACTACTTTAAAAGCTTCAGGTAAAGTATTGCCTCTCTTGTATTGGATCATGATATCCACATCTAAATTAAGAGCCTTCAGATAGTATAGAAAAGCATAATTGGGTGTAGGCTTGATTACTATAGGAATTCTATCCCAAGTCTTCTAAAATATATAGTTGAAATCCATCATGAATTCATGATTAAATCTATTAATTTTTTTAAGTTTCTCCACAAGTGAAATATGATCACTTTTGTCTTCAAAATGTTTACACATATGTTCTCCAAATTCATCCCAATTATTGATTGATGTAGGAGCTAAACATTTGTACCACTGAAGTGCCTTTCCTTTGAAAGAAGTTGCCAACAATCTCATTTCTACATTTTCCTATGTCACATGATGTAATGGACAAATATTAGAAATATTTTCAATATGTTTTATAGGATTTTTTGGATTATATCTTATAAAATAAGAGCCTTTAGACTAGAAATTAGAATATCATCCCATTGATTGAGATTTAAAGGACTACCTCATTGAATGTAACAAAAGCCTATCTTCTGGGAATAACCATCTAAGGAATAAGATTTAAAAAATATTTGATTGAATAATATTGGCTTTAATAGGAGGATTTTATGCAATAGCAGGGTTAACAGAAGGTCTAGGATTTAAATTTGACTAAGAGGCTTTCTTCTTCTTTGGTGATTGGAAAGATAACTCAGAGAAATTTGTTTCTTTCCCTTTTGTAGATGATCTTGTGACAAATCTTGGTGGCATGAAAGATATACAAATATGAAAATGATAAATTTAGAAATGAATAATACACTCATATACATAGATACTAATTTAAAATTTTTAATAGGTTGTCCCATCAAGCATGCCATAAACTATTATCACTCTGGAGAACACCCTCCTTGAAGATGTGTAAAACACACCCTCTCTCCAGCTAATACAATTGGATCTTCTAAAAGTGTGGGTGACTTTGTATTGATAATAACATCTAGAGAGGGATGGTTCCCTTAATATTTATCTATTAAAACTAACTATTGTGATTTCTTAGATGAAAAGGGAAAGAGGAAACTAAAGGGAAATCTTAATTAAAGGGGTGATGCACCTGAATTGTTTATATCCTCTGGAAGCTATTGAAATTAATGTATACATATAATCAAATAAAATTTGTATTTTTCTGTTAAGCATAAATATTTTAAATGAAGGGTTGAAAAGATTTTGGATTACAAAATTTCTTTTACCTCTTTAAATGACCTATAAAAGGTGAGATAGAAATAAATAGGTGAGGAAGGGACCTACCAAAAGGAGATATAATCTCACTTATATTATGATTCAAAAAATTGATGGGGCCTAATGAGGAGACATCCAAAGCCTCATCAAATGGATTTATCTTAGCATAAAGAAATTCCTAGGGATCTAGGTCTACCTTCAAGGTGTGAACCTTACCTTCATGCATGAATTGGACCCTAAAAAATATTATCAACATGACATCTCACATGGAAATAGTCTAGGGATGGCCAAGGATCATGTTGTATAAGAGATCAAGGTCTAACACATAAAACTCAATCCTAACAATCTTGGGTCTAAACTTGACTTGAAGCTTCACGTTACCCACTGACGTAACTATATCACTATTGAAATTAAGATAGTTGTGGTGAGATTCATAAAGCTTCCTATGGCTAATACCTAACTCATTTAACACCCATAAGGCATGTTTTTTAATATGGAACATTCATTGATAATGCATATCTTGATGCGACAATCATCTACAAAAGTCTTAATGTAGAGTGCTAACTTACCCCTATTTTTTAGAATACAAGGATCTGGTAAAGAGGTAGGGTCAAAAGATAGGATATGTGGGTGAGGGTAGTCAGGGATGCCTAAGTTGAGAAACACCTCAACATCATCCCATAGTGGTACCTCATAAGAGAGACCAAGCTCAATGAAGATGAGCCCTCTTTTCTCAAGGCAAAGGTAGAGAAGGTCCTAGATGGAGGTTCTAGTTGAGACACCCTATAACTCCTCTATGATAGATTACATGCATTACCTAGCCTAGGGAGGGATATTAAACTAAAAGTAAAATTTGAATTTGGGATTTTTCATCCTTGTGGGATAGCCTGAGAGCCCTGCACCACTATCATATCTAATGGGGTCAGTTACATGACCTGAGCACATATTTAAAAATCACTCATAATTGATAGGGGCTATGCCAATGCTAACAAGATTATTATTATCACACTTGGCTTTCCCTTCTAAATAAATGGAGTATGAGGTGTCAAAATAGGTAGAAGATCTAGAGGAAGAGTGATGGGCCTTAGCCTTGGATTTATTCTTTTTCTTCTTCTTCTTCTTATTCTTTTCTTTGGAATGGTTAGGAAAAGGCTTTATGAGCACATCCAGCTTATGGTTGTGTTCAACAAGTGGGAAGTTTTAGGGATTAGGCTAGGTTTTCACATGAGACTTTTAGGTGACACAATCCTTGTCATAATGCCCCTTAATCTAGTGGAAGTTACAAAATTTGGCAGGGTCATAGGGATACAACACTTTCTACCCTCCTGCACTCTTTGTAGAGACTTTTTTAGTTGGTCTCTTACTCAAAGTGTTGACCTTGCAACCATCCTTCTTATCTTTATTTTTTATAGAATAATCATTAACACCATCATTGGTCACATTACAATTGTGATCACATGAGGAAGATGAATTTTGAATTGGTATGGGTCGAATGCTTTCACGTACCTTAAAGACCTCAATATTTAGATACTCATTAGTAGATTCATCATAAGAGGTGGGTTCATGATTTAAGACCTCAAGGTTAACCTCCTCAATTCTTGCATGAACATATCATAAATTTGATCATCTAAGAACCTTATCATACACATATGGATGACTAAATGCCACCTATGTATAAATTCAAAGTTTGACTCACCCTTATCTTGTGTCATAGAGGTAAGTGATTGGATGTTGAGGTTTAATAGTCTAGAGATATTGAAGTAATGGAATAATTCATCTATAAGGAGTTAAAATCTAGAAAGAGAATTTAGATGCATATTCTAGAGCCAAACTAGGGATTGGCTCACAAAAAATAAGAAAATAGCTTCAACGTCATGCCTTCATCCTATTCCTAATCCATACACAACATCATAAATGTCATGATATGGTCTATGAGACTAGCTTCTTGAGTCCTATTAAACTTAGGCAATTTAGGGGTTGGAGTATGAAGTGGAATAGCATACACACAAGGTGTTAGAGGATTCCTATGGAGATCCTCATAGGCACATTTAATAGTAGGTTGGTGATGAGATCCCTGATGAGACTCATAGAGGTTATGATGTTACCTACACCAATAAGCCTCATCACAACATTGATCATGATGGGGATGATGCCAAGGTAGTTCCTGATATAGAAGATGCTCATGATGGAAATCATCCCAATCATGAGGTAGGGAATGACCAAGAGATAGGTGTAGATACCAAAAATTTGCATACCATGATTCTGAATGTCATAATTCCCCTAGACTACCATGGGACCTCCTTTAGACCAATCTAACTCTCTGACCCCTAACCAAGCCTAACCCATAGTTAGTTTGTTCAAATGGATTAACCCACCCTTTTACTTACTTTTACCCTTCACCCTCAAATTTATGGTTAGGTTGACCATTGATGGTCAAGGTCCACCTCCTCAACCACTAGCATGCAAACCATCTACCTTGCTTTTCTAAAAATAACTTGTCTAAAACTACTTATGAACCATTGCATGAGATAGTTATAATTAGGAAGTCCAATTCACATCTTGTTTCAACTCTTTTGCCTTGCCTATAAGAAGAGAGGAGTAAGAAGTTGAATATCCATCTATAATTATTATCAAGAGCTCGTTCATCTAGAATTTTATTTTTATAGGTCAATCATCATCAACAATCTAGTAATCTAGCTACTACATTAGAGAGCCAACTTGTCACTACAGCTCCACCAAAGTGCCAAGTAACATTACTCTATTATAATCACATCAGACTCCACCAACTAATCCACCACCTCAATCAACCACCTGATCATCTTTTTACAAGATAAGTACTTCATCTCTAACAATCAATTACTTTATTTTCTTTTCACACTCAGCCCAACACCAACCCCCCTAGATTCTAACCTTTTAATCCTATCAATCAACCATTTATCAACCCAAATAAAAAAAAGTAACCATTAATGGTTGTTTCAACCACTAATGGTTTATCTAGCTACCAATAGTCACCCTGATCATCAACGACCACCTTAACCACCAACGATCATCCCAATCACCAATGGTCACTATGGTATCAAATTATAGAATGATATTTTCACCTACCTACCCCCAACAAAATATGATTTTCTATGTCCCTACCTATTCATAGACCCCTGCCTAATTTTCTAAAGTAGACCCCAATCACCTACCACTAGTACTAATAAACTTATCGATATTTTTAATCATTTCTAGTCTATTTCTTTAGCAAGTATCCCTTGTCTTCAATTTTAGTACCTTTTGATTATTGATGTAAGTACTTTCTATTCTATTTATAAACTTAATTGTTTAAAATGTGTGGATTGATAGCCTCTAAGGGAGTTCTTACTCTAGGATCTAACTATTGCTAGGTAATCCACTCAACTATCTATCTAACAAAAAAAATTGCTTTAGTGCTTTCTTATCTATAGGTCATATTCCCAAGCTAAACATGAGTTCTTCATAATCATTTGATTTAATGTGTTCACAATCAAATAAATTTTTCAACCATACCCATATTTAGTTTCTTATTTTTCCCTTCTAAATAATAAGCAAAAATTTATTAAAACATTTTGATATGCTTGGTGGGACCTTGAGTCTTTACTTTGGGTTTCTTTTCTTTGCATCTATATGCTTTTCTCTCTATTTGTGCTCATTAGTGAAATTGAAATCTCTTTTGGGTTTAAAATTAAGTGCATCTATTACTTGCTTCTAATTTTAGCTCACTTTGAATTAAGGCACATTAATTTTATCATATAATCACTTTTGTTGCACACACTAAACCAAACCACTTTAATCAATTAAACATTAAACAAACTTGAGACAAGGCCCAACTAGGATTTCATCACCTAGTGGTAACCTTACCCTTTCCTGATGATCCTACTTAGATCATTACTAAGGGGAGAACCAACTCAGCTCTTTGGTTGAGTATAAACTCTAGATATCAATATATATTGGCTAATCACCTGACACCCTTATCTCTGTATTGCATGAAGTGAGTGGGTAGGCCCCAATACCAAGCCACATATTGATTCTAATATAGATTCCTTTTGATCACCTAAAAAAATTGAAACCAACCTTAGGCTTCCTTTTTAGTACGTAATCTATAAGCTAACTTCTATCACACATTCTCATAACTTAAGGCATAAGCCAAAAGTGAGATTAAAATTAACCATAAGATTTTAACGTACTCTAGCGTGTGTTGGATTTCCTTGATCATTTTATTGCTTTCTCTTTATTTGAGTTGTAATATTATTTGTGTTTTCTTCTCATCCTACTTGTATGATTATTACTCATCAACAATGAAGGGAATTCACAAGTTAGGACCCATCTATAGATTATCCAATCTCCTCTACCTCTTCATCTATGGAGTATGAAGAGGTAGAGGAATATATCTCATCCTACTTGTATGATTATTACTCATCAACAATGAAGGGAATTCACAAGTTAGGACCCATCTATAGATTATCCAATCTCCTCTACCTCTTTATCCATGGAGTATATCTCATATTTTGAGAGTTCTCCTCATCATTATAACACTTATAGTGTGCCTTGAGTAGTTTCCCAAGGTGACCCAAAATTCACTACCTTTTTAGATAATAACCCAGTAGCCTTACAACATTACCTTAACATAGTAGCTCATCGTACACCCATTTTATTACCACCTACTTACCCACCCTATGACATGCCATTAGGAATTTTAGGCAACTTTTCTGTTGCTACTATCACCACCCAATTGTTAGCTACTGTGACATTGGCCTCAACTAGCAACCCATCTAACACAAACATGTAGAGCCAACCCATTCAACCTTATAACACCCAAACACCTCCTAGTCTAACTAACAATTCTTCCAATATAGGCACCACTCAAATTTTACCTACCTATACACTAATTAGTGTTAGGGTACCTACTACCACTTCCACTACCATTATTTTGGTTACCTCTACTCCACTTCAAAATGTAGTGGCACCCATACCTTCTATCTTACTGCCTATCACCACTAGGGTTACCACTTATCCCTTACCTCTGACTTAACCACCCATGCCCACTCAAAAAAATATACCCTCTACCCAACCACCATTGACCACATATTCATATGTATCTTTGACCTAACTAATTGTGACCACTTACCCATGTGTGGTAACTTTTCAACCTTTGATAAATTACCAATATGTCACTCAACCCCAACCACAATATGCACCTTACAACCCTTCAGGTGTACAAGCCCAAGTGGACTTAATGAAGATTCTTATGGACAAGATGACCACCTTGGAGTCATCCATTTTAGGTGCTCATAACTTTTTTTCATATGACCAAAATGGTAATGATCCCATCCATCCATACCTATTAGGCCATATCCTCCCCAATGGGAATTTCCCAAGTTCTATAAATTCTAAATTAAAGATGATCCCCAATAATACCGTAGGGAATTTAGGCATGCTTGTTATCTAATTACCTATTATGATTCCCTCTTTCTATGCATGTTTCCCATGTCCTTATCTAGTTTGGAATTAGATTGGTATAGTGTCATACCCAAACATTCCTTCTTCTCCTTCACCCACTTGGCACAAACTTTCTTAGACCACTTTTTGATAAATATCTCCAAGAAGGTTTCCATCATTGAACTCTACTCTATCTAGTAGTTTGAGGATGAATCCATTATCAATTTTGTATCTCATTTAAGGAGCTTAATTAACCAACTTTCCTTTCCCTTACCTCAACTCAAACTCATAATCTCTTTGCTTGGGCATGTGCCAAGCATATCTCCTCTACAATAAATGTCCAAAGATTTTGTACCTTTGATGAAGCTTTTACTATGGTGCATAAGATAGAGAACAAAACCATTGATGAGGGAAAGATAAAATTAAAAAACAAGAACCCCACCTACAAAACAAATGAGGCCTCTTCTTCCAAACTAAACAACTAGTCCAACACCAATACTAGGGGCAAGGGAACCATGAATGTAATTGTCCTTAAAGTCACTTCTCCACCATCTATCAACCAACCAAATTTATCTAGTTCCTTAAAGTAAAAGATGAAGAATCAAAATCATAGAAAATATAATTCACTCTAATTGGAGAGTATTATGGTTTAATCTTGGAGAAGTTATTGAAACCTAATATCATTCAACTTTATCATATCAAACCACCCTAGGAATTTGACTCTTCTCATCCTATACCTAGTTAGTACCAGAATGATCTATGTGCCTTCTAGCAAGTAATAGGGCATGATTTTAGACGATGCAATAACTTTAAGAGCCTTATCCAGTCCCTCATTGTCAAGAGGGATCTCAAATTGGACAACCCCAATGCACCATCAAACCAAGCCCTTGATATATTTAGGCAACCCTTTCCCAAACATCTAACTGCTAAGAATGAGAGCAACATGGTTGAATGTTATCATGATGACCATATTATTAACATAGTTCTTGTTGTGATGATTGATAAATAACCTACTAACCAACCTATCTATCCCTCACCCTTTGCATTTATTGAGGTAGAAGATTTACCTTCTCCTCTTTTAGAAACCCAAATTGAGGAGACACCCCTTTCTCCTCTTTCACTTATTGAGGTAGTGAAGCCATCAACCCCTTCCCTGACTGACATACTAGAACAAGCATCCATTTTACCTTTCTCTTCAACCACCAAGCAACCTACTACAACTTTAGAAATCATTCTTGAAGAGAAATCCCAAATGTCGACATCTCCCATAGAGAAGTCACCCATTCAAATCTTGCATCTTTTGATTAAGGAAGAGGATGAGGTTACCATTCATGTGTCTCAATTTATGGGCTTATCTTTTAGGTCTATTATCCAAAGAATAAAACTACCCTAAAAACTATTTTATAGGTTAGTGCAGAAATTAAAATTTATCTCCAACCCTAACATGGATTGATCCATCTTCTGGTAGCAATTAGGGTTACTAATTTAACCATTTTGAAAATATTAGAGTATTATTCCTAATTTAGTTAATCATCTAGAATAATAAAATTAGTAAAAAAATATGTGATAATTAAGCTATTAATTTATATAATTTGATTTTAATTTAAATATTTATAAAAATAGTAATAAAGAAGAGAAAATAAGACTTAGTTGGAAACTAACTGAGATGGCTATGGTAGAATCTGGAATTCACAATGCAGGATTGGGACACTATCATAAATCAAGATCTAGCCTTTATTTTGTGAAAGGATAGGAGCATTGAAATAGGACACCTTGGGGTCCAGTGCTCTAGTATTCTTTTTCCACTTTTATCTAAGAGATTTGAGCTTTTTGGGTTTTGTTCATTGTGTTTGTGTCGGCCTACCTATGAAATTTTGATTGTTGGATGTCCATAGAAGTCCTTATAGATCTAATTTAGTATTCAAACCCTAGACTCCATAGTGCTTTGAAAAACTTTGAGAATGAGGGGGGTTAGTGTGTGTAATGTGCACTAAACATGTATTGGCATCCTTTATGTGGGTATGCTGCATACATACCAATAATTTGAAGAGGGATCAAGCCATATGTAGTTCTCCCACTTGATGTACATTATGCAATTATGTGTATGAATATGTAAAATGATAAAAATAGGTGTGTTTGAGGTGGCTAGGGACTAGTGTAAGGATTTGAATAAACTTGTGGCTATATTAGATGGATATTTGTAGATAATAGGGAAATATTACTAAGTAGTCTTGCTTGTATTCTTTCTTGCTTTGTGATATTTTCCAACCCCTTATAAATTAACTTTGAATGGGATTTTATAGGGATCTATTGGTCATGGGTTGAATGTATTCATGTTAGGCTAACAAGAAGAGGAATAGGAACTAAAAAGAACTGACCATTAGAGGTAAAAATGCACTTCGACAAGAGCACCAAAAATAGACACCCTAGGGTCCGATGCAATAGTCCAAGTTGGGTGTTATAGTGCTGAAGGAATGGGACCTAGGGGATGGAATCATCACTAGAAATTTTTCCTAGAGGAGGTGGAATCACTATCTAGAAGGCTACAAATGACTGAGAATCAGTGAAAAATGCTTGTGAGGGTCATGAAAGCAAGCAAGAGAGACTTATGGGTTGGGTGTCATAAGCCACACTCAATTTACTAATTTTCACATTTTATATGACTACATTTGGCCCCCTTTTATTCTAGTGATGCAACAAAGTGAAATAATAAGATATAGGAAAAGAAGAAAGCATACCTAAACTTTCCTGCAAGGGTAAAGTTCATGAAGCTATGTGATTCTGGGTGTGTGTAAAGAGAGAGCATGTTATGAAGTGTAAATCTACAAAAAGAAAATAAAGAGTAGATTAATTCTTACTAGATACATTATATCTAAAATAAGAATGTACAAAGCTAGGTAAGAGAGAGGAAGAGAAAGGAATGAATACACCTCACTAGGTATGTGAACCAATAAAAAACCTATTGTGATGCTGAGTGATGATGAATAATGTTTAGTAATATTGGATGATGTTGTACTAAGAGTAATACCATGAATGGAGCTGAGTTCTTAATTCTCTAAGAGTGGCTCAAGAATGCAAAGGCTATACCTTTGGTTCCATTATCACCTACAAAGTGAAGTTACATGATCATGCATGTGTTGATTGATGTTTAGACTGTGTGTCTAATACTTCTGAGTAGGTGGCTCAAGAATATAAAGTCTAGATAGTCCTTTGGCTCCATCATTGCCCCATGAAGTGAAGATATAAACTGATACTGGTATGAATGTGTGTTGTATGGGATTTGTCTTAAATCTCATGAATTCTCTATAATTTAATATTGTGGCATGAATAGCTAAATGTGTACTAAAAACTAAGCCACTCTTGTCCACTTTGAAAGGAGGAGATTAGGCTTGTATGAAATCCACTTCAAATCTGGGCACTAGAGTTATATGAAAGCCACTCCAAACTAATTCTAACCACCTACAAATGGAATAAGGCACACAACTACTGAGAATGCTTGGGTAATATACTAAACTTATAAAGAAGAGAAGTCAAATGTGCCATGCACATTGCCCCCAATCATTGGTGTCTAAAAATTGGATTTTGATCTAAAATTTATACCAACTACCTAATCTAAAATTGGAAGAGAGATCCTTCATGCCATGCATGATGCCCCCTATATCTAGATTCTATGAGAAAAACTATACTGAAATTGTTGAATCTAAACTGGCCTATATGTGCAAAACTGTAGCTGAACTTACCTTTTTGCATGTTTCTATAAAATCTAGTTTTTTTATTATTTGGATAGGAGTGCCAAAATTAGACACCTTATTGTCTAGTGCTATAGTCCAGTCTTAGAACTATTATTTTGAGCTAATTTTAATGACTATCTTATAGTCATCACTATCTACCTGGCTTATTCTACCTAGTTTAAAGTCTAGTTGTTATTTTGAATGTTGATTTTTTGATCGATAAGAGCTCTGATCTCTATGACAAAACCCCTATTTATTGCCTCCTCTTCTGAGGGTAGGAATGAAGACCCTAAAATGACTATCTTTATAAGAAATATCCTTGCAAGTGTGTTATGCTACAAGAATACATGATATAACAATGATAATTGACAAGATATCTTAAGATATAGCATGGTTCATAATGAAGATTATTAGATCAATAGGGGTATGCCTAGATAGATATAACAATGTAATAGAATGTGTAATATAATGAGCTAGAATTGTAAATTTGGTTAGTTGTTATTTATTATTTTTCAAGAAGGATGGAGCATGATGTCTATCATTGCATCCAAAAAAGAAAGATAATGCATGATGTGGATCATGGCATTACAAATAGTTGAGAAGCAAACAAGCAACAAGCACACAAGGTAAGAAGTAAGAAGCATACAAGAGTGACAAAGGGGCAAAGAAAATAATGGACATGGGAACATGTCACTCAAACTAGAAATCAAATATACAAGGCACGTTCAAATGCCACATATATATACAATTGGAAACAAGTAAGGTTAGTGTGAAAGCCACAATCACATAGAAGAGTATAGGTAAAAGACATTGGAAAATTTTCTAAGGCACACACAAGAGTAGAAGAGAATGACATTGAAAAATGTCTTAAGGCACTCACAAGAGAAAAAATAGGAACTACGAAATGTAATCACATCTAGCTATGCAAATCAAGAAAGAAAGGCATGTAATATATGGGAAAAACAATCACATCTAACTATTCAAAACAAGAAGTGAAAATATGCAAGACATGTAGTACAAGACTAGGTATATGCTAAGAAATACACAAGTTTTTATATACTAATGAAATATCGATAGAATAATCTATGTAAGCTAGTAAATAATGTACATCAACATGATAACTAGAGTGTGTGGTGTAGGAATGACATAACATGGATGGTGTAGTCATGTAGAATATGCCCCTAATGGGTATGTATATCATTGTGCATATTGAATGTAGAATTAATATGCCCCCTCAATGGGTAGAGTGAAGCAATCACAGATCTTTAAGTCACTGCACACACTCAAGGAAGATCAAGTGAAGAATGGTAATGTAGATAAATAAAAAAAATAGTAACATAGAATAACAAATGTTAGTATAGCATGGTAGTAGAAATATAAAACATGGATAATGCATAAAATTGAAATGTTTTTGGATTTTTGAATATTTGAATGTTTTTGTATTTTTTTTGGTATTTTGACATATTTGAATGTTTTTGTATTTTGGAAATTTTTATTGTTTTTGGTGTTTTTGATTTAAGCTATGTACAATAAATCATAAGGAGACTATGTACAAGAAATATTGAGAAAATATGTACAAGTAAGAAAAAATAAACTTATGTACAATAAATACTGAGAAGAAATGATACTAACCAATGAGTCTCATAGGAAACTCCCCACCATGGTGTCTAATATCAAACAAAGGAATTGTGTGTGATTATTAATCATAAGGGAATGGTTGTAAATATGACACTAAATATTTTGATTCATTGTTGGTATTTTATAAATCATAATAACTTATATTATTCCACTCATTGTTGTCATTTTGATTGTGAACCAATGGAATGCTAGTGTTGAATTTTATTGTATCTGGATCTTTTCCTATGATAAATTGTGTCTGTGAATTATTTGTCTTAGGATGTTCAATAAATCCCAAACCTTGGTGACAAATATTATCAACTAGTAGAATAGGAGTAGTCATGCCTTGAGCATGCTTGTCCAACCCTTGACCTCGATAATCAAACTATTGTAGATATTTTTGACCAAACCAATATTGCTTTGAAAGTTGAGCCTCATTATGGAGAGGTACATTTGCATCTTTTTCATGTTTTCCCTATGCTTGTGGTACTGTTTGTTGTTCTGATTTTGCTTTTTGATCCTTTTACTATTTTAAGTTATGCTTTGGTGACAACTTTTGTACTATTTATGAATTTTACCTTTTGTGAATGTGTTCTTGTGTCATTGTGGATTGCTTAATTGATTTACCTTGTATAGGTTCCTTATTAGAAATTATTTGTTGTATATGTTGTTTCAATGTCAAACATGAACCTATGTGATGCCCATGCATTCTATGATATGAACAATAATATATGACGCTTCTTATTAGATGTAGAGGAGGTGATTTGATCAATTTAGATTTAGTCATTTCCCTTAGTACTCACTTAAACTCTTATTTTATCTTTGAATGCTTTTTGAATCACTATTTGTAGAGTTACTTTGTTATGATTTCTTATTTTGATATGTAACATTGCTTGCAACCAATTGACTAGGTGAATGTGTATATATATGATTGACACTAGGATGCCTTTGAGGCTTTTATATTATAATATGATTTTCCAATGTTGTGATATTTTAATGTAATATTTGATTCTAAATTTTTAAATCTAAGAATAACTAACTCATACTGGTGATTTGATCCCTTAGAGTCTTATAAGTGCAAACCCTAGTTGCTTTTGATTAAATATGTAAGCACATATGTTGAAGTGGTTTTGAAGAAGTTATATACTTAATGTATGCATTAGGAAAAATAGTATGGGATACCTCACCTTTTGGAGTGGTGATAGCATGGACATGATTAGAGGGAAAGTAGCTATCACCCTCTTGGGGGAGAGGAGGAGAATGAAACTATTTATTGTGCATAAGATATGACATTGAAACTTGACACGTGGTTGTTATCTTATGCAATGAATCCTCTAGGTAGAAACCATGTACGTGTGATAAAATACATGTAATTAAAGTTATAATTTATATAATAATATGTTTATAAAGAACATTCCAAATGAGAGATAATAAGCAAGGGATAGAGAGTATGGAATTGTGCATGAATGCATAAATGTTTTTGACATGTGACATGATATTTCTTATATGTGTAGCAAGATAACCTTGAAAATTTTTCCATATGAGAGATAGAAAGCAAGGAATAGAGAGCATGAAATTTTCCACAAATGCATGATTTTTTTTGACATCTGTTATGATATTTCTAATATGTGTAGCAAGATAAGCTTGATTTTTTTTTCATATGAGACATAGAAAGCATGTAATGAAACCTTGTATTAAAGATAATTGAATGTTATTTTGAAGGAGATGGATATTAATATGTTTAACAATAAGTTTCTTGATATCATCCCATATTATGAAAACTAAGCATGAAATTCATATAATGAAGCTTTGTACTAACATATGGTAAACTTCATCATTCATGTATATGATAGGACCGAGTATGGTCTCCTTATTATTTTCAAGAAATGTAAGAAATATGTGTAAATAAGCGAGATCCATTTTTGTTTTTATGTGAAATATAATTTTATATCTAAGGTGATACCTCAAGCAAACAAAGGGACCTAGTATATGTAACTATGGTTTTGATTTAAATATGTAGGTAAAAAATCAAATAAATATTGAAATTTTTTGATTTGAAGGGACCTAGTATATGCAACTAGGGTTTGGAAGAAAAATATTTTTTAAAAATTTACTATGAAATTTTAAAAATTAAAGTGAATTTATAATTTAAATATGTAGGTAAAAAATCAAAATAAAAATCAACAAGGAATTTACCCTAGGGTTTTTATGTGCAAATGAAGTAAGTTGGGTTCACCAAATGATTTAACCATTTTAAGTATATTAGAGTATTATTACTCATTTAGTTAAGCATTTGGAGTAATAAAATTAGTAAATAAATATGTGATAATTAAGAGATTTATTTGTATAATTTGACTATAATTTGAATCCTTTCTAAAAATAGTAATAAGGAAGAGAAAATAAGACTTAGCTAGAAACTAACTAAGATGGTTGTTGCAGAGACTGGAATTCAATATACAAGACTGGGACACTATCACAAATTAGGATCTAGCTTTAATTTTGTGAAAGGATAGGAGCACCAAAATAATACACCCTAGGGTTTGGTACTATAGTCCTCTTCTACCTCTATTGTCTAAGAGATCTAAGCTTTTTGGGTTTTGTTCATTGTATCCGTGTGAACCTGCCTATGAAATTTTGACTATTGGATGTCTACAAAACTCCATATAGAGATGATTTAGTATTAAAACCATATAATCCATTATGATTTGACAAATTTTGGGAAAGAGGGAGGGCCTAGTGTGTGTAAGATGCACTGAACATGTATCCACACCCCTTGTGTGGGTACGCTACCTACATTCTAATACTCTGAAGAGGGATCAAGCCATATGTAGTTCTCTCACTTGATGTGCTTTGTGAAATTGTGTGTATGAATATGAAAAATGTTAAAATTGGGTGTGTTTGAGGTTTCTAGGGACTGGTGTAAATATTTGAATAAGCTTGTGGTTGTATTATATGGTTGTATGTAGAGAATAGGTAAATATGTGTAAGTAGTCTTTCTTATATTCTTGCTTGCTTTGTGATATTTGTCCACCCCTTATAAATTAAATTTGAATGGAATTTTATAGGTATTTGTTGGTCATGGGTCGAATGTATTCATTTTAGGCTAATAAGAAGAGGATTATGAATAAAAAAGAACTGACCATTGGAGGTAAAAGTACTCCTCTAGATAGGAGCACTGGAAATGGACACCCTAGGGTTCAACACTATAGTCCAATTTGGGAAGTATAGTCTTGAAGTAATATGACCTAAGGGGATGGAATCATCACTAAAAATATTTATTGGAGGGGGTGGAATCACTATTTGGAAGGCTATAGATGATTAAGAATGAGTGAAAAGATATCTATGAGGGTCATGAAAGTAAACCAGAGGGACCTATGGGTTGGGTGTCACAACACACACTAAAGTTACCAATTTTCATGTTTTATATGACTCATCTACCTTATATCACCAATCAAGATCCTCCAACCATACCTTTAGTAGACCAACACACCACTTCTACTATCTGAACTCTTACCCTATCAACCAAACCAATATCAACTTCTACCAATAAAAAAATCCCTCAACCATCCAAGGCACCTAAACCCCAAGTGACCAAATCACCTCCTTAAACCAAACTGACCACACCAATCAAAAACCTTGGCACCTTCCCTACACAGAGTCTTAACCACCCATCTATGAAAGTGGAGTTTGCCTCACCAAAACCAGCAACCAAGCACCAGACCAAAGCAATCAAAGAGGTAAAACCACCTAAAGGCATGATGGCCTAAATTTTACTTCCCTCAACCTTGCCCTCCATTTTGGGACCTCATCCCTCTACCTTGATTAGTAAACCTATTATCTCCACCAAAACCCCACCACCTCTTTTGGCTACACCTTCACAGTTGATATTTGATGCACCTCTCTTCACTACATCAGTAATACCCAGACTACCTACCTTGAAACCTTCCATCTATAACTCATCGACCTCCTTGTCTAAGCCAAATCCATCAAACAAGCACACCACCTTACACAAGGCACCTATCACCAAACCTATTTCCAAATAACCTTCCATCTCAATAACCAAAGCCAAGACCACTAAAATTTTATCATCTTTAGTTGAATCCTACTTGACCATTTTCCATAGGTTATTATAAACTTCTTGTTTAGCCTTACCTCCTATCAAACCCTTTGACCCTCTTGATTCAAAACCCATATGATACAATGACCACCAAGTGTGTTCTTATCATAGGAAACCTATCCATGATAGAGAAAACTACAAAGCTCTCCAAACCATTATCCATGGGCTTCATGATAAGGATGATCTATTAATATACAAACCTCCCATGAGTCCTATCCCTATTCCACCAAAAACCACACCTACCCAATGCTTACCCACTCCTCCACTCTCACCTTAGAGTGAATATGAGTGTACCCAATCTCCTACCCTAACTCCTCCTATCCATACCATTGGCATGGTCATGAGATCACAACATAAGGATAAGGGGAAGGCTAAGGTGTCAATTATATGGACATACCCATATTCTACCTCCTAACCAAGCCCTACCTAAACACCTTTACCTTTGATCAAACCCAAGGTATCTATTTTAGGTGCCTCCCAATCTAACCCTATAGAATCAATCATGAAAGTTATCCTCAAACAACTTCACTAGACCCCAATAAAGATGAACTTGTATGAGTTGATCTCTACCTCCCCTGATCACCACCAAGAACTAATATAGTCTTTGTAATCCATAGAGGTCCAACCCAAAGATCCCCAACCTCTAGTAACCTTTATTGTCACCCTTCAAATTTCTAACCTTTTTACCTTCAAGGATTTAAAAATACCCTCTATCCATCTAGATGACCTAGATTGCCCTCTCTTTATTACCACATACATCAACCAAACCTATATCAAATGGGTCATGATTAATGGGGGAGTTAGTATTAACATCATCTCCTCCCATGCCTATAACCAACTTAACCTAATAGATAATGTCATGTCTGAATCCTCAACCATATTTTAATAATTAAATGATACCATGGCCACTACTTTGGGGGTGTTATCCTTCATATCTATTTAGGACCTCACACACTCCTTAAACTCTTCTACATAGTGGAAATTTAATTCCAATACAACATTTTATTATGACAAACTTAGATCTACTTCATGGGTTGCATCCCCTCCACCCTTCACCATTACATCAAGTTTGATCATGAAGGCTAGGTCATTACCATGCAGGCTGATCTAATACATTTCTTGACATGAAGCATGACATATCATCCCAATTATGTCCTCATACCCCCATCTAACACACCCTCAACAACCAAAAACCAACCTTCAACCATGAAAATGGATGCCATATCCCCTTTTACTAATGAGTCATCCACCAATTTCTCTATCCCCTCAAACCAAATCCCCACCATGGACCCTTTGGAATAAAAATTCTATCACCTTTCACTGGGGGAATATCACCTTTTAACCCTTGATGCTTTCCCTAATCCTCACAAGTATGGGAAACTTAATAACCGATTGAGATATGATCCCAATGTTGGAACCATTTTTCCCTTTAGACCTCCCTTATGTCAAACATTCTTAGTCTATGGGGGAATTGACAAAACCCTTGGTAATTCTACCACATCTCTTTCACCCTACCCATTCACCACCAATTTCTCTTACCTAGATAAACTGAGATTTTCCAAGACATACCACCATCGATGTACTTGGAAAGGATTTGGTCTTGGGTGATATGAGCATGGCCCACATGAGTTATTCTCCATTGAGACTATTAAAACCCATGAGACACAACCTTGGTTTAATCCTACCCAACAAGAAGCAGCCCAAACCGCCTACCACCACCATTATTGAAGAAGATACCCCTTCCTCACTGACTGCTCCTTCATCTATATGTGAGGATGATGATATCATCTTACCTAACGTTTTTTATCAACATGATCATCCTTGGACCCCTAACTTATCAAAATGATGAGGTGACTATAACCATCCCTTTGACCCATCATGAGAAATGGATTTCCTACCATTAACATTGTTTAGTACCAAGTTGATGATTCTATTCTCACCTACTTACATGCCCTATATTCTTCCATCCACAAATCCCTTTCTCCTAAGACCTCAACCATGTTGAATGAATCCACCATGGATATAAACTTTAGTTCTTTAGATAACCCTCACATTGTTAAACTTGGCCAATCATTGACTTTCAAAGAACTTTGGGACTTCTCCTCTTTCCTTTGAGACCATAGCATATATTTTGCTTGTTCTTATAGTTACATACCTATAATTTACCCCATAATTACAAACCATAACATATTTGCTAACCATGATGCCAAGCCTGTCAATCAAAAACTTTGATGCATGCACCCTTGTATATCCCTTCTCATCAAAGAAGATCTTTAGTGTCTTTTATCTGTCAATTTCATTCAACCCATTGAATACCCCCAATGGGTCTCAAATTTTATACCTATTGCCAAATCCATAGGTGGACTATGAATTTGTGTATACTTTCATGACCTTAAGCTTACTTGTCCTAAAGATGAATTTCCTCTACTGAGCATCGACCAACTAGTTGATCTTATAGCCAACCATGAGATGTTATCTCTCATGGATATATTCTTGGGTTATAATCATATCCTAATTACCCAAAAATATCAACACAAGACCACATTCACCATTATGTGGGGAACCTTCTATCATGACTTTCAGGTTAAATAACATTGGTGCAACCTACTAATGTACCATGACCTATATCTTCTATAACCTTATCCATAAGATTTTTGAGGACTATGTGGATGACCTCAAAAAATAAAAACTCAAAAAGGATCATTTAGCTATTCTTAAAATCATCTTCGAGCAACTCATCCATTACCATGTCCACCTAAACCCTAAAAAATACATTTTTGGGGTTCTATCAGGAAAGCTTCTTGGTTTTATTGTCTCCCTCCATGGAATCAAAATTGATCCCACCAAGATAAAATCAATCCTTAACATGATTCCTCTATTAAACCTTAAGTAAATTCATAGTTTTTAGGGGAAGCTCTAATCCATTCATCAATTTATCTCCCAAATTTTAGACCGATGCTAATCCTTCCACCACCTTATAAAATAGGATGTCTCTTTTCAGTGGAATAGTGATAGTCAAAATGCCTTTGGTTCACTTAAAGAGTACCTTTTATCTCCACCTATCCTTACTCCTCCCAAGGATGACCAACCTTTCTACCTATATATCTCTACCACCAACCATTCCCTAGGGGAAATGCTTGCTCATGAGGATAGACAACACATAGAGTAAGCCATCTACTACATTAGGTACATGCTTGTTGAGTATGAGACTCAATATACCCATACTAAGAATCTTCTCCTAACTTTAGTCTTTTTGGCCACCAAATTTTTCCACTACCTGCTTAACCATAAAACCTATGTCGTAACCAACATTGACCCAATCAAGTACATGTATTCCAGGCCATACCAAAACTAATGTATGGCTAAGTGGCTCATGTTGATAGTAGAGTTTGACCTTGAGTTCCTCCAAAAAAGGTCAATTAAAGATCAAGTCATTACTGACCAATTGGCCAAGGCACCATTAACAGACAACCAACCTCCTTTTCTTGAATTCCATGATGAGTCCATCATGGCCCTCTCTAAGGTATACTTCACCTATCAAGTCATAATGTTTGTTGATGGGTCAAAGTGTCAACATGGTTCTAGAGTTGGTATCATCATTCCCTTTGATGGTGAACCTCTCCCTTTGTCCTTTAATATTGATTTTGAATGTACCAATAATATGGTTGAGTATGAATCCCTAGTGATATGCCTTCATATTTCCTTAGCCCTTAAAGTCAAAATAATCAACATCTTTGGTGACTCCCAGCTTGTCGTCAATCAAATCAATGGCTCTTACCAATGTAATAATGATGTTTTATAATAGTACAAGAAACTAGTTGATGAACTCTTAGCATAATTTAAAAACTACCACATCCAATCAACCCTAAAATCCACTAATAAGTTTGATGACACCATGGCCTCCCTCACCTCTCAAATCCTATCTACACCCTCAGATTCTAAGATATCTATTTTTATCCAAAGAATGACCCAACCTTCTTATGTCAAACTAGATTCTCCCACCATTTTGAATGTGGAGGAGACCCAACTTGACCTTTATTATCAGTAAGCCTTCGACTACCTCAACCTTACCATCATTCCTTCTGGCCTTTCTAGGAATATTCAAAGAGTTTTTATCTAGATCACCTCATGCTACACTATTATGGGAGGAATTATTTATAAACATATCTTTGATGGCCTTTTGTTCTATTTCCTATGTAGTCATGAAGCCTCTCATGCTATCAGGGAAACACATGACAAAATTTATGGGAAACACTTTAGTGGCCTCACTATAGCTAAATGCATCCTTTAACTTGGATATTACTTGCCTATCCTTAACCAATATTTTTGTGATTATGTGAAAAAGTGTGTTAAATTCTAGTAACATGCCAATTTGCATCATGCGCCTAGCGATAGTCTTCACATTTCTACCAATTTTTGGCTCTTCTCGTAATGGGTTCTAGATCTTATTGGTGAAATTAAGCCCCATTCCTTGTAGAAACACCATTCTATCATCACTATGACTAAATATTTTACCAATTGGGTAGAGTTTATTCCTCTAGTCTTGAGTAAGGAAAAAAATATTGCTGACTTTATCAAACATCATATCATTTATCACTTTGGTGTTCTTCATAAGATTATCACCGATAATGGTAAGTCCTTTAATAACAAGCAAGTCTAGGGTCTATGTGATGCATTTGACATTAATTTAATCTTCTCCTCACCTTATCACCCTCAATTGAATGGATAGGCTGAGGCCTCTAACAAAACTCTTAACAACATGCTAATTAAAATGGTTAATGCATCTAGTTTAGATTGGCATTTGCACATCCCCTTCACCTTATAGGCATATTATACTAGCATTAGAACCCCTACAGGCGCTACACCTTTTTCTCTTATGTTTGGAGTGAAGGTCATCTTGCTTCTCAAAGTCTAAATCCCATCTCTTTGCATATTTTTTCATGAGCTTATTTCTAAGGATGATTATCATCAGTACCATTTAGATCAACATGAGCTACTTGATGAATATCATTTATCAGTGCTCATCCATCTCCACATCTATCAAGAGTGAATCAAACATGCCTATAAAAACACCTCAAAGTACAAGTATTCAACATTGGAGACCTCATCCTAAAGAAAAATCAGCATGTCACTTATATGGAGAAAATCTAGTGATGAAATTTTTCTTTCAATTAGATTAGACCTTACATTATAACCCACAAGTATGGATTAGGAGCTTACCGATTGTCTTCTCTTGAAGACCACCTAGACCTCAATTCTTTGCATCTACTTCCATTCTTTTGTTAAGAAGGATCAAGTTCACCTCTTGTTTAACTTAAGCTCATCTCTTGATTTTAACCGCATTCATCTCCCTATTTTAGGGGAAATCAATTAAAACCAAATCATGTGATTATCCATCACAGTCATAGCCTAATCCTGAATAATGGGTACCATGATTCTACCCATGTCATGATTCTCATGGTACCTTTCACCCCTTTCATAGGATGAATTCCCATGATCATTGTCACCTAAACCTATTCAGACCTAATCAAGCTCCTTTTGATTTTAGTTTTTCCTTCATAAAGAGTTAACCCTTAAGCCTATATAATCAAGTCTATATCAAATAAAATCAAAAAGTAAAAATTCCTATCACTAGAAATCATGGGTCATTCCTAGTGTTCATAAACTACTCCCTTGAAGGATAGTTGTTACAAATTTATTTGAAATTTCCAAACATAAGGTAAACTACTACCTTGAAGGAAAACTATCAAAAGCATTAAACAAAACACAGAAACTTAGACCACTCCCTTGAAGTATGGCTAAGTAAAGCATTTGTCAAAAGCATATCAATTAATTGGAAGCTTTCCACATTGATAAACTTATTATATATAGAAACAAATCAAAAGACACATTATCAAAATAACAATAAAAGCAAACTAATCTTTAAATCTACAATCAGCTCTCAAGCAACATAATAACATGGAAACCACAATCATCTTTCACAAGTAGATTTCCCACATGAATCATTCTAAACAATTTGACATAGACTTGTTTATAATGAATCTTTGGAAACCTATAAAAGAGACATATTAGTCTCAAAATAAGGTTCCATTTCTATCCATTTCCTCTTTATACATTATAAGTAAGGTATTTTTGAGCTTACTTAACATTATGTAATCAAGACACCTTTTTAACCAACTAACAAGTGCTAATGTGAAGCATTTGAAGGGTTTATGTTCATTAAGCCAATCCAACTTCGATTTTTGTTTTCATCCTTGTCAATGAAGAATCATCATGCCCTCTTCTTATCCAGTCATGACTAGTTGATATTTTTATTAAGGTGTTTGTCTCTTGATTAAATTCTTTGTTATCCCATCTAGTGTTGTTAATTAAACTACCTCATGAATTTTACCTTAAAAACAAATTAACAAAAAGCATAACCATAACCAAAATCATAATCATAACAAGTATGATAACATTATAACATCTATAAGCAACATAAGAATAATCTATAAGTAACATAAGCTTAATCCATAAGCAATATAACATCACATCATAAGCATTAACATTAAACCATAAAACCATAAACCATAAACATGAGTAATAGGAAAATATCATAACTATATATCTCATGAGTCCAAATAACATAATAAATGTGTACAAGTAGATAGACATGTCTTTCTCAAAATGTACATCTCACCACATCAGCTCGCATGTTAGAATCAAAATGATATATAAATGTCATAAACTCATCATATCTTGTCTATGTTCCAAGGGCACCACTATCCCTTGAAGCACCATTGGATCTTAGTGCTTACCCACCTATTGTCCTTGCTAATCCCCCAAATGTACCTATTTATATAGCTATAGATGTTACCCACTAACCTGGTGTCACTACACTAACACCACCTGCTAAGTTGGCTCTATACTCACCCCATCGAGGCTCATGTGGATAATGTGTCAAACCATGGCCTCATAATACCATAGTTCCTCCATTATAGCTAGGTATCATGTAATGGGGATCATGTTTGGTGGCCCTATCTATGTTGTAGCTACTCCTCCCCTTCTCTACCTTAGACAGTCCCTCTTCTATTTAACCAAGGTGAGTGAAGGTGGTTCATGTCACCTATGAAAGTAGTAACCTAACCCTGTAAGGTGTCCACCTACCCTTGTAACACTATGACTATACATGTGTAGTGGCTAACACCTCTCTTACCTATCCATTAGGGCCAACCCCTTATACATGTGCCCTTTATCCCCCTCTCCAAACTAGGTCCATAGCCATTGACCTTGCACCTCCATCATCCCCATCGATATATACCATTGCATATAAAGGTTGGTAGCTTTCCATGTACCCATTTACAAAACTAGCATCATCTATCTATTCCATATCTGGTATCTCCTCATAATCTAATAAAGTTAGAATAGGATGTGGCTTTGGTAATAAAATCTCATTCATGCCTGTACCTATGGAATGCACTTGAAATACCCTATACAAGGCCAAACTGCCTCCTCATCCACTCAAATGGTATGAGCTCCACCTTTCCATCCCTCTAGTTGAATATCCATCTATATATCTATAAGGATGGTGTCTTCCTCTTGTATCTAGGCCATACTAAAAATGAACATAAGGTCTCTAAGTGATATCTTCGATCACTAGTCACCTAGTGTACCCCTAAACCAATCAACATCATGGGATCCTCCCCTATACTTGATGCAATGAAGTCACCCCTCCACTACATAAATCTAACTGAGATCTCAATCTATGTGACCCATACCCATGATAACCCTACTGGCCTCAGCACTCAGATGTGCTTATAGGCCCAATAATGTAGAACTAGGCCAATATTGATACCATATATCTTATGAGCCTTGAACCCCCATAGCTCCTTGTATATCTAGACCAATCAAATAGGTACCCAACCAAACATAGTTCTCCATAGTAGTAGTTCCACCATCAACCCCAGTAGCAATTATGGGAACCACCCACTACTCGATTCAAGAAGAAGAAAGTAGGAGACAACTATCATTAACATCATCATGAGTCTCCTCTTACCTATAACCCTCTCATATAGCATGCTATAGCTAAACATAGCAGCATGCCATCAAACCTGATCACTATCATCTCCATATAGCTACTCCATGAGCTCCTCCCACTCCTCTCACTCTATATGATAATCATATCACCTTAGAGCGGAAGCTATGTGATCCTATGTACATATTCTAGCAAGATAGTCATCTCACTAGTTAACAATAAGAAGGTGTTTATAGTGGGCTCCCATCTTTTAATGAGTGTTATGACCATGGATGCATCCCAAGGAATTTGATGATAGTGCCTCATCACCCCCAACCTAGCCTTTTCAATGTGGGCCTAGTTAGTTAGGGTTATCCCCTATTAGATCTCTGTGAAGATATGTAACACTTGATCATGCATCTATATCTAAGTCCTAGCCTGCACCAATTTGGAAACACATATTATTCACATACACCAATATTACCTACCAATGCCTACCCTACTCTACCTTACCCTTTAAGAAACTAGTCTGTTTCTCTAATCCCTTACCCATCTACCCAATACCCCAAAAATTTTACCTCTAAACCTACATTGCCAGTCTATGCCCAAAAAGTACACTTACCTACCCTTAGCCTAATTTTTACCATTTCCCCTCTTAACATCACCCATCAGTAAGTATCAACACCCTTTTTTACCAAACTTAACCAAAGACACTTTTTATAGCATCTAAACAAAAACTTAGATGCATCAACTATCAATGGTCATAATGACCACCAATGATCAGGTGTCCATCATTCCATGGGTATTAACCATCGATGATTAGACTCAATCATTGATGGTCACTATGGGTATTCTAAAATTAGAATGCCCAAACCCTATCCTACCTAAAGATAACCAAAACATAGCTAAACCTTCCTAATTTTACTACCATTCTTATCTACCCACCCCTATTAACCTACCCACTTGATCAATTTTCTAGTTTTACCTACAAATTTACCCAAAAAACCCAAACTAGGGCATAAAAAACCATACCTAAGCATTTTAATGTACCCTAACCTCCCACCCCAATACAAATGCATAAAATGAAGTTAATCTATCAAATTAAGGACACCCCGTACCTCATTTTGTGATCACCACCATAGAGTAAATCTAAGACTAGCTCATCCTCACACACATCTATGTGCTCCTTACATTTTGACTACTCACCTCAGTCCATCTCAACAACCTCTCACTCACTAGCAAGCAAGTTATCATCACTCAATTTAACCACAACATGACAAGTTCCAAAGCTCCAAGTCAAGATAAGAAAAATTAAAAATGAGTGAAAAGTGATTCAAATTTAAATTTTACCCCATGGAATTTTAGGGTTTGTACCATGACTATTGATGGTTAGGGTGACCATTGATAGTTTCCCTTGGGGAACCTGACCATCAATAGTGAGGTGTCCCCTCTTTTTTTCTCTTATCTTGAGTATCCTTCTTTCAATATCTTGAGTATCCTTCTTTCAATACAATCAGATCAAATCACCCACCCATGAAGACTACCTTCTCCACCAACCCCAACCACCTCATCACCTCACTATTGGTCCATTTTGGCCCAACTAGTGTGTGTTTTATGACACTTTTCACTTGGTCCTTTGACTACAGTGATAGCATTGCCATGTTGACCCTTTTTGTGCTTGCACTTCCCTATGATTATCATACCTACTTGTGTCTTTTTGGGATCACTTCCTACCTTAGATACCCATGACACTTGATTCATATTTGTTTTCATTGGGAGCACTTCCTACCTTAGATACCCACGAAAACATAAACATTATGTAAAAAACTTGATAGGAATAACCTAATTAACTATGCCTAATGTTGTAGCCTGGTTACCCCATCACCAATCTTCCTAGCATTGACCCTTATTTTTACCAACCACATAAATCTCTAATCTTGGATATCACACCTTCTTATCATACTTTGTGTGGTTGTTTTCATTTTAGTACCCAACCTATCACCCACCTTCATGACATCCACCTTCATCATCATCTTCACCCACCTTATCAAACATACACTTGATTCTATTATACCTCATCAACTCTAAATTTGAGGGGGAATTCCTCCTCCCATACTCAGGGTAACTAGACCTTTGGCTAGCAACCCATTATTATTTTTCATCTTGTTATTTCAAAGTCACATAATAAAAATGGGCACAATGTAGGTGCCAAAAATCCATACATTATGATTCTGAATGTCATAATTCCCCTAGACCACCTTGGAACCCCCTTTGGACCAATTTGACCATCTGACCTCTAACTAAGCCTAACCTATATTCATTTTATTTAAATGGATTAACCCACCCTTTTACATACTTTTACCCTTCACCCTCGACTATCGACAGTTAGGTTATTCATCGATGGTCACCTTAACTATCGATGGTTAGGTTCTACCTCCTCAACCACTAGCATGTAAACCATCCACCTTGTTTTCTTTTAAAATAGCGTGTCTAAATCCAGTTTTGAACCATTACATGAGTGAGTTATAATTAGGAATCCAAATTTCCATCTTGTTGTAACTCTCTTATCTTGCCTATAAGAAGAGATGAGAAGGAAGGTGAATATCCATCTGTAATTATCATCAAGAGCTTGTGCATCTAGAATTTTCTTTTTTAGGTCAATCATCATAAAAAATATAGAGATCTCGCTACTACATAAAAGAGCCAACTTACCACCATAAATCCACTAAAGTGATAAGTACCATTAGTCTATTAGAATCACATTAGACTCCACCAATGAATACACCACCTCAATCAACCACTTGATAAACTTTTTACAAGATAAGTACTTGATCTCCAACATTCAATTACTTTATTTTCCTTTCATACTCATCCTAGCACTAACCCATCTCCTAGAATCCAACCTTATGATCCCATCAATCAACCATTTATCAACTCAGATCTACACATAATAATTATTGATGGTTGTCTCAACTATAAATGGTCACCTTAACTACTGATGATCAACCCAACTATCGACAATCACTATGGCAATAAATTTTAGCAAGCTATTTTCATCTACCTACCCCCAACTAGATCTAATTTTTTATGTTCCTACCTATTCACAGACCCCTACCTAATTTTCTAAAGTAGACCCCAATCACCTAACACTAGTATTAATTAGCTTATCACTATTTTTAATCATTTATAGTCTATTTATTTAGCAAGTATCCCTTGTGTTTAATTTTAGTACCTTTTGATTATTAATGCAAGTACTTTATATTTTATTTATAAAATTAATTTTTTTAAATGTGTGGATTGATAGCCTTTGAGGGAGATCTTCTAAGATCTAGCTATTATTAGGCAATCCACTCAACTATTTATCTAACAAATAAATTTGCTTTAGTGATTTCTTATCTGCAGGTCATCCTTCCAAGCCAAAGAAAAGTTTTTCACAATATTTTGATTCAATGTGTGCATAATAAAATAGGTTTTTCAACCATACCTGTACTTATTTTCTTCTTTTCCCTTCTAAATAATAAGAAAAAATTCATTAAAACAATAGGTGTCATTCCTTATGGGGAAGATGAGTTGACATGGCATACTCATGGAAACATTCATATTGACCCATGTCTCTATGATGTTGGACATGTGTCTCAAGATGAGAGTTCATACAAAGGCCTTGATGTTTGGGATATTCATACCATAGGTTTCTAGTCTATAAGTGGTGATTGAAATTAGTGCACTCATCTAAAAATATAAAGGAAGGGCTAAGAGGATGGGAGGACTCCACATGATGTAGATGCCTTATTGAGTCAAAAATCTTATCTCTCAACACAAGGGGATTCTTTATATAGATCCTCCCATTAAGAAAGAGGTAGGGGACTCACATGAGAATTAGTTGAGGTATTTGAATCAGATTGGGTGTGGTCTTTATCTTCAGAGGAAACATGATGCCTACTCATAGGGGAGGAAAAGTGTTTTTCATTCACATGAAGCTACCTATGATAATCGTCAATGATTGTGTGTAAATTATTGAGCCTTAATCATGAAAAGAGGTCATCTTCACCCCTAATAGGTGACTAAAAATAGGGATCAAGTCTTGAGGAGGTATCTTTGAACAAATAATGCTCACACTAGTGGAATGTTGAGCGAGCCCATTGGTTATAGGTTTACCAATCTTGTTCCTTGTGAAACATACGAGGGTCAAGGTCACTATGTTGGGTAGAGGTAACCTCCTAGGTCCTTTGGTGTCTATGGTATTCCATTGTAGCCTCAACTTTCTCATGAGTGAACTTAGAGACAAGACCTTAAATCTAATGAGATTGAGATCCCAGGGGTGGGAGGCTATCCATGGATGTAATGAAACAAGAACAACATGGGAGATAATATAAAAAATATAAATGGTTAGAGAACCAACAAGGAAATGGACACAAAACCAAGGAAATAAATAAAACACAATTGAAAGAAAAACCTTATGGCTATCAGAGGGGAATTAGCTAAGAGAGTTCTAAAGAGGATAAAACTAGAATGAGACCTTATGTGGGGCCCTATCGGGTGTGCCAAAATATAGTTCCAAGAATATGAATAGAGACACTAGGGTTTGGTAGGGGGTATGTAGTATAGTTAAACAAACATATAATATTATAATAGGCTCAAGGATGCTATGGTCTACTCATGATCTATAGAGACTATCAAATTTGCCAGCTTACACCAAGCTATAAACATACTCATAAACTAGGTTAGGGATAGCATGATAAAATGCACAAAGGATGTAGGTATCTCTAATGGATATAAAAATAATAAATAAATAAATAAAGGAGTGAAATTAATGCATAAGCAA
Organism: Torreya grandis; assembly: GCA_037957365.1. Taxonomy (NCBI): domain Eukaryota; kingdom Viridiplantae; phylum Streptophyta; class Pinopsida; order Cupressales; family Taxaceae; genus Torreya; species Torreya grandis. The sequence continues at coordinate 1,960,679 of JARHVA010000089.1, read as the reverse complement.
TGGGGAAAAAAACTATCTAAATAAGGGAATACTAATAATCAAAGAAAATGATTTAAAAGCCTACAACGCTATGGAAATGAAAGACAATTTTGAATGAAAGATGGTTTTAAAGGGAAAAGACATATAATTTAGAAATTTAACCTAAATTATTTCTTATAAATTAATCTAACCCTATCATTTAATATCTAACCCTATCAATATACTACACTAAGATATCAAAATAGTTTCACCTTATAGATCAAGGTGGCATTAGATCATACTCAAACACAATTTAAGAATTCTACCAACCATGAGTCTAAGTTTGATCTAATGTGGAGGAAGACTGAGTTGTAGTATAGATATCTATCCAATCCACTTAAAAAATATAGGATAGGTGAATTAGAATCAATCAAGGAACATATATGCTAATCCAAGTGCACAAATCAAGTGTAATGCCAACTGAAGGAGTAAAGAGAAAGAAACATTACATGCAATAAAAATAGAGCACCAGAGAGTTAAAGAGAGTTTATTAACCATAAAACATGTAGTATAGGATCTCAAGAGAGGTAAATAACTCCTAGGAATCAAGAACATACCAAAAGAGGTGAAGGGTTGTTAAGATGTCTAGACGAAAGCCAAGAAGATCTAAGAGGAGTCTAGGGGATTTTCATCTTCAAATTGTGCACCCTAATACTCTCTATGAAGTTACTTCAAATTTATGCAACATTGAATCATCTCTCAAGTTTTTGGGAACTTGTAGGAGAGATGAATCTTTAGGATTGAAAGGGCTAGCTCCCTGAATTCTTCTCTAAGTATCTATCACCTATATTAGTGCTTATTCATGAAAAGAGATAAGAGTTTTCATAAAATGAAAACTATACTAGAGAGGTGATCCACCAAGATATATCCCATATACTATCACACTTACACTAATAAACAATGCTTCCCAAGACCAATTCTATGCATTGAAAGATCCTAACATAGTGTTTCAAGGTGAATATGGCATGTTTTGGACAATCAACAAGATACTTGACCTAGGGGGAAGATTACACACCATATATACAATTGAATAATTTAAAGAGAGATTAATACATTCAACACACTTCACATGACTTGTTAACATCAGAACTTTTGATTAAACATGAAGGATAGAGAGAGTAAGGATGATACTATCACTTAGCTCCACTATACATCACTCACACACTTAGGCAAAATATTCATGACTTAGAATTAGACTTGTATTCAATGTTCAAGTAGGGATTTTCCATACCAAAAATGTGGCCCCTTGTAATATCCAAAAATGGCTCAATTTATAGAACTTTGAGGAAGAGAGAGAGAATAGAAGTTGAAGAAGCACAAGGACATGTGTCACCAACATGAAGATCAATAAAAAATGCATGAGAGAGAGAGGGATGTGGTGAGCCATATCATGTTAGGAGTTACACTTATTTGAAACTAGACATAAGAATGGTGAAAAGTAGAATAAGACCTTTAGAATTGACATAGGAAATGGTTTCTATCAAAAATCATCTATGAGTGTTTGAAATTGAAAATAGAGGAGCTGACATATATCATCATTGAGGGAAATGGGACTTATGGTGATAGTTAAAAAATGATTTTATTAACTACCAACCATCCTTTGGACACCTATGTTTGTTTATTTCATGGACGCTCTTTGATTTTTTCAACTACCAATAATGACTCAAACTGTCAACTTATCCACTCTGCTTGCTTTGTCTACACTAGATGCCATTTGTTACCTCTACATTTGCTCTCATGTTCTTGCCAAGTATTTTGACATCAATAGATATTTTTCATAGTTTGAAATTGATGTTTGTAGGGCCTTTACCTTCCTTATTCATTTGAAACACTTTCCTTAGACTCTTTATTTTGACACTTTTCCCAAAAGAATTCATTCGAGCTTTCTCTTGGAAATTATTGTGGATAATTTTCCTAAACAATCTTTCAAGCCTTTTGTTTCCTTTGTATCAGACAAAATGTCTAAAATAATTGGGTTTTAACCTCTTTTTGATGTAGACAATTTTTCTAAAATAATTCCTTGGACAATATTTCTAAAATAATTCCTTTGAAACTTTCTGTTTGGACCTTTGAACTTTTTTCTTTTTGCCCTTCGGCCAAAAAAAATGGTCCTTCGGCAATCTATAAATAACCCTCTGGAACTTGGAAATGTCCATTCAAAAATTTGAAGATGATCCCTTTGGAATTTTTTCAAATGACACTTCTAAAAGGAGAATTCTCTTCAGATTTTTTGAAATGTATTTTTTAGCTTTCCTATTTGGTTCACTTCCTAAAAGAAACACAATCCTTTAGACTTTTGAATAGGGCACATTGCTTGAAAATTCTTTGAATTTTTTTAAAAGTACCTTTTAGATTTCTAAAAATGTCCCTTTAAAAATTTTAAAATGACCTTTTCAAAAAGATGGATGTGCCCTTCAAAAAAGTTGTAAATGACCCCTTCAGCTTTCTGAAATGGACCTTTGAAAAAGTTGCAAATAACGCCTTCGGCTTTCTGAAATGGACCTTCAGAAACCCCTAAAAAAGTCCTTCAAATTTTTTTAAATATCCCTTTTGGAAAATCTAAGAAGTACCATTTTCCCTAAGTTCCCTTTCAAGAAAATTGTTTTAGACAAAATATCTAAAACAATTCTTGACACTTTGAATAAAAAACCCAAAACAAAACTTCTGAAGGAAATAACACCTAGCCAAAAGATTGAAAAAAATTATCCAAATGAAATAACACTTGGTATTTTTGTTACAACTCAATGAGAAATACTCATTTCGAATAAATTTTTTGAATACTATACTTGGCCAAATTTGAAAGATGCAAATTTAGGAGTGAAATTTGACCAACATTCTTGGTGATTCCTAGGGATGGGATGCCTGCTATGCCTAAGACCAATTGCCTAATCCTTCTATTGGACATGGAGTCACACATATGATCACTCATATTGACATGAACATACCTTGGATTGACCACAAAACAACTGAGATTACACAAAAAACACAAAGAAAGAACAACACACACAAGACAAAATCAAAACACAAAACAAAGACACAATTGTGCTACTAAGAACTTAGGGAACACAAAGCAAAACTTAAAAAAAACTAGTATGTACATCCATCTTTATTGTATTACCCTTATGGATCAAAAGGGGATTATCTTGAATTTCCCTCCTCATTAGATGAATGAGGATTCCATGTGTGCTTTTTTTTGGGTGTGATACTAGATGTCTCACATTTTCTCTTCATTCCTTGACTTATCATGCTACTTGGTGAGGTCATCTCAAATAGGTATTGCAAGTAGCTCAAGACATCTTTGTTTTGGAAAAATGTCTCACATTATTGCCTTCTTGTCTCTTCATAGCAAATTTGCATGTCTATATGTAGGATAACTTGTTTCAAGTTCATATCTCCTTAATAGATCTCATCTTCTTTCTCAATCATCACACCTTATTAAAAATCTCCAATAAGTATTTTATCATGTAAATATAGAATTATCTCATGTTTAAATTCATATTTGATGATGGTAGAGGTAAATTCATGAGTGATTGCATAATCAATTTTCAACTCTCCTTCAAGAAGCCCAAGACCATCGTATATTATTACATCATGCCCCAAACTCTCTTAGTGATAATACTCTTCAACACATACTTGTTTTCCAACTTCCATATTTTAATGAATCATATTCAGTTCTATAGGAATTGTAGGCCCTTTTTGACTTTCAAATTCATTGCATATATCTTCAAACACTTGCCATAAGCCATCCTTTTTTGATTGATCTGCATCATGGAAAGGGACAATGAGAGAAAACATTTCTTCTTCAAGATTCAAAATAAGTCATTCTAAAGTATCATTTTCAACACAAGGATCATCACTTTCACAAGGATTTAGATCTTTCTCATCATTCAACCAATCTAAAACCTCTATTCTTTCTTCACAATATTCTTCTCATAAGCTGACTTGTTCCACCATGGTTTATTCCCTCTTTTGGTTGTTTTATAGGACAGAGTCATAAAAAGAGAAGTTATGGGCAAGGGACAAAGAGTTTGGGGCATCTTGAGATTGTCAAGATGGATTGGTTTCATGGGCTATCAATTTGTCTTCTAGATTATAAATTAGGCTATAAACCTCTAGCACCTCATAGGTAAAATCTAGCCAATTAGTCTCCTCTATAGATATCCACTCCATTTCTATTTATTCTAACCCATTCCTTATGATCCTAATACAAACACTTGGAATTACTTGATCACTACTATATCTAGTATCAACTTCTATCATGTATTCTTGGTAGCCAACAAGAGATTATTTAAAACTAGTAATGGTATGACTTGGAAGAAAACTAATTGGACTAGGTGGAGAACAAGATAGAGAAGATTGATTATTAGCCACATGGGACTCATTACAAGCTTGGACAAGTACTTTTTCATCTTGAGGAGGAATATACAAAGTAGGACATATCTCTTCCATTTTATGATCTTCATTTTCAATTGGAGGTATAGGAGTATCTTCCTCATGTACACAATAAGTCCTCAAATCAATTTATTCCATGGATGCATAAGGATCATGCTCATATGTTTGAGTACCATATTCATCAAGTAAAATTTTATAAATATGTTCAAGAGGGGAGGATGCTTCACTTTCTATGACAACTTTTTATTCACTAATCACACAATTTTGATTTGACCTTGACTCCACATATGGTTCAATATGAAACCTTGCCAAGGGTTGTGTTCTTATGGTTACCTTGGCTCCATACCTTGTTATAAAAGTTAAAAAATTCTAATCAGTAGAAAAATATCCTCTAATTTTATCCATAAAGTTCCTTGACAAGAAAATATCAAAGTGAGTTGGGAGGTCTACCACCACAATGTCTTTCATAATAGGGAAACTTAGACAATCATGTAGAAAAAATTTCAAATATTTAACTAGTCTCACTATCTTGGTTGGAGTTACATCAAGTTACAACACTCCCTTTTTATGTGGTTCATACCTTAACCCCAACTTATCCATAACCACCTTAGGCATAATCATGGTACTAGCCCCACTATCCACAATGTAATTGTGAACTAATTTATCTCCTACAATGAGTGTGAGGAGGAAATTTGGAGGCTTTTTAGATTTGGTGGAGGGATTTAAGACATGACTTGGTATGTTGGAAATATCCACAACATGGTACCTTGGAGTTTGAGGGGCTACATTGATATTGGCAATCTGTTCTTGTAGGAGTTCCTTTTGACTAGGCATTTGCAAGACTTCCCAAAGAGATATACTAGTCTTGGTGTTCTTTAAAGAGTCAATGATGTTTATAATGGAAGCATTTACCTTTTATTTCATCCTTGGGGGTAGTGAGGAAACTTTTACTTGATGTTATTTGAAATTTTCAAACGTTTAAAGGCCAAGCTGCCACGTTACCTGCCACATCACTCCACCAAACATGCATTAACCAAGTCAAAGCATAGCCTAAGTTGGCACCTAAGCCTTAGGCATTTGAAAAGGAAGAAACTTTGGCTATTTTAAGCATCTAAAACTAACATACCCAACACATGTGGGATAAATACAAATCAAGGCGCCATAAAAGGAGGGGAAAACTTTCAAATTTCATGCTAAGCGCACCCTAGAAAGAAGGCCAACCTTTTCCTCATGCCAAAGCACCTAGAAATGTGGGAGGTGGTTTTGAACCTTTGACCTGCTGCCTAAAAGGTTAATGCCTTGACAACTTTAGCCATGGAAGTTGAAGTGTTATAAAAGGGACTAATTTCTACTTGAATAGACACAAGAAGCCAACTGTGTATTGGAGATTATAGATGCGATTATAGTATTTGGTCATTTTGGAACCCTCAGAGGCTGAATCAGAGCTTGAAGTAAACTACAAAGTTGTTTATAATTATGATACACTCTATGTAGTATATTCATTTTCTCATTTTAGAGAATTAATGATGCCATTTTGAGCTATATAAGTTGCTAATTTTGATTTGGAGAAGCCTTTGCTTGTGATTCAGGAAGGTGAAGGACGTGATGAGTCAACCAAGGTCTTTCAAAGGTTTGAAACACTATTTTTGTAGAGAGATATGATCTTTTGTTGTTTTTGAGTATTATTTTGGCTTGAAAATTTAGCAACAACTAATAGATCAATTTTATAAGAACCCAGGGACGTAGGAATTTTGAATCCTGTAAACAATTTTCATGTTTTGATCTTTGAATTCAATTTTGCATTTCATTTTTAGTTAATTTATAGATTATAATTTAGATTTTTATCAAAATGCAAAAATTACTCATTTGATCATTTATGGGAAATTGGATAAAATCAAGAATTTGGAAAATCTGGCAGTTTCAATGGATAACTGATGTGATTTATCAATTCACCTTTATTTCAGTTTTGAAAATTGATTTGGATTAGATTTCAATCAGATTTAATTCATTCCAACATATTATAAGTTGATAAATTTAGAATCCATACTTATAAAATTTCACTTAGAGTTTATCAGTGGAGTTTATGGATTAAGTTGGTATCAGAGTGGTTAGAATGCAGGGATTGCTTCTAGTTGTGTATTGACAGTTGCTTCTAGAATAGTTGGATTATTAGTTTATAGATTGATTATATTATAGTGTGAAGTGTGGAATTAGGTGTCTTCAGGAAACCATGGGCAAGTTGTCACAGATTGAGGTCATCAAAGATGAAAATGAAATCTTGAGATGCCAAAAATTTACACTTGAATTGCAAGTGGCAAAGTTAAAATCAGAGCTTGAATCCAAGGATGAGCTCTTGATTAGATTGAAATGTGGTGAGTGTGAAAAGGTAAAGCCTTCAACTTTAGATGCAAAGACTATGACTGAGTTTAGTGTAAGTTTTTCATCACAAGAATCTTCATCTTCTTCTACCATTTTAGATTTAGATTCTAGTAATATTATTTTTGGTGATTTTGAAAGATACACTAAGGGCATAGGATCTAAATTGTTGTTTAAAATGGGTTATAATGGAGGAGGACTTGGTAGAGATAGCCAAGGTATATCTAACCCAATTCAGGTTGAGCATAGACCTTTTCATGTAGGTTTGGGTTATACTAGTGTGCAGGTAGATGATGGAGAAGTTTATTCCATGGCTAAAGGAAGACGATCTTCAATAGCAAAGGTTCTAGGCCACTAGTTCAAAGGTGTAAAGGTAAAAGAGGTAATGAGATTCCACCTCCTAATTATTACACTAAATCTTTTGATCTAATTGATATATTTAAGAAGTTTGGATATAATCTACAGAAGATAATGCAATCATTTCCATGCACTTTTTGTGGGATGAATAATCATAGTGCTAAGACTTGATGGAAACAAAATGCTTTGTTGAAATAGATTGCATGTTTTAAAGACCATTCTTATGTTAATTTGGGAATTGGAAAAAAGGGACCCTCGCCGAAGAAGGAAGTTTGTACTCATTGTAAAGTGAGTGGACACAGGGTTGATAGATGTTTTAAGCTTCATGCATCTTCACATTCAAGTAATGTTAAAACTAAGATGATTTAAAAACCTCTCACTAAGGTTAATGAAGCTAATTCAATTGATAATATAGTTGAAAATACAACCCAAGATAAGGTAAAACCTACAAGTGAAAATCCATTTAAGAGGTTAAGTCAACAATTTTTTCAATTACATATGGCAAAGCCCAAATTGGTAAATTATGCAATTGATAATGAATCCACAGAGACAATTAATTTCACTTGGAAGAAAGAATTGGTTAAGTGGATTATCACTACATTCTTTTTTCAAAGCATGGTTAAAAATTCACCTAAGGGAATGAACAAGCTTTGATAGATGTAGATTAGAGTTGGTGGGAACACTTCAAGACAGGTTTACCATATGAAGTTTTTCAATTCTCACTTTTTGATAACTCTAAGTTTTTGATCTCCAGGATATATTGTATGGGTAGTCTAATAATGGATAAGACATTAACTCATTTGAAAAAGTTGGGGATATAGCAGAGTGATGTTGTGAGTTGTTTCCTTACAGCATTTAATAGTTAGACTACTATTTTGAATGTATCTATTTTGGCACATAGATGTTTAGATGCATTTTTTAAGACCCTATGGGCATGTTTAGATGTTAAGTAGCATGCACTTTTGGTTGTTTTCATTTGCTTAGCATATAAGTCCCATACTAGGGCATTGTATTGCAACATGTCCACAACATTTATTGTATGTTGTTGGAATTATAAACTTGTCTTGTAGTTACATTCGGAGTTGTTTTAGTTTTTGGAAATTCACCACTTTATAGGATGCGACATTTGGGTAGGGAATTTGATATGTTTTAATCACTTTGGCAGTTGCAAATTCACTTACTCATGCCTTTGGATTAGGCATTTTTGCAGTTTGATTATGAATCATTTTAATGTAATTATTTATACCTCTTGATATAATTGGGTTTTATTTTCATGGATGCATTAGACCAATTTGTAGTTTTAGGGGATATTGGACTTTTGGAGACCAAAATCCCTCCATTGGGGAGGTGTGATCAGATTTTGGGAGTCCGTAGATTTGAAATCATAAGTCCGTAGATTTGAAATTGGGAGTCCATAGATTTGGAATCAAAAATCCATAGAAATGCCACATGAAGAGGGATTATTGTTTGGTAATATCATTCCCCAACCACATGGGAGAAACTAGACACTTTATCAAGCCACATAGCTCGTGATCCATCAGCCATATCCCAGAAACATGAGAATAGACATGCCAAGTCAAAGCTCAAAATTTCATTTTGGAAAAAGTCTTAAAATTCTATTCAAATCATTTTCATAGCATACATCTCGTTGAGAGCTTTCCGAATCTTTTCTCGGTTCGAAAAATGGAGTCCGGATGCTCAAGATATAGCCAGTTGAAGAAATCTTGCGACAGGTAAAAAATGGGGTGTCAAAAGTGACGTGGCACTGTTGAAATATGACAAGTGGACCAATAGCCATTTGACACATGGCAAAATAATTATGTGTAAAAAAATTTGGTTTGGTGTTTTTTTATTCACATGTTATTTAAAATTTTCAAACGTTTAAAGGCCAAGTTGCCACATCACCCGCCACATCACTCCACCAAACATGCATTAACCAAGTCAAAGCACAGCTTAAGTTGGTGCCTAAGCCTTAGGAATTTGAAAGGGAACAAACTTTGGCTATTTTAAGCATATAAAACTGACATACCCAACACATGTGGGACAAAGACAAATCAAGGTGCCATAAAAGGAGGGAAAAACTTTCAAATTTCATGTTAAGCGCGCCCTAGAAAGAAGGTCGACCTTTTCCTCATGCCAAAGCACCTAGAAACGTGGGAGGTGGTTTTGAACCTTTGACCTACCACCTAAAAGGTTAATGCCTTGACCACTTCAGCCACAGAGGTCGAAGTGTTATATAAGGGACTAATTTCTACTTGAATAGACACAGGAAGCCGACTGTGTATTGGAGATTATAGACCCAATTACAGTATTTGGTCATTTTGGAGACCTTAGAGGCCGAATCAGAGCTCAGAGTAAACTAAAAATTTGTTTATAATTCTGATATGCTCTATGCAGTATATTAATTTTCTCATTTTGGAAAATTGGTGATGCTATTTTGAGCTATATAAGTTGCCAATTTTGATTTGGAGAAGCCTTTGCTTGTGATTCAGGAAGGTGAAGGACGTGTTGAGTTAGCCAAGGTCTTTCAAAGGTCTAAAACACTATTTTTGTAGAGAGATATGATCTTTTGTTATTTTTAAATATTATTTTGGCTTGCAAATTTAGCAACAATTAATAGATCGGTTCAATAAGAACCTAGGGACGTAGGAATTTCGAACCCCGTAAACAATTTTCATGTTTTGATCTTTGAATTCAATTTTGAATTTCATTTTTAGTTAATTTATAGATTATAATTCAGATTTTTATCAAAATTAAAAAATTACTCATTTGATCATTTACGAGAAATTGGATAAAATCAAGAATTTGGAAAATCTGGCAGTTTCAATGGATAACTGATGTGATTTATCAATTCACCTTTATTTCAATTTTGAAACTTGATTTGGATCAGAGTTTAATCAAATTTAATTCATTCCAACATATTATAAGTTGAGAAATTTAGAATTCATACTTATAAAATTTCACTTAGAGTTTATCAGTGGAGTTTACAGATCGTGGAGGTCTATAGCCTTGTTAGGGATAGTATTAAGGATTGGGTGAAGCACTTGCATGTAATTGGGCTTGTTTGAAAAATGTCACTCATCTTTGGGACAATCTATGGACTATTTTGGCCCTACACAACCCAAAATTATCTCTTCACTTTTCAAAATTTGTCTTGAGCATTCAAATTTCTCATTTTTTAAGCTTCTCAATTTCTACAAACTTCATAGGAGGAAATCTATGGACTAAACGTGCTTGAAATTAACATGTTCAAAGGGTTTGATGGCTTTAACAGGTAAATTCCTTTGAAAGGGCATGTTTTTAGCACTTATACATTTCTAGGGTTGGTTCAATCAAATGGTTCAAAGGGGCATGTAAAAGAAAAAGACCAAAGAGCAAAACCTGCCATGTGTCCCTTGTAGAGTTTTGTAGAAGGAGACAAGTGGCAGCTACAAAACATTTCAATATCTTTTTATCGAAGCAATGGAATGTGCCATGTGTCATCTGCAAAGCTTGGTAGAGGCTGCCAAGTGTCAATGGTCACTGCATCTTCCTTTGGTTTCATTATCAAGTAAAGACTGTGGCAGGCCCCAGGTAGGTCATAAGAACAAACGGAACACACCAAGTGTCATCATCCACGTGAATCCAATGAGTCCCAAATGTTTCTATAAGTGTTTCTAGAGCTTAGCAAAATCCACCATGTGTCACCTCCTGTAGGACTTTCAAAGGTTTCTAAAAGCACCTATAAGTTAGGTGGATGTTGCTAAGTGTCCTCACCTGTTCCGATGAAAGATGCCATGTGTCACTTGTTAAAAGAAGTAGAACATGCCACATGTCAAAGACGGATCTCTCCTGATACAAAGATGTAGAGCCAAGGAAAGATTTCCTTTAGACAAATTATTTGAAGGAATTCCTTTAGACATTTTGTCTAAAGGAAATAAAGGATCAATAGTCTTTTGAAAGAATTAAAGCCCGAAGGCCACTCGGATGATCTCGAAGGGTAGGTACCCTCGCAAAGGATGATCGACACTCAAAAAATGAACCATTTTTCAAGACCCTAAAGGGCAAGTTCCCTTTGGGAAAGATCAAGCCTCAAAGTGTAGCGGAAGCCATCACGTGTCCCTTAGAAAGACAAGCAGATGCTGCCAAGTGTCGTATGCTAAGACACAGTCTCTAGTATGTTTCAAAGTAGTGGAACTTGCCACATGTCCAGTTCTAACTTAGCATAGCATGACAAGTGTTTGCTTCCACACTTCAGGTTTCTAGCAAGTTTCAAAGCTTATTTAGATAAGCTTATTTCAAAGCTACAGATGCTACCACATGTCCTTGCCTATGTCACAATGGAAAGTGGAAATAACAAGTGAGAAAGGCACAAAGGAATTGCTAAGGAGGATGACAGGCCCACATATGTCAAATTTGTGACAATAAAGTGTCTATTGATCTTTAAAGGTTTAAAATGTGGACCCTAATGCATTCAAAGATCTTAAGGCTAGGGCAAAAAGGAAGAAGAGATAAAGAGGGAAATATCAGTAGGAGTTATTTCTAGTAGGTGGAACAATCCACTAGGTAGGTATTTGGGCCTACAAGCATTAAAAGCGTAGCCTGTTCATCCCCTTTGGAGTAAAGGCAAAGTGGATAGTTGTGTGGATAGTAGGTGATGGAATGAGTGACTCAAGATCAAGAGAAGACATTGGAGATGAATCAACATGCCACAGTTAAGGCAGCCACCCTGCTCCAGCATGGCCCTCCCTGACATAACCAAAAATGCATCCAAGGAATTAATGCATAGTGTGGGTCACTCCATGGGACTAAGTGCCAAGCCTCCCTTGGCCTCTATATAATGTAATCTCTTGTATCATTTGAAAAGAGATCTTCCCATTACCAGAAGCAAAACTTTGCCCAAATTGGAAGGTGAATACTGAGACTTTGAGCTCAGATTGTTGTTCATATCATTTTATTTGAATGAAAAAAAAAAGTGTTTGCAGACTTTGTGCTGTTATAGCTTGTATCATTTTAGGAGATTGTTCTTATGTCTGTCTTCTAAATGTGTTCTTGTTTATTTAATTTGGTAAGTAGAACTAGTGAAAGTAATCAGAAAGGTGTCCTGAAGCCAGTTACTTTCAGACTTTGTGATGTCATAGTTGTCTTCAATGTGTGTTTGTTTTCTGTTCCTATGTAAAGGACCTTGGGATGACTTTGTGCCCCCATTATTCATCATATTTAACTCTTGGACAATCAAGGTGGAGACTTTGTGCTACATCTTAAATTGTTGGTTACTCTACACTTTATTACCAATAACTTATCCTACCTGAAAGATTCTTATTTTTTGCAAGAACAAGCACTTCTGAAAGAAGAGAAGTACCTTCTGTCATTTCACCAAGATTTATACTATCCAAGAAGGGATATAGATCTTGGCTGAATGTTACTTCTGAAAGAAGAGAAGTACCCTTGCCAATCACCAGGATTTCTCCTTTGATCTTTGAGCATCATCTCTGAAAAAAGAGAGATGGATGGTTTATCCTACCCCTGAGTGTTATTTTTGGCTTATATTTATAATATATAGCTCCTCAATATTCATAGGGAACCTCCCCTTGATGAGAGGAGAGATTTGTCCCCTGTTGATATAGTAAACATGCACATCTGGCTGACCAATCTCCCTATGCTGAGGTTGAAGAGACCTATTTTGCTCACCAGTTAGCTGGTTGACAAAATATTCCCCAACAATTTTTGGTGACTCCACTGGGGAAGGACAAGCAGTTTGAAGCCTCAAGCTTCAAGTTGAAATAAGACCAGTACTTTTCCATTTTTGTTTCATAATTTGGCAACTCCATGCTATACCAAAAGCTAGAGAGTTCAAGGTGTTGTTGACCCTGTCTTTGAGTTGGTGCAGCAAGGAAATTTCAACTTACTTTCTCCCCAAATTCAAGTTCAATGATCCAAGAATATTCCTCCTACCTATACTAGGACACCAACACAAGGCAAAGCTACTTTTTTTATTGTTAGCAGAGATTTACCTATCCATACTCCACGTAGATTTGTTATCCCTACTTTCAATAATCTAATCATGGCAGTTCAAGGCCCTTGGGGTAACTCTTTTGGTCCACTAAATTTGACTCCACCTCTGCATGAGCTTCCACACAGTTCAAGGAACAATTTCCCCAATTTCTATGGTGATGGGAGAGTTCACCCTGATGAACACATTATAGCCTTCAGCATAGCTTGTGGTGTGATAGGCATGGAATTTGAGGATGTGGCAGTTAGGCTTTTCATTGAAATGCTACAAGGTTCTACCATCTACAAGCTAGATCAGTAACTGATTGAGACACACTCAAAACCAAATTTGAAGCTAGGTTCAAGCCTACAGAAGATGCACATGCCTTGCTGGCCTAGCTCACACAGATAAAGAAGGAACCTTATGAACCTATGAGGGATTTCATAGTAAAGTTTGATAAACTGAGGAACTGAATTCCTGTTATTGCTCAATAGACACTTGAAAACCTCAAATGCTTCTTCATCAACTCACAATTGCCTAAAGTGAGTTTTCTACTAAGACGTGCTAACCACATAGACCTCGAGGCTGCTCAAGATTTGGCTACCGAAGTTGAAGATGACTTTATCTTGGTAAGAAATATAAGGAGAGATCCAAATAGAGTTAAATCTTTTTCTTCCTCTGAATACTCCCCTTCAGCCACCACTGATCTAATGGTGCAAAAGTTAGCAAATGAATTTCTGGCCCTCAGAAAACAAATGGCATAAGAGATGTCATCTGCTTCTTCATATATAGATGTACCAAGGAGGACATTCCCTAATCAGTCTTACCAAGGTCATGTTGCTAGGAACCAAGGGTAAACCAATCATATTCCTCACCCTTAGAGGAATAACCTTGCCATTGAAGCAACTCCAACTAACTTAGCAGTTGGATATCTTGAAGCTAAATCAAATTTCTCATTCCAACCTGAGTTGAGTCCTCAAGATGATGCTAATCTCTTCATTGAGAAAGAAGAAAAATTAGTTGGTGACTCCAATATCAGTTTTCTAAATTATCAAGACAAACCTAGAAATGAAGGAAATGTAGCTAAGGGATCATATGTTGTATTCACCTAGTCCAAGAATCAATTAGCTCAATTAGATGATAAGAAGAACACAGAAGAATGACCTCAACCAGCAATTTCAATTGCTAAGCGGGGGTCCACTCTTCCTTTCTAGCCAAAGGACCCGATGATTGCAAGAAAAGTAAGTACCCCAAATGTTTTTACACCTTCAACTTCAAATTCGTAGTCCAGTTATCCCCCTCCCAAAACTCAAAAGGATGAACTCTAATCCTTTGTGCCTAGTTCATTTCCAACATTTGACATCTGACCATATAAAGAAGACCAAAATTCAAATGTCTGAATTTGAATTTTTGCAGTTCAACCCTGAGTAATTAGACAAACTAGTTCAATGTGTTAAAAACTAGGCTATCCCTGTAGGACATGTAATTCCCAAAGTGACACATGATCGCCTTGAGAATACACCCACCAGGAACAATCTTGTCATTACCCCTCCTGTTGCTCCTGGTAAGACTGAACCTTTTTATGTCTCATTGTTGATAAATGGACGTCAGCTGAACAATTACATCATTGATTCTAGAGCTTTAGATAATGTCATGCCTACTAAAGTGGCTGAATCCCTTGACCTCACATTGACCAAGACATTTGGTAGATGCTTCTCCATGGAGAACAAGAAAGTACCACTGTTGGGGCAAATTAAAGATGCCCAATTTGCATTTGCAGCCTTTCTAGACAAAAGGATCAAGATGGCTGTCTTGGTAGCCGACATCCTAGCATCATATGGCATCCTTCTTGAGAAAAATTTCTACAGGGATGTTGGTGATGAATTGAGCATGGACTTATTCGAGGAAAGGATTCTAGTCAAAGGTGTTATGAAGAGGTTGTTCCTTGAGAAGGAAGCAAAATACATGGTTACCCAGACCTCAGCACTTGAAGCTCAAATTCTGTTTGAGTCTTCAGACATAGGTAACTACTTTCTATCCATGGATGAAGTTCATGAGGCATCTGATGAAGCTCTTATAGGTGACAACTTGGAAATGCATTCAGCTAGAACAGCGAAACAATTGGTGGAGTGCAATACCAATGTGGAAGGATCTCCACCTCCAAATGAAGAAGAATCCAAAAAAAATAAGTATCAAATGAGGTATGGATTCTTGAATTTGATGGCAACTGCTCCTCTACTAGTTCAGGAGCCAGAGTTGTGCTGATATCTCCTCAAAGAGATATTCTTCCTTTGTCCTACAAGTTACAGTTTAGCAACACTAATAACACAACTGAATATGAATCTCTATTGCTTGGATTGAGGGTTGCTCGAGACAAAGGCATCAAGCTCCTTCATGCTAAAGGAGATGTCGAACTAGTGGTTTGTCAGGTAGTAAACCTATATCAAACCAAGAATGAGAGATTACGCCACTATCACAATCTAGTCTGGGACCAAATTGAAAGCTTTTATGCTTTTAGCATCTCTACCATTCCTAGAGAATTCAATGACCGGGCTGATGCACTAGGTATTTTAGTTACTCTCTTGGTCCCCCACCTAAACTTTAAAGGAGACAAGTACACTATCGAGCTGGTCCTTAAGCCAAGTGTACTTGATAATGCTAGTCATTGGCAAGTGTTTAACATTGACAACCAAATCATTACCTTCCTGGAGCAAAAAGATAGCTTTGAATGACTGCATTTTGAAGGCAGTGAACCTCAAAAGTATAAACCAACTCCTAAATCAAATACAGACACAAGTGAGGAGTTCCTGAAACTTAAAGGGAATAAGATTCTCAAAGGCTTGGTTTCCCTTGATAATATATTTGATAAGCATGATATATTCATCAAACAGCAACAAACAGATTCAAGCTCCTCTCAGGAGTTTGATCAAGTAAATTTGAGAACCAAGGGAGATCCCAAGATGGTTAACATTGGTAAATGTTGTACTCTTGAGGAAAGGTTCAAGTTCACTAATTTTCTCAACTAGTACATGGACATCCTAGCATACTCCTATGATGACCTAAAGTCTCTTAGGCCTGATGAAATTTGACATGACATTCCTCTCAAGGCTGATTCGACACCTTATAGGCAAAAGTCTAGACAGTATAATCTAAAAATATCAGGTACTATTCTGTCTGAGATACAAAAAATGCTAAATGCTAGGATCATTTTCCCAATCCATCATTCCACATGGATTGCAAACATAGTGCCTGTAAGGAAGAAGAATGGCAAAATTCACCTCTGTGTGGATTTTAGAAATTTAAATCAGTCATCTTTGAAGGATAACTATCCTTTACCAATCATGGATCAAGTGATTCAAAAAGTGACAGGTTCGAAGATGTTATCAATGCTAGATGGCTTCTTAGGATATAATCAAGTTGAATTTGGTGAGGCAGACCAGCATAAGACTACTTTCACCACACCCTAGGGCACATTTGCATATAGAAAGATGCCTTCTGGCCTGATAAATGTTGGCGCCACCTTCCAAAGAGCAATGGACCTTGCCTTCAAGGATGATATGGGTAATTTCATAGTTTATTTTGATGACTTGACTATCTTTTCTAAGTATCACCTAGATCATATACGCCACTTGCAATAAGTGTTGGAATGATATTGCCAAAATGGCATTTCCTTAAACCCTAGCAAATTAGTTTTTGGAGTAACAGAGGGGAAACTTCTCAAACACATTATGTCTAAAGGAGGCATAAATATTGACTTAGACAGAGTCAAGTCTATCCAAGAGCTTACCTTACCCACAAGTAAGACTTTTGTTCACTCTTTCTTTGGAAAGGTGAATTTCTTATAGAGATTCATCCCTGAGTTTGCTGAGAAGACTAGGCACATTGTAAACATGATGAAGGGAAAAGCCACCTTCAGCTAGACTGAAGAAGGCAAGTCAGCATTTAAGGATATCAAGACTGCGATTGCCCACGCCCCAATTTTGGTTTGTCTAGACTATAACAAAGAGTTCACCATATATAGTAATGCTTCAGAACACACACTTTTAGCAATTTTAGTTCAATAGAATAGAGAAGGTATGGAATCTCCCATTTCCTTCATGAGTTATCCTCTCAAAGCTCATGAGCTAAAGTACTCAAAAATGGAGAAGCATTCTTATGCAGTGGTGAAGGCAATGAAGCATTTCCACTTCTACATCTTGAATTCACACACTACTACCTTGGTTCTTGACACCATGGTCAAATCCATACTAACTCAGCAGGAGTTTGGGATGAAAAGAGGTAATTGGGTTGCAAAGATCTAGGATTTTGATCTGGTCATCAAGACAACAAAGCTGGTATGAGGAAAGGGGTTATGCCAATTAATTGTTGATAACAAGCCAGAAAGAAGAGAGCATGAATAATCAGAGGTGGAAGACACACCAACAGTCCTCTTTGTCTCCACCACAAATGAGTGGTATTCAGGTATTTCTCATTTTCTTAATTATGGTGAGTGTACTGCTCACCTATCTTATAAAGAAAGGAGGACTATCAAATTGAAAGCTACAAATTTTGTCCTCTGGGACAATGGCCTATACAAGAGGAGCCTTGATGGAGTGTTCCTTCGCTGTGTGGACAAGGAGCAGCAAAGCCAACTTTTGAAATCCTTCCACAATTTGGCTTGTGGGGGACATTTTTCTATGCCTATGATTGCCCATAAAATTATGTGAGCTAGGTACTACTAGCCAACTCTCTTTCAGGATGCATACAAGTGGGTTAGGGAATGTGAACTATGTCAGTATTTTGTCAAAAGACCCAAGTTAGCTACCCTGCCTCTCAAGCCAGTGGTCATAGAAGATCCATTCCAACAATGGGGAATTGATTTTATTGGATTTGTAAACCCATATTCAAGTGTGGGACATGATTATGTCCTCACAGCAACAAATTACTTCACCAAGTGGGTGGAAGTTGTTTCAACCAAACATGCTACTTCAGAAGTAGTGTGAAATTTCCTCAAAGAGAACATTATTTCTAGGTTTGGGGTCCCAACCAATATTTTCACTAACAATGCAGCTTGTTTCACTTCCCAGGAGATTATTCAATTCTATTTCTGCTATGGGATTACACTCTCTCACTCTTTTGATTACTTTCCACAAGGGAATGGATAGGTTGAATCAAGCAATAAGAACTTGGTGACTATCATCAAGAAGCTGGTGGATGACAACCAAAGGACATGGCATAAAGCATTAGTTGATGCTCTATGGGTAGACAAAATTACACCAAAGAGAGTAATTGGTATGACTCCTTTCCAACTTCTTTATGGTATCAATGCTGAGATATCAATCACCTTAGAATTGCCAGCATTGAAATTGGCTAAGGCAATTGAAGATCAAACATATGAAAGCTCCCTTGATAAGAGGATCATGTGCCTAACTAAGCTAGATGAGCAAAGAACTATTTTGGTAGACTGAATTGCTACCCATCAAATTTTGGTGAAAAATTTCTTTGACCAGAAAGCAAAGAACCGTGATTTCTAGATTGGAGATCAAGTCCTGCTATGGGACAAGAGAAGAGAACCAAAGGGGATGCATGGGAAGTTAAATTCTCTTTGGAGAGTCCCATTTATTATCCATTAGCTCAATGGTGAAAACAACTTCTTATTGAAATATAAATATTGCACTCTCTTTTCTCTGCCTCACAATGGGCAACATCTGAAGCACTTTAATTCTTGAAGTATCAGATGAGTTCACTTGTACATATGTATATTTTTATAGTCTTTTGTTTCTATTTTGTGCTTTTCATTTTCATTTTTTGGAGCCTTTATTTTTGACTAGCATGACTCCATATCCCAATGGTATACTTCAAGGCATTAGAGATTCTGGTTTCTACTCCCCTCAACTGCGTTTCAAGTTTTCATTGAAGGAAGTTTCCCAACTGGAGCCAGTTGTTGTCCTCAAAAAATGTCACTCATCTTTGGGACAACCTATGGAATATTTTGGCCCTACATAGACCCAAAATTGTCTCTTCCCTTTTTGAAATTTGTCCTGAGCATTCAAGTTCCTCATTTTTCAAGCTTCTCAGTTTCTACAGACTTCACGGGAGGAAATATACAGACTCAACGTGCTTGAAATTAACAGGTTCAAAGGGTTTGATGGATTTAATAGGTAAATTCCTTTAAAATGGCAAGTATTTAGCACTTATACATTTCCAGGGTTGGTTCAATCAAATATTTCAAAGGGGCACGCAAAATAAAAAGACCAAAGTGTTAGGTTGTGGAGCTAAAAGCTTCACTGATGCAGACATGGAAGAGGGTGCAGAAGGGTTGCTGAGTGTCACAGACACCAGTGTCGGTCAGGCCAACCGATGTCGGTAGGGTAAGGTAGGAAGGCAACCGACGTCGATCAGAGATTAGCCACCATTGGCGATCTACATGGTAAGTAAGATCGTTGATCTGCAGGTGTGTGTGTGTGCAAGGTCAAGGTTCACAGGTGTGTAGAACCACTTATTGATCTCTAGGTTGGAGATCAGATAGGACAGCAACACAATAAGGAGCAGGATCAGGCAGGATCTACTTG
This sequence comes from Torreya grandis, assembly GCA_037957365.1. Classification (NCBI taxonomy): domain Eukaryota; kingdom Viridiplantae; phylum Streptophyta; class Pinopsida; order Cupressales; family Taxaceae; genus Torreya; species Torreya grandis. The sequence continues at coordinate 1,941,014 of JARHVA010000089.1, read as the reverse complement.
GAGTACAGGTGTGTACTTGTGGAGTGTGTGGAGCACTTGTGGTGTGCGTGGAGCACTGGAGGTGAACACCAACTCTGTGTTTGAGTTGAGTGTTGGGACCTAGGAGAGAGAGCTTTGAGGAGAGAATTACTGTTCACTTGAGGTGTGGGAAACCTCTGAAGAGGTGGTGGAGAAGAGGTGGCATCTTCTTTATTGTATTCTTTTCTGTAAGAGTTATTAATACAAGTTGTGTATTGTCTCTCATATTCTGTGTCATTTTAAATTCTAGTTACTTGTTGATTCTAGTTAATTTCCACATATTAAGTTGCTTGGTTTGGTAATCAATTGTGTGCTTTCAGTGTTTCACATCCTAACAAGTGGTATCAGAGCATGTTTGTTGTTCTAGGTGCCTGACAAGTGGTATCAGAACATGTTTGTTGTTCTAGGTGCCTGACAAGTGGTATTAGAGCTAAGGTTGCAGGAAGCAGGGTTTGTTTTTGGGTTACAGGTCACTCTCAGGGGTTTCTGATTGAGTGAGAGTAGAGCAACGGCAGAACAAAGTAAACTAAGGATGGAGGAGTTGAAAAGCACATATGGTTACTTAAGGACCCATGGAAAGAAAGAGCAGGTAAAAGAGCATTACTGGTTGGTTGCAGATCAGCATGAAGAAACTGAAGAAGCAGATGTTGCAGGTGTTGTTGCACAAGATGCTCTGGGATGTTTCTTGGATAAAGTTGAATCTTGGATAACAGATTTGGTTGCCTCTTTCCATGCATCCCCAGGTAGAGGAGCTGGTGAGCCTTGCCAAAGAATTGGCAAAGGCAAAGTGAAGCTAAAATTGCAGGCGGCCAACACACAGGTGTTGATGAAGGTCATGCAGGTCCCAGGTTTGGAGATATGGCTAATTTCTTCAAAAAGATTGGGTGATGAGAGATGCACAAGAACTCTCACAACAGGTGCACTTGAATTAGCTGGTGGTAAGAAAATAGGTACTCTTTATCTACTTGTTTATATTACTGATTCTTCTTCTGTTGCAGAGACGTGGCTTCCTAGGCTTGGTCACATGAGCAGGAAGGAGATGCATGTTCTTAAGTGGAAGATGGATATATTCGATAGGCTTAAGAACTGGAAAGCCTTGGTGTTCTTGGAGGAGATGGCAGACAAAAATCAGTGGATGGTGTTGGATACTTCTGAGCAGAGCAGTTTGGACATGGAGATTGATTCAAAGGAGTTCACAGGTAAAAATTCATCACTCACAGGTGAACATAGATACCGGCATCAGTCAGGAGGAACCAGTGTCGAATAGACAGGTGCTGATGTCGGTCATGTGCAGACTGAAGATGGTGATGTTAGGTAGGGTAAGACTGACGTCGATCAGGAGGACCAACGTCGATAGTAGGTAAGATCGATGTTGGTCAGAAGGACCGACATTGGCAATAGGGACACCGATGTCGGTAGGGTCGATAGTCAGGGACAGATGCATGGGAACTGACGTCAGTCAGATGCAGACTGTGGGGTGGCCAAGGTCGGTCACTATAATAGATTTTGGGTGGATAGCAAGTCAAAGAGTCTCAAAAACCCATACGAAGGATTAAAGACGTAAGTAGGCCCTCAAATTCATTGTTCCTCTTCTTTATACTCGTCGCTGATTGTAGAGCAGGAAGGATCCAGGAAATAGGTGGGAGCATGGCAGGGATATGATGCAGAACCAAATGAGAGATTTGGTAGGTTTTCCAGCTAGATGAAAGCATAGAGATGAATGGATACCTTAGTTGAATAATAGAGAGAACGGATACGTGAGACAGAAGACCAGGGCTTATGGTCTTGAGGAAGCTGCAGGACAGTGGTACAGGTTTTGACAGGGGGATGACAGAGCATGACTCTAGTCAGTGTCAGGGTAACTACTGTGGTTTGACTTACCAGGAGGATGATGGTCATGACATCATTTTGTTATTGTATGTGGATGGTATTTTTGCTAGCAGGGTTGTACATACAGGGTTTTGCTGAGCTAAGGGTAAGATTAGTTCAGTGACATGTCAGGAGGAATTTGAAGCAGCGAAATTCTTTGACATGGGAGGCATAGAGATCATAAGTAGATTTTGTCTCTAGTGGGAGCTGATGTGAATCAGGAATTGGTGAGGTTCGGGATACAGAGCTAGAGCACACTAAGGGCTGGACAGGTACAGTGTCTGAAATCACATGAGGTCTGGTATAGGCCTGAGTATTCCCATGTAGTGGGAGTTGTCAGAGAGTTAGGAGCCAATTCGGGGAAGTGGGTTCTCAGGTATTTGAGAGGGACCAGCAGTAGGTTTTGCTATGCATGGTCAGGACTTCACTACATGGGTTTGTAGGTTCAGATGTGGTAGGGTACTTGGATGACAGGAGGTACACCACGAGATGTGTGGTGGGTGGTCTTCAGGGTTGAGCTTGAAGAGGGATACAAACCAGGAAACAGATTAGATGGGATACAAGTATAGGTACAGTGTAGCTATTTATCTCCAAGTGGGAGATTGTTAGGTTGTGGAGCTAAAATTTTCACTGATGCAGACATGGAGGAGGGTGTAAAAGGGTTGCTGAGTGTCACAGACACCGGCGTCAGTCAGGCCAACTGACGTCGGCAGGGTAAGGCAGGAAGGCAACTGACATCGATCAGAGATCGGCCAGCGTCGGTGACCCCTAGGCAGACAGGGACCGGTGTCGGTCACCTGTGTGGTTTGACTGCGAGTTTATTACGGGCAGTTAGTTGACGAACCAAGTGTTTGCATGCTTAGTGCTAATTATAGACTAAGAGCTGTGGATCTAATTATTGTACTAGGTGTCTAATTATTGTTTGGATGAGTTATATATAATAGACTCATGGTTGTATTGGAAACTTGTGCTAGGGAGTAAGAGAGCAAATAGCTCCTTCAGAGAGAGGTAGAGTAATGGTGCATTCCTCCTAGTGCCGTAGTACCAGGTGTGTTGGTGCTGGATTGAAGAGTCAGCTAGATTCTTCAGGTATGTATGATCTTGGTCATTAGGTGAGCATGGCTACGATAGGAGATCTACATGGTAAGTAAGATCATTGATCTGCAGGTGTGTGTGTGTGCAAGGTCAAGGTTCACAGGTGTGCAGAACCACTTATTGATCTGTAGGTTGGAGATCAGATAGGACAGCAACACAACAGGGAGCAGGATCAGGCAGGATCTACTTGGAGTACAGGTGTGTACTTGTGGAGTGCGTGGAGCACTTATGGTGTGCGTGGAGCACTGGAGGTGAACACCAACTCTGTGTCTGAGTTGGGTGTTGGGACCTAGGAAAGAGAGCTTTGAGGAGAGAATTACTGTTCACTTGAGGTGTGGGAAACCTCTGAAGAGGTGGTGGAGAAGAGGTGGCATCTTCTTTATTGTATTCTTTTCTGTAAGAGTTATTAATACAAGTTGTGTATTGTCTCTCATATTCTATGTCATTCTAAATTATAGTTACTTGTTGATTCTGGTTAATTACCACATATTAAGTTGCTTGGTTTGGTAATCAATTGTGTGCTTCCAGTGTTTCGCATCCTGACAAGTGGTATCAGAGCATGTTTGTTGTTCTAGGTGCCTGACAAGTGGTATCAGAACATGTTTGTTGTTCTAGGTGCCTGACACAAAGAGGAGAACCTGCCACATGTCCCTTGTAGAGCTCCACAGAAGGTGACAAGTGGCAGTTGCAGAAGGTTTTAATATCTTTTTCTTGAAGCAACAAAATGTCCCACATGTCATCTGCAAATCTTGGTGGAGGTTGCCAAGTGTCAATGGTCACTGCATCTTCCTTTAGTTTCATTATCAAGTAAAGACTGTGGCGGGCTCCAAGTAGGTCAAAGGAACAAATAGAACATGCCAAGTGTCATCATCCATGTGAATCGAAATTAGTCCCAAATGTTTTTGTAAGTGTTTCTAGAGCTCAACAGAAGCCACCATGTGTCATCTCCCATAGGACTCTCAAAGGTTTCTAAAATCCCCTATAAGTTAGGTGGATGCGGCCAAGTGTCCTCACCTATTCTGGTGGAAGATGCCACATGTCACTTGTTAAAAGTAGCGAAACGTGCCACGTGTCAAAGATAGATCTCTCCTGATACAAAGATGTAGAGCCAAGGAAATATTTCCTTTAGAAAAATTGTCTGAAGGAATTCCTTCAGACATTTTGTTTGAAGAAAATAAATGTTCAATAATCTTCCAAAAGAATTAAAGCCCGAAGGCCACCTAGATGATTCCAAAGGGTAGGTACCCTCGTGGAGGACAATCGACACTCAAAAAATGAGTTGTCTTTCAGGACCCCGAAGGGCAAGTTCCCTCCAAGAAAGATCAAGCCTCAAAGTGTAGCAGAAGCCACCGCATGTCCCTTAGAAAGACAAGTGGATGCTGCCAAGTGTTGTATGCTGATACACAGTCTCTAGTATGTTTTAAAGCAACAAAACTTGCCATGTGTCCAGTTCTAACTTAGCAGAGCATGACAAGTGTCTACTTCTATGCTTTAAGATTCTAGCAAGTTTTAAAGCTTATTTCGATAAGCTTATTTCAAAGCTGTAAATGCCTCCATGTGTCATAGTGAAAAGCAGCTATAACAAGCAAGAAAGACATGAAGGAATTGCTAAGGAGGATGATAGGCCCATAGACGTCAAATTTACAACAATAAAGTGTCTATTGATCTTTTTAGGTTTAAAAAATAGACCTGAATGCATTAAAAGAACTTAAGGATAGGGCCAAAAGGAAGAGACAAAGAGGGAAATATCAGCAAGAGTTATTTCCAATAGGTGGAATAGTCCACCAATTAGGTATTTGGGCCTGCAAGCATTGAAAGTGCAGCCTGTTCATCCCCTTTGGAGTAAAGACAAAGTGGATAGTTGTGTGGATAGCAAGTGATGAAATGAGTGACTCAAGCTCAAGAGAAGACATTGGAGATGAATCAACATGCCACAATTAAGAAAACTACCCTGCTCCAGCATGGCCCTCCTTGATAGAACCAAAAATGCATCCAAGGCGTTAATGCACAGCGTGGGTCACTCCATGGGAAAAAAGTGCCAAGCCTCGCTTGGCCTCTATATAATGTAATCTCTTGTATCATTTGAATGGAGATATTTCAGTTACTAGAAGCAAAACTTTACCCAAATTGGAAGGCAAATATTGAGACTTTGAGCTCAGATTGTTGTTCATATCATTTTATTTGAATGAGAAAGCAAGTGTTTGTAGACTTTGTGTTGTTATAGCTTGTATCATTTTAGGAGATTGTTCTTACATCTATCTTTTGAATGTGTTCTTGTTTATTTAATTTGGCAAGCAAAACTAGTGAAAGTAATTAGGAAGGTGTCCTAAAGCCAATTACTTTTAGACTTTGTGTTGTCATAGTTGTCTTCAGTGTGTTTTTGTTTTCTATTCCTGTGTAAAGGACCTTGGGATGAATTTGTGCCCCCATTGTTCTTCATATTTCACTCTTGGGTAGTCAAGGTGGAGACTTTGTGTTACATCTTAGATTGCTGGTTACTCTACACTTTGTTATCAGTTACTTATCCTACCTGAAAGATTCCTGTTGTTTGCAAGAACAAGCACTTCTAAAAGAAGAGAAGTTCCTTATATCATTTCACCAAGATTTATACTATCTAGGAAGGGATCTAGCTCTTGGCTAAATGTTAATTCTGAAAGAAGAGAAGTACCCTCACCAATCACCCAAGATTTCTCCTTTGATCTGTGAGCATCATCTCTAAAAAAAGAGAGATGGATGGTTTATCCTACCCCCAAGTGTTATTTTCAGCTTATATTTATAGTATATAGCTCCTACATATTCATAAGGAACCTCCCCTTGATGAGAGGAGAGATTTGTCCCCTGTTGATTTAGTAAACCTTCACATCTAGCTGACCAATTTCCCTATGCTGAGGTAGAAGAGACCTATTTTTCTCACCAGTTAGCGGGTTGACAAAATATTCACCCAACAAGGTCTACCACCATAATGTCTTTCATAATAGGGAATCTTAGACAATCATGTAGAAATTTTTTCAAATATTTAACTAGTCTCACTATCTTGGTTGGAGTTCCATCAAGTTATAACACTCCCTTTTTATGTGGTTCATACCTTAACCCCAACTTATCCATAACCACCTTAGGCATAATCATGGTACTAGCCCCACTATCCACAATGCAATTGTGAACTAATTTATCTCCTACAATGAGTGTTAGGAGGAAATGTGGAGGCTTTTTATATTTGGTGGAGGGATCTAAGACATGACTTGGTATGTTGGAAATATCCACAACATGGTACCTTGGAGTTTGAGGGGCTACATTGATATTGGCAAGCTGTTCTTGTAGGAGTTCCTTTTGACTAGGCATTTGCAAGACTTCCCAAAGAGATATACTAGTCTTGGTGTTCTTTAAAGAGTCAATGATGTTTATAATGGAATTGTTTACCTTTTCTTTCATCCTTGGGGGTAGTGAGGAAGCTTTTACTTGATGTATTATAGGCTTGACAACCTTGCTTGTGTTTTGACTTTGATGATGAATGTGACTAGTAGGAGGTGCTACATTGTGATTCACACCTTGTGGCATTAGAGATGCATCATTTGGAGTCACATGTGCTTCAAGAACATCTCCCACAACTCTTTTTTTAGCTCTTATGTTGGCTATTATTGATGTACTTTGATTCAACACATAGTCATCTAAGTTCATGAGAATAGTACCTTGGCTACTACTTTTTCTATGAGTGTTCACTTGTATGAGATTTTCTTCTTCTGATGTAAGGTAAGGAGTAGCTCCTTCTTGTGCCACCAAAGCATGATAACCTTCACCATCATACTCAAATTGACCTTAAGATTATCCCCAATGATCCATATGTTCTTCTCCTTGAACCAAATTAGTATGGATTGGAATGATAACCCTTATACACAAAATAGAATTGGGATTATAGGCATTGGGATGATTCTTGAAATTTTTTTGACCTTGTACTCTTCCTTGATATTTGTATTGGGGTGGAGGTCTATAGCCTTGTTAGGGATAGTATTGAGGATTGGATGAAGCACTTACATTCAATTGGGCTTGTTTGAACTGAGCTTGCAATGATATAATCACTTCATCCTTATCAATATTATTATCTACCTTCTTGGGAGTGATTTTAGGCTTGACATTAGCATTAGGAACTTGTGCTATACTTGGATTTTCAACTAAACCATGAGACAATAAGGGCATGAAAACTCTAGGGGGTAATCTCCTAGCTTATATCAAACTATTTTCAGCTTCAATGGTTGTCTCATATGCCTCGAGTAAAGAAAATCCTCTCATCTATTACAAAATGACTACCACATTAGTGCCAATAACCTTGAGATAGGTGGGAAACACACAAAGCTTGGAGGAGGCCTCATGATAGATGGTAGCCTTTGCCATGTTTTTTTAAATCTCTCACTATAATCTCCCATGGATTCATTAGGGCCTTTCTTTATCACATTTAGCTAGTGGATTAATGAATATTGATCACTCTTGTTTTCAAACCTACTCACCAATAATTCCCCAAAGTCATCCCAATTTGTGATGCAACCACCTTCCAAAGTTCCTATACCAATCAATTGCTTTACCCTTCAAGGACATGGCAAGCAACCTAATGGCTATGTTGGCTTGAGTAACATTAAAAAAATTGCAAAAAATTGAAATTTCCCTAATGTAGATAGATGGGGTAATATGACCCTTTCCATTGAAGCTAGGAATATTTTTGGTAGCATTGGGGGGAATAGGGTCATATGTAGGAAGGTTAATTGGATTTTAGGTGTTAAAGGCTAGGAAAGGATGTTGCCTAGCCATATATTATCCTTGCTCTTGGTCTCTTATCTTTCCCACTTCTTCCTCCTCTTAAAAACCTTCTTGTTTAGGATCTCTAAAAGTTAGGAAAGGTTCAAGGTGTTGTTCTTCAAGAGGAATTTTAGGTAGAGGAACTTGATTGAAAACTCTAATAAAAGATGATCTAGTGAGAACCATGAATTATAGTGTGGAAAACTTGATCTACAACAAGAGATTCTCAGCTGTTAGAGTCACTAAATTATAGATTAGAAACACTTCTTGAAATTTAGGCTCATCAAGGCCAACATTTACCTTGACATGTGAATAATTAGGACCAGCTGTCCCATCAAGTGTGCCAAAATTATTGTCATCAAATTATGCACCCTAGGACTCTCTATGAAGTTCCTTAAATTTAATGCAACATTGAATCATCTCTCAAGTTTGTGGGAAATTTTAGGAGAGATTAATCTCTAGGATTGAAAGGGCTATATCCCTAAATTATTCTCTAAGTATCTATCACCTATCTTAATGCTTTTTCATGAAAAGAGTTAAGAGTTTACATAAAATGAAAACTATACTAGAGAGGTGATCCACCAAGATATATCCCATAGACTATCATAATTATACTAAGCAATAACGCTTTCCAAGACCAATTCTATGCATTGAAATATCCTAACATAGTGTTTCAATGTGAAGGTGGCATGTTTTGGAAAATTAACAAGATACTTAACCTAGGAGGTATATTACATAGATCACACACCATAGATACAATTGCATACTTTAAAGAGAGATCAATACATTCAACACACTTCACATGACCTATTAACATCATAACTCTTGCTTAAACATGAAGGATAGATAAAGTAAGGATGATACTATCACTTAGTTCCACTATACATCACTCACACACTTAGGCAAAATATTCACTCCTCATAGTCATAATTGTGTTCAATGTTAAAAAGAAAAGTGTCCTATGATTTTAGTAGGGCTTTGCCATACCAAAAATGTGGTCCCTTGCAATAACAAAAAATGGCTCAATTTATATAACTTTGAGGAAGAGAGAGAGAGAAGAGAAGTTGAAGAGGCACAAGGACATGTGGCACAAATATGAAGATTAGTTAAAAATTTATGAGAGAGAGGGATGGGGTGAGATATATCATGTTAGGAGTTACACTTATTTGAAACTAGTCATAATAATGGTGAAAAGTGGAATAAGGCCTTCATAATTGACACAAGAAATGGTTTCTATCAAAAATCATCTATGAGCATTTGAAATTGAAAATAGAGGAGCTGACACATAGCACCACTAACGGAAATGGGACTTATGATGATAGTTAAAAAATGATTTTCCTAACTACTAGCCATCCTTTGGACACTTATGTTTATTTATTGCATGGAAGCTATTTGATTTGATCAACTGCTAGTATTGACTCAAACCATCAACTTGTCCATTCTACTTGCTTTGTCTACACCAGATGCTCAAGATTTAACCATTTGTTACCTCCACATTTTCTCTCATGTTCTCACAAAATATTTTGACATCAATGGATATTTTTCATAATTTTAAATTGATGTTTTTTGGGCCTACACCTTCCTTATTCTTTTGGAACACTTTCCTTAGACTCTATGTTTCAACACTTTTCTCAAAATAATTTATTTGAGCTTTCTCTTGGTAATTCATGAGGAAAATTTTCTTGAATAATATTTTGGGCCTTTTGTTTCCTTTGTATCAAACAAAATGTTTGAAAAAATTATGATTTGACCTCTTTTCAATGTAGATAAGTTTTCTGAAAGAATTCCTCAGATAATCTTTCCAAAAGAATTATGTCAAACTTTCTATTTGGCCCTTTAGACTTTTGTCTTTTTCCCCTTCGATCAAAATAAATGGTCCTTCAACAATATATAAATAACCCTCTAGCACTTGGAATTGTCCCTTCAAAAAGTTGAAGATGATCCCTTCATATAGTTTGCAAATGACCCTTCTAAAAGGAAAATACCCTTCAATTTTTTTGAAATGTACTTTTTAGCTTTCCTATTTGGTTCACTTCCTGAAAGAGAAAAAATCCTTTGGATTTTTGAATAAGGCACCTTGATTGAAAATTACTTAAGAATTTTTAAAAATTACCTTTCAATTTTTTGAAAACGTCGCTTCAAAAAATTTGAAAATGACCTTTTAAAAAAGATGGAGGTGCCCTTCAGAAAAGTTTCAAATGAACCCTTTGGCTTTCTAAAATGGACCTTCAAAAAAAATTTAAATGACCCCTTTGGATTTCTAAAATGGGCCTTCAGAAAACCTTGAAAAAGTCCTTTAGAAATTTTGAAATGTCCCTTTTGGAAAAGCTGAGAAGTACCATTTTTCCTAAGTGCCCTTTTGAGAAAATTATTTCAGACAAAATGTCCAAAACAATCCCTGACACTTTGAATAAAAAACCTGAAACAAAAATTCTAAAGGAAATAACACCCAACGAAAAGACCAAAACAAATTCTATGAATTAAATAACACTTTGTATTTTTTTTTGTCTCAATGAGAAATAATCCTTTTGAAGAAAATTTCTAAATGTTGTACTTGGCCAAATTTGAAAGATGCAAACTTGGGAGTGAAATTTGACCAATAGGATCAAGAGGAAATCAAAAAGGAAGAGAGTGAATGATATAATGACAAATATTTTGATAATGAGTCATGTTTAGACCTCATATAGGGAAACCAAGAAGAAGAGCATCCCAAATCTAGCCATTTTTTGCCATTATACAACATTCAAATACAAAAATGGGTAGTTCTAGATAGGTTGTGGTCTAGGCCATAGCTTGGGGAGATATCAGGTGGGTTGGACCAAGGCTAGGTCATGGGTCCCATGGCCTAGGCCATTGTTTATCTAGAAAAGGCTCAAAAAAGGGTCCAAAATGAGCCTAGAAGGTCTTGAAATCCCTAATAAGGTCTTGAGAGGCCTCAAGAGGTGTTGGGAGGTCCAACGAGGTGTAGAAAAGCCTATAAATGAGATCAAAACTAGGGTAAAAATCCAAATTATTTATTAGGATCAAATAGGACTCATTATGATTGGTAAGATGCACAATGAGAAAATATGTAATCATAGGGAGGAGTAGGGTCATAGGAAGTATGATTACAATATCCAAGGGCATCCCAATATCATATTATAATTGGTGTCCTTATATATGATGTATAATTTAGTCAAGACTATCTTGGGACCCAATGTGATTAGGAGTAAAATGGTTCATATAGAAGTGAAATTGAGGTTGTCATAGCCATGAAAAGTATTACGTATAGTAGAATAGTTGGTTTCTCAGTGACCAAGTTTTTATAAGGAGAAGAGGATGATGTTGACCACTACTCTATCTTCAATCATTGCTCTTTTTACATAATTATTGTAGATCCATACTTTTAGAAACAAGTATGGATCTCCCTTCCTAGATAACTTAGAGTCAGGTGAGAGGCTCTGTAGGTTGAATAAGTATCCAACATCATGTGATCCCTGACCAGGGGATAACATGTCCAAATCAATGTAGTGGATTTCAGCTTGTAGAGGGGGAGTGACACTAGACAAATAACCTAGTCCTAGGGCATCGAGCATGGCCAACTAGTGAGAATGAAAGTTTTTAATTAGATCTAGAAAATAGATATGAGAGAATGTCTTGGTTATATTAGTGATCAAATTTTTATTACCTACATGTTTAATAATAGATTCAATTTTTAGGATATTTAAAGGATAATTGGTCGTGGGTTGGTATTACCTAATACAAGTAATAATGTTTGATTCCTCTTCAACTTCTAATTTCATGACTCATATCATATAAATTTTGCCTTGAAAACCTATCTAAGGGGCCACATTGGTGTTTAGTGTCCTAGAAGTGGAGGCTTCGATGTCATGATTTCCTATTGTTGCAGATTGGTTATGTTGAAAGAGTGACTTGACTAGTTATTTTGTTATTGAACTTGATCATTATACATTTGGTTATTAGGTAAAGGATTATGGTAAATTTGTAGTTTCTAATTTTGTGGAGTGATATGACCACTATAAAGGGCTTGGGTGTTTATGTGCACACCTCTTAGGAACACCTCTACAAACATATGCCTTTGATCTTCTGGGATTAATTATATAAAAAAATTATACTCTAGATATACCCATGTTATGGAATATGAATTTATTGAATAAGTAGTAGATGCTGGGGTCATAATCCCTAGGTCTCATATTCTACCCTTGTTACCCAAATACTTATTGGTTATTTCACTAATAATATTTTTGTTTTTAGAACTAGAGGTATTGGTTATTTGATTAATATTGATTTTGGTTTTGATAATGTGTGTTATGAGGTGGTGGTTTTTTGAATTCAATCATATGGATGGTGGGAGGAATATTATTCTTTCCTCCTGCATTATTGACATTACTATTGGGATTTTTTTGATGGAATGAAAAATTAATTTGTGCAACCATAGGATCACTCATGTATACCATTAATATAGCCATGGCAACATCAAAAAAATAATATGCACAAAAAATCAAAGTCTCTATTATTATCTCAATGACAAAATACAAACATATTTGCTTTCTCTATTCACCATCAATATAGGAGAACCATAAGGATTGACTAATAAATAGGCAAGAAAGGTTTTTTCCATGCAAAATATAATTTATTTCACAAGATAACAATAGGTGGAATGAAATATTTTACACAACCAAAAATGGTTCAAGCAAATATTCCTCACAAAAAAACCAAATAAAAAAATCCCAAAATAAGCTTAATTCCTAAGTGAGTGAGAACACGGTTAGAAACAAAATTTGTTTTTGAAAAACCCAAACCATTATCTAGTGTTAACACGTCCACTCTAACACCCTCCCTTAAGCATAGATCAGGGTGTGTGAAAATAAAAATGAAAGAGACTAATGGGTCCTGACAAATAGGCCTAATTAAGTACCCATGTATAAATCATAGTGAAATACAAAGTGTCCTTGTGATAACAAATTAATCTTACAAAAATACATGGATGTTGAAGTGTTAAAACCACCAAGTCAAATAGGATTTTATACTTTATACGAGGCTCACTCTACAAAAAATACTAATTACAAACTCGGGAAAAAGATTTACCATGGATGAAATGTATCACTACAAGGTACCCAAAAACTAATAGAAATGTAGTGAGAGTGAAAAAGAGAATATATTATACAAGGCATCCCAAGAACCATGACTCAAAAAATTTCAACACAATCCTGCATTAGGTGCATTCGATGGAATGAATCCCACCAAATAAAATATGTACTCAATCAACTACCCTAAAAATAAAATGTGGTATGCCAAGGAATAAAAATGATCACAACACATGAATAAATATGTACACACACCCACCCATAGTTCTAAAGTGGGTGTAGTGACTCAAAAAACATATCTATATGAGTGGGCCAATCCCACTACAAAACACTAAAATGCTAACATTAGGATTTATCAGACTAGCTACTCTTTAGAGGGAGATCAAAATCCATAACAAATATGAAGGATACTATCAATGTCAAAGGTAATATTATCACTTGGATATGCACACTTTTAGGATATGCAAATCTCTCCTCATTCAAATGGCACAATGGAATCACCTCTAGGCTTGTGGGTAGCCTAAGAAATGAGGTGAGTCTCTAGATAGGGCTAGCTCCCTTGATGTATCACTTAGGATTGAACCTACAACTAAGCTTAAGGGTGAAAATGGGGAAAGAGAACTTAAAGAAAACTAATCTAAGGGAGATGATACACCAAATTGATTGATGAATTCCATCCATATGTATGCTACACTTGAAACCAAGAAACTAACCAAAACATGCACTTTTCTAATCTATGTCTTCTTGCATCAATATTACATTACAAGGTTATGGAAGAATGTCTTAGGCTAGTATAAATATAAAAAGGCCTATTAGGGAACCAATAAATAGGATAAATCACTTAAACCATGAATATCTCCTGAAACACTTCACATTCCCTACAAGAAGAAGCTACAAATAGGTGAGAGAATGTGACAACTTTCTAAAGAGTCCATAGTATTCACTAAGCAAATTCAACATTCAAGTAAAAACCACTATGAATAGTCATGGAAGAGGTAACACTTAGTCATTTTATTAATAAAAAGGTATACAAATGATTAGGGCTTTTCCATACTCAGGTGGAGCATCCCCTACAATAGATAAAATGGCTAGTTCTTATAAAACTTGAGAGAGAGAGAGAGAGAGAGAGAGAGAGAGAGAGAGAGAGAGAGAGAGAGAGAAGGTCAGAAGGACACTTTTCAAGATAAGAAGAGTAGTTAATTTTCCACGTGGAGATAGTATGGGATGAAACATGCAAAATTAAGAGATACAAGTTTCAATTCAAGTCATAAACTTCATGAAAAATGGCATAAAACTCTTCATTTTTCACCAAAAAAATACCTTCATGATTACCATTGTTTAAACATCCTATAAATAATTAAGAATAGTAAAAATGATTGGAATGTAAGGTAGGGACATAAAAAATGTCTCTCCATGCATTGCTTTATATTGAAAATATTGTCATTGATGTCAAAGATCTAGCATTATTGGTGATAAAGGCCCCATTGCATTTAATGATGTTTGTAATAGTTATATCTTGGCTAGTGTGTGTTAATATTTATTTAATATTAATGAATATATTTTTGATTGCATATGAGATAAAATAAGGGCCCATGGAGAAGTCAAATAGTCATGGGGTAAAGATAAAATAAGAATATGACACATTTTCTCATGAAGAGTCATCTTGGGGAATTCCAAGAGTCACCAAATGAAGATAAAAGAGGAAGGGCACAATTTCTCATGAAGGGACACTTTGAGGAATATGAAAAGTCACCAAGATAAGGACAAAATAGGGAAGGACATTTTTTCTCATGAAGGGTCACCACATAACTTTTCAAAGGCAAGGATATGAAGGGTCATACAAGTTTGGTGCCATTTTCCATGAGGATTGAAGGGTCACAAAGGGGGAAGGCCAAAGGTCATTTGGAAATCTATAAATAAAGGATTGAGAAGCCATTTGTAATGTGAGTGAGAGAGTTTGATTTGAGATAGTAATATCTAGCTTAGAAGATCATTTTTGAAGAGATGAATATGATTTGTATTTGTTATATCTAGATTAGAAGAGAAAAGGTGAGAGAGAGGAAAGAGATGTTATAATGAGCTATCATTTATTGAGATAGAAACATTGACATATAGTTGTGTGGTATACACAAAGGGGTTGGTGATCTTGTGGGTTAGTGCTCATGAATTATTGCTATGTTGGTGCTCAGAAAAGAGGTTGGTGCTCTTGTGGGTTGGTGCTCATGAATTGTTGTTGTGTTGGTGCTCAGTAAAGAATATGGTGCTCCTGTGGGTTGGTGCTCATGAATTATTATTGTGTTGGTGCTCAGTAAAGGGGTTGGTGCTCCTGTGGGTTGGGGCTCATGAATAGTTGCTATGTTGGTGCTCAGCAAAGGGGTTGGTACTCCTACAAGTTGGTGCTTGTGAATATTATTTGAGTTGGTGCTCATTCATATACTTGAGATTGTTCTCTATGATTTTTTCCACATTGAGTTTCCACATTATATCTGGTGTCTCTCTCTATCTTGTGTGGTGTTTATTGTTTTAGTCTTATTACCTATCTTGAATGTTTGGTTAAGTGGATTTTGATTAACAAAATTTTTTATAAGATATATGATATACTAATTCACCCTCCCACCTCTCAGTATATCTCATGCTTAACAATTGGTATCAGAGCATGTTCTTTTTTGAAAAGTTTTATAGCTTGAAGGTAGATTGAGAAAGCACAAGATGACCATACATGAAGGTGCCTCTACAAGAAAAAGAATAGTTGATCAAGAAGAAGAAGAGGATGAAGCCAAAGTGAATCTAGAAGGAGAACTCATTTGTGCCTTAGAAGAGTTAAAAGTTATTGAAAAGAAAAATCAAAGATTGAAGCGCCAAATCGAGATAAATGAAAATGAGTCAAAGGAGATAATTGAAGATATAAAAGCACACTTTGAAGAAGCTAAAAAGAATGAAGAATATCTAATGGCATAGTTGAAAATAGTAAAAAAATAATGTGAAAGGTATGTTATTGAAATTGCTTCTTTAAAAGCAAATCTTGATAAAACAAATAAAGCAATCAATGATAGAGTAGCCAATGATTCAAAATTTGAGAATAATACTAATATGCTGAATAAGATATTAGAAAGCCAAAAGACAATATCAGATAAGATAGGTATCAATTTTGAAAAGAAGAATAGCTATGTTGAAGCTCTTACAAAAGAGGAAACAAGAAGGGAAGTGAAGAATATAGAGGACATTTCAAACAGAGAAGGCTGGAAAGAACAAAGCTACAAAAGGTAATCAGGTCAGAGATACACAAATAGGTCCTATTTTTATGTTTACTATTTTTATTGTAATGGATATGGTCATAAGAAATTAGAATGTAGAAAAAGAGCTAACAGTCTCATAAATAAGGAAAAGGAAAGTCATATAGAGTCAAGCAAAAGCTACAACTCTTTTGCTCCTCTATCAAGCTTTGATGAAGAGGCCATAATTTGTTACAAGTGTAACAAATTCAGATAGATAGCTCAGTATTGTAGAAGCATGTTCGAGTCAGTCAAGAAAGACTAAAGTTTCAAGGCCCCATTCATCAAGAAAAAGGTTCAAACATGGCAGAAGAAACAACTTGAAGATTCTATGTTGGTCTAGACAGCTTTGCATGCAAGAAATGAAGAAAAGCCATTGTTCATTGATAGCAGATGTTTGAGGCACATGACAGGAGACAAGATCAAGTTCATAACCTTGAAGAAGGTCAATGGTGGCACAGTGAAATTTGGAGACAATACTACTGCCAAAATTGCTAGAAAAGGTACACTAAGTTTAGATAATGGTAGAACTAAAACTAAAAATATTTTATATGTAGAAGGTCTTAATCATAATATTTTGAGTGTAAGTAAAATGTGTGATTAGGGGCACACACTAAATTTTTATGCAAAATATTTTGAAATTATAAGAAAAGATTCAAATGTATTGGTTGCAGATGCTAAAAGAATAGGTAATAACTTATATATACTATCAGACATCAAAGTTCAAAAATGTTGTTTAAGTTAGATTGAAAAAAGCTAGCTATGGCACAGGAGAATGGGGCACATAAATTTAAACAATATTATCAACATCAGCAAAAATCAAGTAGTCAGGAATCTTCCAAAGATTACAAAGCCATCTAACACACTTTGTGGACCTTGTCAACATGGGAAGCAGACTAGAAGGTGGTTCAAAACAAAAGAGTACTCGACCACTCAGATGCTAGAGCTTGTTCACACTAACCTATGTGGACCTACGAAGACTCAAATTACTCAAGGTGATAAATATTTCATGTTGTTTATTGATGATTTTTCACATATGATTTGGGTAATGTTTTTAAAAAAAAATCAGAAGCTTTTAGACAGTTCAAAGCATTCAAAGCATTAGTTGAGAATGAAATTAATTTGAAGATTAAGTGTCTAAGATTAGATCAAAGAGGATAATTTATGTTAGATCAATTTATTGAGTTTTGTGAAGATCATATAATAAAGAGACATTATTCAACAACCAGAACTCCACAACAAAATGGAGTAGTTGAATAGAAAAATAGAACAGTTTAGGAGATGATGAGGACAATGTTAAATGAATCCAAGATAGCAGATAAATATTGGAGAGAGGCAGTTGGTATAATAGTGCATATTCATAATAGATCTTTATTAAGATTTAACACTGACAAGACTCTTTATGAGCTATGGAAAGACAAACCAACAACAGTTGATTATTTCAAATTTTTTAGTAATAAATGCTTCATAAAGAGAACTAATGAAAAACTTGGTAAGTTTGAATCTAGAGTAGATGAAGGTATATTTCATAGTTATTCTTGTAAAAGTGAAGCTTATAAATTTTATAACAAAAGAACTAAGAATTTTTTTGAAAGTGCAAGTGTTAGGATAGAAGAAAATGGAACACAAAGAATCAGTGATCCAGTAGACATTCCTAAAATCATTGAAGAGGAAGGATTTGAAGAATTAGATGAAAATGAGGAGAAGGAGAAGGAGAAAAAGGCACCAAGACTCCATCCAAATATGTTTAGATAAATCATAATGAAAGTGATGTTGAGTTATGGAGCTAAAAGCTTCACTGTTAAGCTCTTATGGAGGTTGCTAGGCTTAACCAGTAATTGACATCGGTTAATAGGTAACTGACATCGGCAGTATAGCTGGCATTGGTCAGGTATGGATCAGGATCAACTGACATTAGTCAAGGATCAGCCGACATTGGTCATATGCAGACCGACAATGACCGGCATCGGTCACCTATGTGCGTGTGTGTTTGCATGCATTTCCAGAATTAGATTTGGTCTAATTTTAAGAGGACCGAGTGTTTGCATGTAAAGACATATTTTAGTCTTGAGTCTGTGTTTGTAATTATTGAATGCCTTGGATCCTATTTAAGAGACCCATGGGGCATGTATTGTATTTAAGTAAGGTAATAACAACTCGGTTATTGAGTTGATTGTAATTGATTGTGAGAGAGAGAGAGAACTCTTGAGAGAAATACTGTACACCCAAGAGGTGTGGGAAGAGTGAGATTTCTTCATTATATTATGGAAGAGTTTAATACAAGATTGGTTGTTTTTTGTATCTCTTATTATTTGCTATTTCGTATTTCTAGTTACTTATTACTTATGGTTCAATTTCGTGTTTAGTTGCTTATACAAAAGTAATCAATTGTACTCCAAGTTCCTAACAAGTGGTATCAGAGCTTGGTATCAGATCTTTGTGTGTTCTAGATCCTAACAAGTGGTATCAGAGATTGGTTCACTAACAAGTGGTATCAAAGCCAGGTTAGTGATTGTTGATTACAGGTTCACTCACAGGGGTTTCTGATTGAGTGGGAGCAAAGTAATGGCAGAAGAAAGTAAGCTAAGGATGGAAAAATTTAATGGAAAGAATTATCAATTATGGAGGATGCAGATAGAAGATTATTTGTATCAGAAAGATATATTTTTACCATTGGGTGGAGTTTCAAGTAAGCCCACAGATATGCAAGATGAAGAATGGAATGTTATTGATAGAAAGGCTCTTGGATCTATAAGGTTGAGCCTGGCATCTTCTGTGATTTCTAACTTATCACAGGCAAAGACAATGGTAGAGTTAATGGATACTCTAGCAAACTTATATGAAACACCCTCAGCTTCGAATAAAGTATATCTTATGAAGCAATTATTTAGTTTGTAAATGTAGGAAGGTGGATCTGTATATAGTCATCTTAATGATTTCCATGAAATTGTAAATTAGTTAAATTCAGTCAAAATAGTTTTTGATGATGAAATTAAGGCTCTCTTAATCTTATTCTCTTTACATGAAAGCTAGCATAGCTTGGTAATGGCAGTAAGTAATACTGCATCTGCTTCAAATATCTTGAAAGTTGATGATGTTGTTAGTGTAATCTTGAATGAAGAAATTCACAGGAAAAGCACAGGGAAAACATCAGGTAATGCTTTAAGTATTGAAAGTAGGGGAAGGCAAAGAGAGAAGGGCAAGCAAAGAAAATCAAGGTCAAAGATGGGAAGGAGATCCAAATCCATAAATGGAGGTATAATCTACTAAAATTATGGAAAGAAAGGACATGTAAAGAAAGACTGTTGGTTGAAGGATAACAAAGAAAATCAATAAGAAGGTAATAAGGAAGAAAATGTTGCAGGTATTGTTGCACAGGATGCTCTTATATTTTCTTTGGATAGTCAAGTAGAATCATGGGTTTTAGATTCTGGTGCTTCGTTCCATGCAACCCCAAATAGAGAATTTATCAATGATTATGTCCATGGAGACTTTGGAAAATTTTATTTAGGAGATGATGAGCCTTGTCAAATTGTTGGCAAAGGAAAAGTGCAACTGAAATTGCAGAATGGCAACACATGGGTGTTGAAAGATGTCATGCATGTACCCATCTTGAAGAGGAATCTAATTTCTATAGGAAAGTTGGGTGATGAGGGTTACACAGTAACTCTCATAGCTGAATCTTGGAAAGTTTCCAAGGGTGCACTTGTATTAGCAAGAGGTAAGAGAGTAGGTACACTTTATCTGTCTACTTGTGCTATTGATTATTCTCCTTCTATTTTATCTACTTCAGATGTAGATGCAAAGATGTGGCACTATAGGCTTGGTCACATGAGTGAGAAGGGAATGCATGTTCTTAAGTCAAAAGATAATCTTTCAGATTTGAAAAGCATAGATCTAGATTTTTGTGAGCATTGTGTTTTTGGAAAACAGAAGAAAGTAAGGTTTTTCAAGACTAGGTCAACAAAGAAGAAGCATAGGTTGGAGCTTGTTCACATAGATGTGTGGGGACCAGCTCAGGTAGCTTCTATTAGAAGATCACAATATTATGTTTCTTTCATTGATGATGCTATAAGAAAGGTATGGGTTTATTGCATAAAAAGGAAATCTGATGTTTTTGACACATTTATGAAATAGAAAACTTTGGTTGAGAATGAAATAGGTTTGAGATTGGAGTGCCTTAGATTTGACAATGGTGGTGAGTACTGCAGTAATAAATTCAATAGTTATTATTCTATGAGTGGAATATGCAGGGAAAGGATGGTTCCAAGGACACCTCAGCAAAATAGAGTTGTTGAAAGGATGAATAAAATAATAATGAAGTGTGCACGGAGTATGAGATTGCATGTTGGTTTGCCCTTAAAGTTTTGGGTAGAAGCTGTAGATACTGTGATTTACCTAATTAATAGAGGACCTTCTACTACTCTAGATGGTGGAGTTCCAGAAGAGGCTTGGACAGGTAAAAAGGTAGATCTTTCAATTCTTAGAGTTTTTGGTTCTGAAGCTTTTGTGCACGTTGATAAAGAAAATAGAAAGAAGCTGGATGCTAAATATATGCGGTGCACTTTCATTGGTTATGGTTTTGGAGATTTTGGATTTTGATTGTGGAATTTAGAAACTAACAAAATTATTAGAAGCTGTGATGTAGTTTTCAATGAGAAGGTGATGTACAGTGATCAGCTCAAGAGGCTGAATAATTTTGAGCAGGGTAATCTTGATTTGGATGAGGTTATGATCTAAAATGAGCTCGCAGGTAAAAATCATCAGTCATAGGAAATCACAGGAATCAACATCAGTCATATAGGAATCTATGTCAGTTAGACAGTAACTGACGTTGGTCAAGAAGGGACTGATGTCAGTCAGGTAACACCGACGTCGGTCAGGTCTAGACAAAGAGATGACTGAGATCGATCACTGATAGAATGAAATTTGGGCAGACAACAAGCTATGAATGAGTCTCAAATTCCCATAAAGAGGACCGTAAGGGTAAGTAAACCTCCAATTCATTATTCCCCTTATTTATACTACGTGTTGCTCACTAATGGTGGAGAACCATAAAGTTTTGATGAGGAAATATAGGTAGAATCCAGGAAATAGTGGGAGCATGGCATGAATGAGGAAATTGATTCCTTGGAAGAGAACCAAATGTGGGATTTGGTTAAGTTGCCAGTCGAAAAGAAAGCACTGAAAAACAAATGGGTATACAGGTTAAAGGAAGGAGAGAATGGACAGATGAGACATAAGGCCAGGTTGGTAGTAAAGGGATTTACATAGAAACTAGGTATTAATTTTGGTGAAATTTTTTCTCCTATAGTAAAAATGACTTCTATTCGGACTGTATTGTCTTTAGTTGATATTGAGGATTTACATCTTAAGCAGCTTGATGTTAAGATAGCATTTCTTCATGGAGATATGGATGAAGAGATATATATGGATCAGCCGGAAGGTTTTGAGGTTAAAGGTAAGGAGATACTTGTGTGCAGGTTGAAGAAAAGCTTATATGGTCTTAAGCAAGCTCTAAGACAATGGTATTTGAGATTTGACAAGTTTATGACAGAGCATGGATTTAGTAAATGTCAATCTGACCATTGTGTTTATTTTACCAGATTAGATAATGGTCATTATATTATCTTGTTATTGTATGTATATGATATGCTTGTTGCAAGTTCACACATGCAAGAAATTACTGAGCTAAAGGTAAAATTAGCTTACACATTTGCCATGAAGGATTTAGGAACAGCAAAGAAAATCCTTGGCATGATTATTAAGAGAGACATGAAAAATCATAGGTTGATTTTGTCTCAAGACGATTATGTGAATAAAGTGTTGGAGAGGTTCTATATGCAAGATGCAAAATCGGTAAGCACACCTATGGCTAAACACTTCAAGATGAGCAAAGAACAGTGTCATAAATCACATGATGAGGTTGAGTACATGAGTAGAGTTCCATATGCTTTAGCAGTTGGGAGCTTGATGTATGCAATGGTATGTACTAGACCTAATATTTCCCAAGCAGTGGGAGTTGTCAGCAAGTTTATGGCCAATCCAGGAAAGGAACACTAGAAAGCAGGTCAGTGGATTCTCAGATATCTGAGAGGGACTAGCAGCAGGTATTTATGCTATGCAGGGTCAAACACTTCTCTATATGGGTATGTAGATTTGGATATGGTAGGTGACTTAGATGGTAAGAGAAGCACCACAAGATATGTGTTCACTGTTGGTGGAATGACGGTTAGCTAGATTTCAAAGTTGTATAAGGTTGTTGCCCTATTTACTACACAGGCAGAATACATTGCAGTCACAGAGGCTAGCAAGAAAATGATATGGATGACTCGGTTCATGGAAGAGTTTGGAAAGGAGCAAGAGAGTTGTAGACTATACAGTGATAATCAAAGTGTAATTCATTTGGCAAAGAGCCTTTCATTCAAGAACCAAACATATACAGCTAAGGTACCACTTCATTAGACAGGTATTGGAGGATGGACAGTTGAAGCTGGAAAAGATTCATACGGATAAAAACCCTATAGATATGTTAACAAAGCTGATAAAAAAGGAGAATTTGAATCTTCATTCAACTTTTGTTAGTCTTCAAGATTAAACTTGAAGAGGGAGAAACAAGCCAGAGAAACAAGACAAAGGATGTTTCTATACAGGTACAGGTGCAACTATTTATCTCCAAGTGGGAGATTGTTGAGTTGTGGAGCTAAAAGCTTCATTATTAAAATCTTGTAGAGGTTGTTGGGCTTAACCAATAACCGACATTGGTTAACAGGTAACCGGCATTGGTAGTATCATTGACATCAGTCAGGCATGGATTAGGATCGACTGACATCGGTCAAGGATTGGCCGACGTCGGTCATATGCAGATCGACAGTGACCGGCATCGGTCACCTGTGTGCGTGCATGTGTTTCTAAAATTAGATTTGGTCTAATTTTAAGAGGACCGAGTGTTTGCATGTAAAGACATATTTTAGTCTTGAGTCTGTGTTTCTAATTATTGTATGCCTTGGATCCTATTTAAGAGACCCATGGGGCATGTATTGTATTTAAGCAAGGGAATAACAACTCGGTTATTGAGTTGATTGTAATTGATTGTGAGAGAGAGAGAGAGAGAGAACTCTTGAGAGAAATACTGTACACCCAAGAGGTGTGGGAAGAGTGAGATTTCTTCATTGTATTCTGGAAGAGTTTAATACAAGATTGGTTGTTTCTTGTATCTCCTATTATTTTCTATTTTGTATTTCTAGTTACTTATTGCTTTTGTTTCAATTCTGTGTTTAGTTGCTTATACAAAAGTAATCAATTGTACTCCAAGTTCCTAAAAAGTAACATCATTGGGGACAAAAGAAGGAATTTTCACTAGAACAATGATGGTAAGTGAATCTGAGCAAGTTAATTTCTCTTTGTTATCTAAAATTTAGCTTAGAACTTTTTCAAAAGCTAGACATGATAAGAATTAGGTTAAGGCTATGGATGAAGAATTAAATAAAATAGAAAAGAATGATACTTGGGAATTAGTGCCTAGACCAAAAGATCATAATGTGATAGGAACAAAATGGGTTTATAGAAATAAGTTGAATGAAAATGGAGAAGTGACTAGAAATAATCAAGATTAGTATGTAAAGGATATGCTCAGATTGAGGGAATAAATTTTGAAGAAAATTTTGCACCAGTAGCAAGGTTAGAGGCTATTAGAATGTTTCTTGCATATGCAGTGTTTAAAAATTTCAAAGTATTTTAGATGGATGTCAATTTTGCCTTCCTAAATGGGAATCTTGAAGAAGAGGTCTACATTGAGCAGCTTGAGGGATTTATTCTCTCAAATATTAGTAACCATGTATGCAGATTGAAGAAAGCATTGTATGGATTAAAAAAAGCTCCTATAGCTTGGTATGCAAGACTTGATAAGTACCTGCAAGATCAAGGATTCAAGAGAGGATTTGTTGATAGTAATATTTACATAAAAATATAAGGTGAACATCAATTGATTGTTGTGGTATATGTTGATGATATCATGTTTGGAGGAAATATTGAAAAGATGATAATATAATTTTCTAATAGAATGCAAAAATAATTTGAGATGTCTATGCTTGGAGAATTATCATTTCTTAGGATTGCAAATATTTCAATAAAATAAAGGAATTTTCATATCTCAAAGTAAATATGCCAAGGAAATGTTGAATAAATTTAGTTTTAAGCAGTGTGCACTAATTGGCACACCTATGTGTACAGAAAATAAGGTGAGCAAGGATGAAGATTCACTTATTACAGATCAATCTTTGTATAGATCTATGATTGGTAGTCTTTTATATTTTACAGCATCAAGGCAAAAAATAATGCACATAGTAGGTATGGTTGCAAGATATCAATCATCTCCAAGAGATAGTCATGTTCAGTTGGTGAAAACAATATTTAGATATATCAAGGGGACATTGGATTATGGATTATGGTTTTCCACAGGTAAAGATTTTACTTTGGTTGCTTATATAGATTTAGATTGGGAAGGGTGCTTGGATGATAGAAAGAGTACAAGTGGAGGAGATTTCTTCCTTGGTGATAGCTTAGTATCATGGCTAAGCAAGAAGCAGAATTTAGTATCACTTTCTATAGCTGAAGCAGAATATATTGTACCAGTATTATGTTGTACTTAAGTGCTTTGGATGAAGAAAATTTTGGAATATATCAAGGTAAAGTATGATGAACCTATTTCCATTTTTTTTGATAACACAAGTGCTATAAATATTTCAAAAAATCTAGTAATGCATTCAAAAACTAAACATATTCCCATTAGATATCACTTCTTGAGAGAGTAGGTTGTAGATTAACAGGTTAAGATGGAATGTATTAGTACTACAGAGAAGATTGTAGATATTTTCACAAAGGCACTACTAAAAGACACATTTGAGTATGTAAAAGAGAGTTGGGAGTAATTTCCTTTACTTCCTGCCATTGATGTTCAACATCAGTTGAGGGGGAGCTAAGTGTTAGCTCCAGATAGGCCCTTTGCCATTGATGTCAAAGGGGGAGAATAATAGGTACAAGTACAAGTGCAGAAATAGGTACAGGGAATATGTATAGGTTACTACAGTAAGGGGGAGTTACTGTATGTTTTTAGATGACAAGATGTGCAAGTGACTAGATATGGCAATTTCAAGATTGAGGTTTCCATCAATGACAAAGGGGGAGATTGTTGGAAATATTGTTATTAATGTCAAAGGTCTATCATTATTGGTGATAAAGGCCCCATTGCTTGTAATGATGTTTTTAATATTTATATCTTGGCTAATGTGTGTTAATATTTATTTAATATTAACGAATATATTTTTGGTTGCATATGAGACAAAAGAAGGGCCCATAGAGAAGTCAAAGAGTCACAGGGTAAAGACAAAAGAAGAATGGGATGCATTTTCCCATGAAGAGTCATCTTGGGGAATTCTAAGAGTCACCAAGTGAAGAAGAAAGAGGAAGGGCACAATTTCTCATGAAGGGACACTTTGAGGAATACAAAAAGTCACCAAGATAAGGACAAAAGAGGGAAGGACATTTTTGATCATGAAGGGTCACCACATGATTTTTAAAAGGCAAGGATATGAAGGGTCATACAAGTTTGGCACCATTTTACATGAGGATTAAAGGGTCACAAATGGGGAAGGCCAAAGGTCATTTGGAAATATATAAATAAAGGCTTGAGAAGCCATTTGTAATGTGAGTGAGAGAGTTTGATTTGAGATAGTAATATCTAGCTTAGAAGAGCATTTTGTGAGAGATGAATATGATGTGTATTTGTTATATCTAGCTTAGAAGAGAAAAGGTGAGAGATAAGAAAGAGATGTTGTAATGAACTATTATTTTTTGAGATAGTAACATTGATAGATAGTTGTGTGGTATACACAAAGGGGTTGGTGCTCCTGTGAGTTAGTGCTCATAAATTGTTATTGTGTTGGTGTTCTTGTGAGTTGGTGCTCATGAATTGTTACTATGTTTGTGCTCAAAAAAGGGGTTGGTTCTCCTGTGAGTTGGTGCTCATGAATTTTTGTTGTGTTAGTGCTCAGCAAAAGGGTTGGTGTTCCTATGGGTTGGTGCTCAGTAAAGGGGTTGGTGCTCTTGTGGATTGGTGATCATGAATAGTTGTGTTGGTGCTCAACAAAGGGGTTAGTGCTCTTGAAATTTGGTGCTTGAAAATATTGTTTGAGTTGGTGCTCATTCATATACATGAGATTGTTCTCTGTGGTTTTTCCCACATTGAAATTCTGCGTTATATTTGGTGTCTCTCTCTATCTTGTGTGGTGTTTATTTTTTAAATTTTATTGCATATCTTGAATGTTTGGTAAAGTGTATTTTGATTAAGAGAAATTTTTATAAGATATATGATATACTGATTCAACCCCCTCTTAGTATATCTCGTGCTTAATAGTTTCATGCCTGGTCTTTTAGAATCACCTGGAAGTGAGCCATCATCATCTACTATCCAAAAAACTTCCCTTCCATGCACCCTTCACACTTGGCCTCAAAATTGGCATCAATTATCCATTAAAATCTATGGGAGGGAGTTAATTACAATTTTTAAGGCCCTTAATTGACTTATAATAATTAGGGACACCTTAAATTCATCTCACTTAAAGTTTTCCATCTTCCTTATTAGCTTGTCTAATATGCCATATTTGACTGGATGACTTGAAACACCTAGTTAGGGATATTTTAAATTAATTAAAGGAATGAAATGAATATGGAGAGTTATCATAGTCTTAATATTTCACCCAAAGTTTTTTTCATCTCTTGACTCCTTATAGACCCTACAAAACACAAAAAATGGTCAAAATAGCCTATTTTGCACCCCATCCATACAATTTCATACAACTCAGTGGGGTTTGAAGTAGCCTAAGGGAGTCCTCTACAAGTTCCAATCACTATTATAGATAAAATAATCCATTATATTGCATCTCTAACTCCATTTTCCAAAACTGGTTCCTCCAAGGGTTTTGCAAGGGTTTTTAAGTAGTTTTGGGTCTTAATGTTGGTTCATAAAGTTTGTATGTTAAACATTCAAAATAATTCCACAAATTTTTTTATAGTTATGTCCTCTAACTCCTATGAAATTATATAGTCTCCATGCAAAGTTTCTGAATGATGTGAGCTCTTAAAGTTGCCTATTTGAGCTTGTTTTCCTCTTTCTTGCATTTTTGATGGGTTTCTAAGACAAAAATGTCTTCTCCAAGGTTTCCTCTACACAAACATATCTTGAAAAATTCAGGATTAACCCCAATAAAATTCTCCAATTCATATGAATGTTCATATCATGCTAGGATTGTGAGTGACTCCTCATTTGGTCTTTAGGCCAAAACCTACATAATGGGGTTGACTGCAACCTTGACCATCTAGAAAACTTTTCTCAATTCCCTTATCCTATGATGTGTTTTACATTATTCCTCAGGTATTTTATAGCTTTCCAAACCTTTTTGAGGTATCTCCTTGACTTTTGGTTCACCTTTTTATCATGTCTCCTAAATCTACATGGTTTATACAAGGAGAAATGCCCCCTATTTGAAACAAAATATGAGGAAATTTCTCTATCTAATCAAGAAAAATGAATATTTTATGGCATTTTTTGAGTTTTTTTTACTCTCCACACAAAAATTTATCTTTTTATCAGGCCATTAGACCCTCAAACTTCTCCAAAAACTAAAACAAACTTTTGTGAGGGCAGGCTGAGTAGGGAGTTAGAGAGTTGACTATAGATACTTGATCAAGGTCTATTTACATCTATTTTAATTATATTAGATAACTATATGGTTTACATATTCATTTTACAAGTTTTAATTATACCTACCAACCATTTCTAAGACCCTTTCAAGTCATATCCTTTGTTTGGTTGATCAAAATCTGTTGACTGTGTCTTTACCTTTCTTCCCTAATAGTGAGTCTTATAAGTGACTTTTGTAATATTATAGACTTTTAAATAGTGTAAAAACTCTTATATAATATTAAAAATATTTTTCATCTATTCCCTTTTTCATTTCACTCTTTGGAAGTTGAAAATTCCTCAAGAATAGTCAAGACTAGTTGACTGTGTTACCCTATTTAGAAGAGTGGCTTGTATGTGAATTTTGTAATATTTGGGACCTTTATATGATGATTAAAACATTATTAAAATACTAAATATATTTTTTTATGTTTTATATCCATTTTATTTCATTTTTATTCTCTACACACCTCAAGAGCTAAGCTTTTTTTTATCTATCCCTCCCTCATAGTCATCTATAGTTGATTGTGGGGCCTATAGGTGCATGATTATATGTCTTAGACCTAAGAACAAGGTATATAAATAAATTTGAGTATATTTTAATCATATAACACCTATTTTTATTCATACTTATGTAATATAAATACCAAAAACTCACTCTTCTAGTTGACTGTCTGTATCCTACTAACTGTATTGTTCTTGGGTGCCTGTAGGTGTTCCTTTGCTCTATTCCTTTGGTCATGATGTTCATAAATATCTTGAAACATATTATGAGGTCATAAAATGATTATTTAAATTTTTAATTCACCTATATGTTCCATTGGGACTCAAAATTTACCTTTCCCTTGAGTAATATATCTCTTCCTTAAGACCCTACTATATATATATGTTTTTTTCGTATAAGGGAGTGTATTTGGGTGCTGAGAAAATCCAACATGGCATATAAAATTTACTTGATGGTATCCATGCCTATTTTCATATATTTCAACCAATGGAAAATTTTCAATAATGAGAATGTATTTTTTTTCTCTTTAAGACATCAAAAGTCATCTTAAACTAGAAACTTGTAGATGCCATTGCTTGTTTTCAAGGGCACCTTTAGACCTCTTAAAAGACCATTCTCCATTTATCCTTTTCCCTTCATTATTTGTATAGGCCTTCTCCATGCTAGATTAAATGATACCTATCAATATATGTGATTGGAATACCTTGAAAACATGTTGTATTGGGTCCTCAAAAAACCTCTTAGGCCCCTATTTTACCTTTTTAGGGAAAAATTCCCGAAGTATATAGTCATATACATTGTGATCATGGTTTTTAAATTTTACCAAATAAAACCCTAAACAATTCTACCATGGTGAATTTACATGTTATGGATTTAAATAGGAATTAAAACCATGCTTTAATGATTCCATATGGTAACTTCCAACTCTCTTATATCACCACATGTAGGTGGACTTTTGCAACTCAGGTAGTAGACAGACATTAAAAAAGAGTATGGGTAGTATACAAGATTCTCATACTTATGATAAATTGTGGGACTTACTAAAGTTCTAAAATGTTTTTTTATCATTAAAATAACTTAAATCCATATCAAAACTTCCCCTTCAACATGAAATATTCAATAGATCATTTGTACATGATTATCCAAAAGGGTAGATTGTATACAAGTACTATATATGACTACGTTCATAGATAAAATTAATTTGAAGGTGAGATGAAAGGAAAAATAAAAACAAGGTAAAATTTAAATTTTTTCAAATGAAATGATAAAAATCTCTTGAATTCACCATCTAAGCATAAAGTTTTTGATAAAGATGGAAAACTACCTTTCACATAGAAAAAGTTCCCTTCTACAAATTAAGATGGTTAGCACATCAAAACCTCATGAAACATGAAACAAAGTGTAGGGATAATTGGATAAGGAATTCAAAATTATCTATAAGTAATATAATCACGTAAATTATATGAAATCTACCAAACAAGACCAAAACTTGAAGGGTACATGGATGAGCAAGTAGATTTGCATAGTCCACTTCAAATGGATGGTTCATGAATAAAATTAACCATTTCTCAAAATTATTGTATGTATTTTAATTTATCTGACTGTATAATATTCCCCCATGAGCATTTTTCTTGAAACCCTTGTGTTGGTCATACCAAGCAAAAACCTACAAGTCACTTCTGTATGTCTAGAAAGATGAAAAGAGAGAAAAGTGGTTTCGAGTAATAAATGGAACCTCTAGATCAATTAAAACATGTAAATTAGTATGGGGAGATAAAGAAACACTTTTACATCTTTTACAAGTGGTACATTTCCCAAGGAGGTTGTACAAGTGCGACTTTCTCTTTTTTCTAAGAAAACTGAATTTCTTATGAACAACATACCATATTTTAGTTAAAAATATTTATCTAAGACTTATAATGACACATGGGTCATCATATCATGTTTTGAAACTTTCACATTTCCCAAAAAAACCATATAAAGTATTAAATGCACCTTTTTGACTCCTTAAATGACCTAAACATGATATAAGGACATAAAACCTAATTGAACAAATCTAATATAGCATTATTTGACATCAATTAACCTATAAAACACCTCATTATAATATATTATACCCCCTTATAGAGCTAAAAATCTAATTTTTTTACTAGGGGTGCCCTAATTTGACCTAAAAGTCAAATTTGGTCAACAAGTACATATACAAATCTCTCAATAATATGTCCCTAGTGGTGATGGAATAGTCAAAAACTAAATAGTAAAGTGATAAATATGGATCATTAAAACATGAATACAAATCTTTATGACTCCTAGTGTGACTAAAAACAAAAGTCCCATCCAACAATAATATCACCAAGTGACATAATAAAGTCCACAATGCAATCAATGTGTAGTAGATGACATTTGTGCAATGAGATATGTAGTATATTAAAAACACATCTACCTAATAAGGAGCACAAATATCCAAGGAACATCAAAAATTAGGAGGAGTAATATACAATTGAATAAGTTGAGTGGTGGATGAACCTCACATGTAGAGTCCTCTTAAAGAATGTTGTCGATGCTCCCAAAAATGATCATAAATCCAACACAAATGAACATGAATGGTGGATGAAGATTCCTACATATGAGTGGGTTCAAATTCTATAGTATAAAAATGTGAGGTAACATCCAAAGAAGTGTTAGGTAGATCATGTCTGACCATTATAATCTCAAGTTTTTCAGGCCTGAGTGAAGGTGCAGAAGAGCCCATATGTAGCTCATAATCCTCATGAAGAGTGGAGTGAACAAAATATAGAGCTCTATAAAATATCCCCATGAATATGAATCACTTGTATCATAACTAAGGCCATGCTAAGTATTCCACATAATAGGCTAAATAGGGTGAGTAATACCTTGTAAACTCTTCCCAATGCCCATAAGTTTGGTAGTGTGACCCATAGAATGAAGCATATAGGAGACAAAGATAGTGGTATGCTACTTAAAAGAAGTAGTAATATTTAAAGGTGGAAATGGAGTGGAATTTACAAAGTGTGCATCAATATTAGGCACAAAATTATCATCTATAATAATAGGATCAACTGAATAATGGGTTGCTCAGAATTTGGTAGATCACACTGTAAACGTGCATCAAGTGGATCCATAATAGATTCAATACATGATGGGGTATTAGATTTATGTTGTATGCAAATGATTTTATTTTATAGAGAACATATGAGGGCATAATTTCTATGAATCAAGGAGTGCAAAAGAGAATTATGCATCATGAGTTTCTTGTTTTCTTCCTGAAGTATTAGGAAAGAGGCCATATGATCAATGGGTTTCTTAGTGCATGGTAGGGTACTATTAATAGTTATACCAAATAAAAAATATAAGCAACAACCATTTTATTAGAATGTTCATCACTAGGTGGAGAAGGTTAAGGGACCTCATCCAAGTGACAACCAATAATCAAATCTATATCATGAGCAGTAGGAAAAGGTTGTATAAGTTTCTCATCCTTAGAAAATGTGTCTTCAATAACAATGGAAAGTGGATAAGAACTAATAGGAGGAGATGGAGATACCAAAGAGTCTTCATGTAAATCACCATCAATAATCACACCCACACAAATGGGAGAAGATGGTGAATAAATAATTTCACCAACAAATAAATCCTCACTACAATAGGAAGGTGAATGAAGAGTGACATGAGGAGGTTAAGATACCTCATCAAACAATGCTGAAAGAATGTCCTAAACTCTTTTAGGTGATGTGTCATTCTTAATATGATTTTGAAAATTGTTAGAAACATGGATGTGAATAAACAAAAGTGACTCTTTTTGCAAGGATGCAAGCCATACAATATCATCCTCATCTATAAATTTGGGAAATTCACTAATAACAACTCTCCATAATCCCTTCATGTATAAGTGCATCTGCATTTTGGTTTTTTAGGTGGTGTAGTTTGAAGAACTAAGGGGTTTAAACATATGAGAATCCATACTCAAAGATGGAAAATACCAAAAAATGGTTAAAGAGAGACGTTGATTACCATAAAAAATGCATCTACAAGTACAAAAAGTGGCACAAATTAGGGGAAAGCACACTAAAATGAGATGTTAAACTCTACCAAAAATATGTCTTGTGTACAAATCACACAAAAAATAAATGAATTATTTTTGTGAGGGCGTCAGACCTCTTATCAGACCTCACCTCACCTCCAGTCCTCATCTAGTGATATAGAAGGTGTGAGCCTAAATAATAAATGTGTCCCTCCTTTAAATTATCCACTTTACAAATTTTTAATAGTCCCACTTAATATAGCTCCCTTTACAATAATAAGATGCACCACTCTTATTAAAAATTTGTTTGATAAAATCATATACCCCTACAAATTTTGTATCTACTTTACAAAATACATTCACCTATGGTAAAAAAAATTAAAAATTCACCCACTAATAATGTCTATCACATATTAAAATTCTCCTCCAATAAAAAAGTGATAATCCCCCATTTAAAAATTGCATCTTAATTTTAAAATAAATTTCCCCTCCTAAAATAATTACCACCACTTAAATAAAGTTATCAGTGGCAAAGGAGTCTAGTTCAAGGAGACTGTAGCACAGAGACCAAACATGGAGGTTGGTAAAAAATGTGGTCAAGAGTTAAAACCAATGCCAAAAACACCATGGAGTGGTAATAAACCTAGCAACAGAAGGTGACATGGGATGATCGGTAGGCAGTGGCTCTCTAATGAATAACATTGCATATTTTCAGCACTCCAATATTCTACCAAGTGAAAAATGGATTGATCTATTAGGATTAGAGACTCGTATAGTAGGAGATTGATTGACTAGTAAAAATACCCACCATGAGAGATATGTAACATTCAAAAAAATGGCAAAGCTATTGTGTCTCATTTGATCATGGAGGATGTCAAACTAGGTGAAAGAGAAGATATTTAAAGTAGTAATCATTACATATAATCTATTTCCTTTTCTAGGTGTTATGAACAAGGATGTCACCAAAGAATAGCTTGAGCTATTTATGCATCCATAAAAATTTTATAGAGTCATTCAGAACAACAAAAAAAGGTAGATCAAATACCATGGCATCTCTTTCACTAAAAATACCACATTCACCATCAACATCACAAGGAAGCCCATTGGTGGTTATGAAAATAAAGGTACAATAAAAAAAAATTAATATCGATGAAACAATGCCCTCTAGAAGGCCATGGAGGTAAGCAATACATTTTTTTTTTAATGAAGTAGTTGATTCAAACTTTAAAAAATAAAACACCATGGCTTAGAGTTGAAAAGCTACAATTATTTGATGGAAAGAGGAGGTAATATAATATGTAAGATGTCTAACAAGACTTGAATGGTGTAGGTAGTTGGATGGCTACTTCCATTTTTAGGCTAGATTAGAACTTGGTGAATCTAGGGAGTCTACAGTGGTGGACATGCGCCATAAGGGAACTTCAAAAAAGTTTTAATAAATCAAAAATACTGAAGAGGAATACAATACATCTATACTAAACATTATAACTTCAATATAAATCACCTTCCAAGGTGGTCTAAAATAGAACAAACCTAAAATGATAGATCAAAGCTATGCATATGGTGTACAACCTTGCTTTAAAATAGAACGCCTATTTCCAATGCTTTAATTTTGATATATGAAAGTAAACAACACAAAATCCACCAAAGAATTAAATGGTACATACCAATAGGAGATGTATGGCCCAAAATTTTTGTCAAACAATAGCATAGGTCCTTGAAATAGTGTTGAGAGGATGAGTAGTGGTTGCATGGAGTACCTCTGATACCATGATGGAATGTAAAATGCATTAATGCATTTTCAAGATCACTCCTACATATTATTACTATATCCATAGCATCATCAATTAAATAATATGCACAAAAAATCAAAGTCTCTATTATTGTCTCAATGAAAAAATATAAACATTCATAACTTTCTCTCTCCACCATCAGTCTAGGAGAAACATAAGGCATGCCTAATAAATAGGAAAGGAAGGTTTATTATATGCAACAAATATTTTTTTTCATAAGATAAAAATAGGTGGAATGAAATATTTTACATCGCTTTGATTTTTAGTTAAAATTGCACAATATATCCTCACTGAACTTTTCAGTTACAATTACAAATCCAAACCTTGATGGACTTTTTACCTGTAATTGTAAGTCTAGAACCCATCAACTTGGTAGTTGGTTTTCCCACACAAATTTTCCTAGAACCTATGTTTATAAAGGAAATGAAGTTAAAATCAAAAGGACCTAGTGTCCCATTCATCCTAGACTCCAATACTAATGAGATCATAGGCACCTATATAGGTCACATAAACCTAGCTAATGTATAGAATAGGGTAAATGCTATATTCAAGAATGATTGGATTAAAAGAATTTATGATATTGGATTACCTTAGGAATTAGCCTTCCCACTATCAATGTAGACCCCTGAACTTGTGCTCACATTGTCAAATCACTATGATGTAGAGTAGAGGGAAGTAATGAGTGATAAAGGGGAAAGGATTCTGAACCTTGACCCTAATTTCATAGATATCGTGTTCTTGATTTCAAAATATGAGAGTTATCTTGATATAAACCATGACTCTTCAAAGAAGTTTTCATTAAGATAACAATATTGTATGTCTATGGGTTTTAAATAAATAATGGATAAAAACCTCTAGACCCACATATAAAATACTACCTAAAACCCTGGCAAGAATACACTTCAAAGATGAAGTGGGTGACATAATCATGCTCTTGCATAGATTTATTGGGAACCTAGATGCCAAGAACTATTAGGATTAGATATACGAATACTTATAGGTGATCCACCAAAACAAACATTATATCCACTAGGTCCAATTGATTTTAGACTCCATCCAAAAAGAATTGATGGAAGTCCAAACTATAGACAAGTTCTATATGACCTAATACTTGGTCTACATAATATCAATGGGAAAGGCATTCCTAGGATTGAACATAATACCTAATCAGGTCCAATAAGGTTTTTAACTACTATCTTGACCTCACCCTTGAGGCTATCAAGCAACATTTCAAAAGGGTCAATTATGCTTTCATATATTTCATCATAATTATGTTTGACAAAGAGATAGAAAAGAGAATATTATTTGATGATTCAACTTCTAAGATCACAAATTGGGGATCATATTTCATTCAATACCCAACATATTCATACATCAAAGTGGGAGGATTCAGTGGTTGTCTTTACACCCTTCCAAGGTATGTAAGTGATAGATGGGCTTTAATGGAACTTTTGAAGCCACTTTTAAAAAATCATAAATTATTTTCAAGCAAACATATGTCAGGGATCCACCTCCCCATTAGCATAGGGATGTATACATGCCATTCCCTATCAAAATCCAAATGTGCAAATGCTAAGATGACTCAAATGACCTTAAGAGATCTTGATACAAGGCCATTATATGATGAGACTGGCCATATTACTAGTATATTTATGATCACCACATATTCCCACATTATTTTTTATGAATATTACTAGGAAGACATGCAAGATGAAGAGGAAGTGAGACTAAGAGATTATTCCAGGATGACCCTAAAATAAATCATATCTTACAGCATGGCACTAGTCCCTAAGGACTTAAAAGATGATGAATCTTTAGTTGATAGGGTATACTATTGTTTCTATGTTAATTTTGCTTTCTACATTCAAATAAGGAATTAAGAAACTAAGAGATGGTCAAGGCTTGTGTGTACCTGGATATAGCCGTGCGCACCGTAATCCAGACAATGTGAGAACTCCTCTTTGGCTGTGGAGGAATGACACCTGCAAAGAAAGAGACTTGGACAAAGAAAATGTTAGATGAGGAGATGGTGGGTTGCCAAGCAAAAGCTTGATCCTGAAAGTATGAAAACTTCCTTAAGGAATGTCAACCCACTAGTCGATAAAAGTAAAGTCTGATAAAAGATAGAATGTTAAAATACTGCAATGATTAAAGACTGAAAAGAAAATGGAAGTGAAAGCTTACCTGAAAGATGTTGTCAGCCTGGTCACAGTCATCGACATCGGTGGTCCTACCGGTGTCGGTTTGGTCAAGGTGCCAACGTCGGTTAGTCTGCCGATGTCAGTGGGGGAAGTGACTGGCATCGATTGGGGCAGTAGTCTATGGACAGGGTCTGGTCAGGGCTTTGGTCTGTGGACAAGGCCAAGGAAGGGTCTGGGTCTATTTGAGTGGTCTAAGACAAATTTTTGGGCTTGGTTGAAGGGTGTGGGGTCTGGGTCTGAGAGTCTGGTTGAATGGGCAGAGTGTATGGTCCGATAGAGGATAGAGGCAATAGGGAGATGGGGAAGTAAAGATTCGAGTCTGGCCTAGTTAACAATCTGGTCTAAGGGGGGATATTACTTGAAAGAAATAACTCAAAAGATAATAAAAACACAGATAATATGCATACCTGTGCCTGTTGAAGGAGTGGTGCTGATGTATGTACCTGTTGTTGATGTAGAACCCTGATGCTAAGTCCCTATTGTGCTTGTTGTTGCAAAAGCCTACTGTGAGAAAGAGTGAGAGGTCTGAAAGATTGGCTGGTTGTTGAAGGTCGAAAGGCAGATGATTCAAGCGAATGCCAAGATTGGAAAATGAGATGCAAAGCATGAAGGAGCCGGGGCGAAGAGCGAAGAGGAGCATAACGGATGCAAAAAGTTGTTAAGAAGGCCACCGACGCTGGCAATATCACTGACGTCGGTCGACAGTTGACCGACGTCGGTGGCTAGAAGGTAGGAAAAAGGCTAAAAATAGCCTTTCCTCCATTTTCCAACTGTCGGGTCAGCAAGTCCGAGGAAGAAACAGTCGAAGAGGATTAAAATGGGCAAGAGGTTAAAGGGGAGAAGTTGGAATGGGAGTCTAGGCATTAATATTGGCCATGTGGGGAATGAAGGGAATCCAAGAAAGGTATCCAAGGGTGGTGAGGTGGCGAGGAGAGGGAAATATTAATTTGAAATAAGATAATTATTTCAAATTAACAAGACATGGGTTAGGAGTGGTTAAGTGGACCAAAGGGGACTAGGAGGGAGAAAGGACCAAGGGGTAGACACAATTTCGGTGTTTACATTTGCCCCTTTTTGTCTTGTTGGTTGTTCTGGATGAACTGCAAGACAAAAATAGGAGGTGGTTACCCCAGGTGAGGGATAAGGTTGATTTCATCTTGTTGGTTGTTCAAGTGAACTGCAAGACAAAAATAGGAAGAGGTTGATTGCCCCGATTATGGATGAGGTATTCCCCCTCAAAGTAGGAGTCGAGGGAAGGGAACCTAGAATCGGGTGCTGATTTGACAAAGAGTGGATGAAAAAGGGGTGAGGGTGAATGCTACAAAAGTTGTGATTACGTGTATACCACTTCACAAGATGGTCAGGTTAAATTGTTGCAGGTCGAGGGTCAAGGAGTGCCAAAATTGAAATAACCAGGCTCCAACATTTAGTCATCTGTTGATCAGGTTATTCAATCTAAGCTGAAGCTCCAATGGGTCATCATGTTTTAGGTATCCCAGGCTCAGGAAGTGCTCCCAAAAACACAAAAATGTCACAAGTAGTGCGGATCAACTGTCTTGCGATCCTATACTTGTGAGGGTCAAAAATATAGTCTGTGCACAATTCTGCTAACCAGTCGTGAGGTAGTATACATGCAAAAACAACCAAGGCAACGTTTGTCTTGGAAGTGGTCAAGGTCAAAGTCTGAGGAAATAGGCATGATCTCCATGGTCATTGGTCGAAGTGGATTGATGGATGAAAGGATGTGGCCGAGCTAACCTCAGAAGACGTTATGTGATCTGAGTGCTGTCTACATAGCCCTTGTGTGAAGGGCCTCAGGCCAATGTAGTTCTCCCTAAAAGGAAGGAATGGTCAAAGGGATCGATGGTCTTGGTCGAGGGCAAGGTCATGGTCAAAAGGAGGAAAGAAGGTTTGTCCATCAGAGAGATGAACAAACGAAGATAGTCGAGCTAACCTTAGAAGATGTCATGTCATCTGAGTGCTGCCTACATAGCCCTAGTCTTAGGGCCTCAGACCAATGTAGTTCAGACTGAGAGGCAAAATGGTCGATGATTGGATGTGGTCAAGTGTCGAAATGATGAGGAGAAGAAGATGTTACATCCTATTCCAAATGGTGTATTTTGTAACATAGGTCAAGGGTCTTTCATCCTTAGCAATTTTCCATATTCATGATGGATGTATGCTAAAAATGAATTGGGGTCTATTTATGCTTCAGCAAATATTGGTTTATGCTTTAACATAAATTGGGTCTAGTCGATAGTTTCCATGTGTATTGGTGTCCACAAAAACTATGTGAAAAGGACTAAGATGATGTCTGATGTCATGATGTCATGATGAAAATGTTGAGGTTGGTTGATATGGTTTGAATTGATTGGGTAGAAAAAGGTTGGGTTGAATGTGACCAAAGTGTAAAGAAAAAGTGAAAGGCAAATTGCTCTTTCATTGACAAGGACCGAAAAGAGAGCATAGATAGGGGTTGTTAGAACAAAATCCCTGTTTATGCATGACGTCGTGGACTAGGTGTTGTGCTAGAGAAGTAGTCAAATCACTTGACGTTAAGTGAGCTCAAAGTCCCTTGAGTATGTTGGGGTGATAGGATGAGTTATGTGATATGAGAGGATGGGGTAACCCTTTTTGTGGTAGGAAGAACCTTGCCCCTTTTATAGGTGACCCAAGAATGACTATAGGCATGTCCATGGCTTGATAGATTGCCAGTCATCTATATATATATATATATATATATATATATATATATATATTTAAGAGCGGACTGATCAATGCTGGAAGTCCACATAAGGATGTTGTTTGCTTGGTGGTCATGTTGTGAAGCTGATCGATGCGGGAAGCTTCAAAAAGAGTGCTGTCTGTAGCAATATTTAGCATAGCCATCCTTCGAGGGAGTGGTCTATATTTTGCTTTATATGTTTGATATGACTTGGCCTAGCTATCCTTCAAGGGAGCAGTCTAGTAATATAGCAATTATGTAGCTGTCCTTCGAGGGAGCATTCTACATTTAGAGTTTAATGACCATTTGATATGATAGGTATTGATATTTTGATATATATTGGTTGACTGAAGTTTTTAGCCATGGACAAGCCTCTAGAGGTTTAAGGGTTCCCTTTTATTAGGACAAAGCATTACTGCTTGACAAAAGGGTTGACGAATGTTGGGAAGCAGGGTTGATAGGAATAGGAATGACAATGACAGGGGTTGCTCAAGGGATGAGCTCAAGTAAAATGTCAAGTGATCGAGCACTCGACTAACAGTAGAATGGTCAAAGATGCAAGGCATAAAAAGGGGCTCAAGGTCTGATAAGTCCCTAGGCCATGCTTTGGCGTTATGATAAGGTCTGAGTCAATTAGGAGCGGACTTGCCCCATTTGCCTCTTTCCAGATTGGTCAGGTGCTGATTGATGTTGAATGTGAAGTTGGTTGACATGGTCATTGATTGGTTGAGAAAGGTTGAATGTTTGGTCGAGAGGTCTGGTTGATTGATATTTGGTTGTTGATTGGTCAAGACTTGTCGAATGTTTGGTCGAGGGTCAGGTCGATGGACACTTGGTCGAGGTTTAGGATTAAAGGAGTGATTGATATTTGGTCGAGACTGGGTTGAAAGGTTGGTCGAAGCTTGGATGAAGGTTGAATTCCCCCAGCGGGTAGGGAGAATGTTTGAAAGATTAGTCAAGATTGGTTGAGACTTAGTGGTCAAATTGACTGTGTTGATGTCGAATAGGGGGGTTAAAGGCGGCAAAGGGACCATAGTCTAGCATGGAGATCCCGATTTAGGTGATGAGGTTGGAGAAGCATGGGTCGGTGTTGATGTTTTATCGAAGAGGTGGTCAAGAGGATCCTTGATGAGAAGGGAATCCTTTCTCTGATGTTGATGAATGAAAAATTTGAGAGCGCAACAACGCTCAGTGTCATGTCTTGGAGTGTGATGATAGTGGCAGAATTTAGAGTTGTCAAACCAAGATGGTCTTGATCCAAGAGTTGATGAGAGGGGCGGTGTTGAAGGTTTGTTGATAATGTGGTCAAGAAGAAAGGTGTCATTCCTCAGACATTGACGAATGGCAACCTGGAGGGCACAACAATGCTCAGTGTCATGCCCAAGTGTGTGATGATACGCACAAATGTGAGTGTCATCGAACCAGGGCAGTTTTGGTCTAAGAGATTGATATGGTTTAAGAGGTGGGAGATTGATGCGAGATGACTGCAATAATTGCCATAACAACAAGGCATAAGAACCTGCTAACGGGTCTAGATATTTTGTTGCAGTGGGGGTTGATGACCTTGGTTTAAGAGGCGTTGGCCAATGGATTGGAGGAGATATATGTCTGATGGGTTGAGAGAGTAATGGAGGCGACTTACCTCTATGAAGTATGGGAGTGGGAAGCACTCTTATTAAAGTGGACAGGTGCAAGCCCAAGATTGAAGGTAATGATGAAGGTAGGGGAGGAGTCCTCTGGTGTGGTCTAGTGGCCTTCTTTGGTTTTGGTTGAGGACCACCATTGTGCGAGGTGAGGTTAGATGTAGGTTTGGGTTCAGATGTGGATGAAGGTGAGTGAGATGTAGCAATCTCAGGCAAAAAGCAAGAGGAAACCGTGAATGGGTCTTCCTTGATTGAAATAGGCAGAGAGACTGATTCTTCTCCTGGTGGAGAAGAAATAGAAGGGTGTGGCTCCTCAAGAAGGCAAAAGGTGGGGATGATCATGCCTTCTACTTGTGCTTGAGGAGTAGGCAAGGTAGGGTCTTTGAATGAAGGTAGGCTTGATGGCATTGGTGTGGTCAAGGTGTCCCCCAGTATAAGAGAGATAGATGGAGGACTAATAGGAGAAGAGGGTTCTTCATCCTGTGATAGAGATTGGTCAGGGACAAGAGGTAAGATAGTGTTGATTGTGTGAATATTATGGTCTTGGGGGTCATTGGTCATGGTCTAGATATTATTTTGATTAAGAGGATGGTTTGGGAATGGTTGTTTGAAGATGTCGATGTGTTGGTTGGGTGGGGCGTTTAGGTTATCTAAAATAAGATCCCCCTTGTCGATCATGTCTTGGACTATGTTTTTGAAGGTTCAAAAATTGTTGATGTGATGGCCTTGGACGCAATGAAAGTGATAGAAGTTGGCCTCCCTATACCATGTAGGGAGGGCTTTTGAAGGGTCGAATTGAGGTGGTCAAATTGGAGGGAGATTGAGGACCCCCTGCTTGACAAGTTTTTCCAAAACAAAAGCGTATGATTCTCCAAGTGGAGTGTATGAACGCTAGATGTACCATTGTTGGAATTGTTTGGTGATGCTGGGAGATGTCAAAGACTGAGATTGATTAATTTTTGTCGAGGATGGTGATCTAATGACCATAGTGTTGGCCACTCCTTTGGACTTGGAGTTGGCAAAAGAAGGTCTAGAAGAAGAAGGGTCATTGGCTTTTGCATTGGTATTACGCAATTTGACCTTATCTTCTTCAATGGCACAGAGTTCAAGCTTTCTAGCCATGGTGAAAGCTTCGTCGAAAGTGCAGAATGTCTGAATCCACAAGGTAGAAGAGATGTGCCTGGCACATGCTTGAGAAAAGAGCTCGATGAGCTCAGGTTGAGGCAAGGAGAAGGAGAGCTGGTTAATCAGGCCTCTCCAACGGGCGACAAAATCAACTATAGATTCATCATCAAATTGCCTAATGGAGTAGAGGTCTGTGATTGAGACTTGTTTGGTGATGTTGATAGAAAAATGGTTGAGAAATAATTGGGCGAGTTGAATGAATGAAAAGATAGAATGTCTGGTAAGAGAACTATACCAGTCAAGGGCGGGGCCAGAAAGTGACATGGGAAATGTGCATAGAAGTAACACATCGTCATGGGCAATAAGATAGCAGGCATGTCTGATTGCCCAGAGATGTTGTTGTGGGTCTTTCTTACTCTGAAAGTGAGTAAATTTAGGAAGCTCCCAATGGTTGGGGTATGGTCAGACAGGGACGAAAGGATGGATGGGCTCGTTGCAAATTTGCTCATACGAGAGAGCATTGCGTGAACCAAAAATAGAGGTCTCGAGACTGGACATTTTATCCATTAGCATCTTGATGATGTCTGCTAACAGATTGGTGGATGGGGCACCCCCTAGGTTGTAGGGCACTTGAAAGAGGCTAGAAGAGGCATACGACGTAGTCGGTTGTGCTTATAGGGGTGCAACGTATGTATAACTAGTCATAGGGACATAAGTGGAGGCCAAAGGTGGTTGAGTCATGGAAGTAGAGGGCATAAGTTGACTAGACATCGCCAAAGGTGGTTGAATGGTGGCACTGGTAGAAGGATAGGTTGGCACTCCTGCATTTATGGGTGCAAGAGTGTGAGGGGTGGAGATAATTAAGTTCTGGTATGATGTAGAACTTTGGTGGTTGAGGGGGTAATGGAACCCTGATGGAGGTTGGTCTAAAAATGGATGGGGAGGCCAAACTTTTCATATTGGCCATGGTCGGGTTAATGGTTGAGGTAAAAAGCTAAGTCATAAAAGGTTGGGTGGTGAATGGTGTCGATGTCGTCGCCACTTCACTCGAGAGGTCTCGCGTTGGGTTTCTTGCGAGATAGTTTTGGAGGGCTGTGACATTGAGGTCCAAAAATCTTTTGAAATCTTGGTCCCCTTCAGGGATGATGGGAATTTGAGTCGGGGTCAATCCTGTAGGAGTTCTTTCAGTCTCTGAGTGGAACTCCATTATA
Organism: Torreya grandis; assembly: GCA_037957365.1. Classification (NCBI taxonomy): domain Eukaryota; kingdom Viridiplantae; phylum Streptophyta; class Pinopsida; order Cupressales; family Taxaceae; genus Torreya; species Torreya grandis. The sequence continues at coordinate 1,897,903 of JARHVA010000089.1, read as the reverse complement.
GGACTGGTTAAGGATGGGGAAGGTGGAAGCGGTTGATGGCTAGCGTGGTCAAGAAGGGCCTTGGTTTGACTGCGTGTCAAAACCATACAAGGCAAGAAGAGGGTCAGGGTCTAGAAACTATGTTTTTTCAGTTTCAGAAACTCAGAATGTGGTTTTGGTAGAAAAAGGGGTCGGGTTTTAGGTTACTATTTTGAAGAAAAGGACTATGATAGTGACCGATGTCGGTGGGAATAGATGGCCGACGTCGGTCAGGTAACCGATGTCAGCGAGGAAAGGTGGCCGACGTCGATGGTAAAACTGATGCCGGTGGAGAGATATGACCGACGTCGGTGGTAAAGCCGATGCCGGTGACTGTGGTTTCCAGGAACTCAAAAAACTTGAAAATTCTTGGAAAAAATGAAGAAAGCGTCCTCAATAGCTCAAAAAACTAGATAGGAATAGAAAAAAAGAGAGAGACAGGCAGGCCCTAAGTGTTAAATCCTAAGAATCAACTTTTAGAATCCTGTGGCTTATGCCTTAAAGTGTGATGTTTGGGGAGGTTGGCTGTTAGAAGGGTCTTAGAAGAGGTAATCTATGGATGGTATCAGGTTTTGTTATGGTGCTCAAGAAGTTTGGGTTAGGTTCTGTACATGGCCTGGTGCTAAGGAGCAAGCTCCCCTCACTTCACGAGCCCAGTGATAAGCTAGTCTCGCTTAGCCAAAATATACTTTCCCTAGAGATTAGACTCTGCCAGAGAACAGAGTGGGCTTTCACCTTGGTGATGAAATTCAAGTAGGATTACCGGGATGGGTAAGGTATCCGTTGGGGGATGAAATCCCAGTCGGGCCTTGTCTCAGGGAAGTTAAGATGTTTGTTTTAGTGCAAGTGGTTTAGGTCGTGTAACATAAAGTGGACTAGATTAATTCAATATGTGGTTTGTTAATTACTAAGTGTGGACTAAGAAATGCAAGCAAGCAAAAATGCAAGTGCAACGTGTTTTAATGCCCAAGTTGAAATGTGAGTTTGAATGAGAACAAGTTGAGAAAGGGGTGAAGAAAATGATTTTTGACTAGTCTAATGATGCAAGAAAGGAAAAGAAAAGTTCTTTTTATTCCTTCTTATGATGTCGTTTAGAAGAGAAGGAAGAGGTGAAAAGGGAGAAACCTAATGCACCTAAATGAAAAAAGAAGGAAGGGAACCCAAGGAAGGCCCTAGTGTCCCACCGAGCGTGCCAGAATGTTTCTATGCTAATTTCACTTTCTACATTCAAAGAAGGAATTAAGAAATGAAGAGATGGTCAAGGCTTATGTGTACCTAGATATAGCCGTGCGCACCGTAATCCAGATGACGTGAGAACTCCTCTTTGGCTGTGGAGGAATGACACCTGCAAAGAAAGAGACTTGGACAAAGAAAGCGTTAGATGAGGAGATGGTGGGTTGCCAAGCAAAAGCCTGATCTTGAAAGTATGAAAACTTCCTTAAGGGATGTCAACACACTAGTCGATAAAAGTAAAGTCTGATAAAAGATAGAATGTTAAAATACTGCAATGATTAAAGACTGAAAAGAAAATGGAATTGAAAGTTTACCTAAAAGATGTTATTGGCCTGGTCACAGTCGCTGACATCGGTGGTCCTACCGGCATCGGTTTGGTTAAGGTGCCGACGTCGGTTAGTCTACTGACATTGGTGGGAGAAGTGACCGGTGTCGGTTGGGGCAGTAGTCTGTGGACAGGGTCTAGTCAGGGCATTGGTCTTTGGACAAGGCCAAGGAAGGGTCTGGGTCTGTTTGAGTGGTCTGAGACAAAGTTTTGGGCTTGGTTGAAGGGTCTAGGGTCTGGGTCTGAGAGTCTGGTTGAAAGGGCAGAGTGTATGGCCTGACAGAGGACAGAGGCAATAGGGAGATGGGGAAGTAAAGATTCAGGTCTGGCCTGGTTAACAGTCTGGTCTGAGGGGGGATATTACTTGAAATCAATAACTCAAAAGATAATAAAAACATAGACAATATGCATACATGTGCCTGCTGAAGGAGTGGTGCTAATGTCTGTACCTGTTGTTGATGTAGAACCCTGATGTTGAGTCCCTGTTGTGCTTGCTATTGTAGAAGCCTGCTATGAGAAAGAGTGAGAGGTCTAAAAGATTGGCTGGTTGTTGAAGGTTAAAAGGCAGATGATTCAAGTGGATGCCAAGACTGGAAAATGGGATGCAGAGTGTGAAGGAGCCAGGGCAAAGAGCGAAGAGGAGCATAACGGATGCAAAAAGCTGTTAAGAAGGTCACCGACACTAGCAATATCGCCGACGTTGATCGACAGGTGACCGACGTCGGTGGCTGGAAGGCAGGAAAAAGGCTAAAAATAGCCTTTCATCCATTTTCCAACTACCGGGTCAGCAAGTCCGAGGAAGAAACGGTCGAAGAGGATTAAAATGGGCGAGAGGTTAAAGGGGAGAAGTTGGAATGAGAGTCTAGGCATTAATATTGGCCATGTGGGGAATGAAGGGAATCCAAGAAGGGTATCCAAGGGTGGTGAGGTGGTGAGGAGAGGGAAATATTAATTTGAAATAAGATAATTATTTCAAATTAACAAGACATGGGTTAGGAGTGGTTAAGTGGACCAAAGGGGACTAGGAGGGAGAAAGGACCAAGGGGTAGACACGATTTCGGTGTCTACAACTATGATAATAATATCTATTCCCAACCTCTTCCACTAGTCAGATGGTCAATACTTAAATCCTTCTCATTAATGGATAGGACCACTCATGTAATAAATAAAATAGTCAACTTTCTAAGGAGAAAATGGGTCAAGGTTACTAAGGAGACCTTGATTATCAATGATAAGTTGAGATAAGTGAAATGTAATGATCTTGATATTCAATATATGCATAAATACCCTTAAGGTAGGGAAACACCATATAATACTCTGTTAGGAAGGAATAACTCCACAATGTCTCTTCGAGGGGACAACCTCCAATATCCTCTTACAATAGAAGACTCAATGCTTACTTGATATCTTTACCATGATAATCATCTCCTATATATATAAATCTATCTAACCCATGGATGGATAACCTCCTAATCCCAATGTAGACTGACCATTACCCAATTTACTACTTCCATAAGTTACTCTATTATCCTAATATATTGTACCCATATAACTAACTAAGGGGATGTGTGCCACATGTCAACATCTCCGTCAACCCATATACATCAATATATCATATCCCTAGGTACATATCATTATTTCCTCTTTGACATGTTTTGTCCCCGAACATAGGAAGAAACCAAATAATGAGTGTGCTTCAAATCATTGCACACTTGTCTCCAATCTCGATCATCTAGCCATCCATATGTGATCTTGGTAGGTGATAGCTCTCCAAGCTTGTTTCCAAATTCCCTTATGCTCCTCTATTTGTATATATGATCATAATTATACTGCTTTGGTGTCCAAGCATAATTATTCCTCTTTTTATTCCATGTACCATATTATGTTGCACTACTCTAATTCCAACCATGACCATAGTAGGTATTATTCCATGCATAGTCATAGTGATTTCTCCATTCATTCCATGTGCCATAGTATTTTTTATTTGGATTCCATGCATATCCATAATGATTGGAATTTTTATTTCCTATATAGACAAAATGATTATTGTTATGACACTTCCTCACCTGGTTCCATGATTGTTTCCACTCATGATGATGTGGGTCTCTATATACCTCAATTTTTTCCAATATTTTGACCTTATCCACCTTTGCTTCTACCTCTTCCACCTTTTCCTTATTTTTCCCTTGAGTAGATGAAGTGTTCATTTGTAGTGTGTCTTTATCTATATCATTTGAATCTTCATCATGATATTCATCACCTGTTTCAGTCTCATCCTCATGATCTACCTAGATTATTATTGGTGCATTTTTCACTATGATATCTTGTAAAGTAATTTTCTTTTTCTTATACCAAAACTTCATGAAGTTTTTTTGAACATTAATATTCATTTTTTCCAAAGTCTCTAACCATGGATGTCTAAGAACTATATCCATATCATCCATATCCAAAGCATAAAAATATGAATGCAAAACATATTTTTCCATAATGATATTCAAATATTTAAATAGTGAAATATTATTACCATCTACTTGAACCTCCTTGATATTATTTGCTTGAACATGTAGATGCTTGGCCACATTCATGTTAATGAAGTTATACTTGCTGGTAGGGTTTATGGACACAACCACCTTTTTTTGAATGCATCCATGAAATTGAAAAGTTGACTCGGATTTCTTTGGAGCCAAATTATTTGAACCCTTATCATCCAATTCTTCTTCTTCTTCTTCTTCTTTTATTACTTCTTCTACTACTTCTTCTTCTATTTCTTCTTCTTTTTCTACTACTTCTTCTACTGCTTCTTTTTCTACTTCTTGTTTTATAGCCCAATAATCTAAAAAGATCTGTTCTATTTCTTTCCATGAAGAAAATCTTTCTATTCAGCTCAATTGATCAAACCAATGTAGTGCAGGCCCAGACAAAAAAGGAAGTAATCATCTGTGCCCAAAAGTTTTTGTAAAATAATTCTCCAAAAGGAGACACCATTCTCTAGCATCAATATCATCTTCCCCTAAAAATGTTTGCAACTCCATGATCCACACAAAAAATTAAGGTTCATGAAACCCTAAAATGTCAAAAATGATCCATAAAATCACAACAAATCACATCAAACAACTCAAAAAATTCTAAAATTTTTATTGTGCTTCTCTTATGTCTGCTTACATCTTCAGTAAAAATTTTGAATAAAAATTCCCTATATCTTGGAAGATATAGCAAAATTATTATAAACCCTTAAATAGAAATAACTCCCTCAAAACGAATCAAAAAATCTCTATTTTTTTACTGACTTATTAGAAATATTATCCAAATCTAGTAAAAACTTTGTGGAAAACTTCAAAACCAATCAACAATTATTGATGATTCAAAAAAAACTAGGGTTTCGCTCCACAAATTGCCCAAATCGAAGCTCTAATACCACTTGTAATGATCTTGATTATTCAATATATGCAAAAATACCCTTAAGGTAAGGAAACACCATATAATACTCCTTTAGGAAGGAATAACTCCATAATGTCTCTTCGAGGGGACAACCTCCAATATCCTCTTACAATAGAAGACTCAATGCTTACTTGATATCCTTACCATGATAATCATCTCCTATATATATACATCTATCTAACCCATGGATGGATAACCTACTAATCCCAATGTAGGCCGACCATTACCAAATTTACTACTTCCACAAGTTACTCTATTATCCTAATATATTGTACCTATATAACTAACTAAGTGGATGTGTGCAACATGTCGGCATCTCCATCAACCCATATACATCAATATATCATATCCCTAGGTACATACTATTACTATATCCATAGCATCATCATTTAAATAATATGCACAAATAATCAAAGTCTCTATTATTATCTCAATGACAAAATATAAACATTCATAACTTTCTCTCTCCACCATCAGTCTAGGAGAAACATAAGGCATGCCTAATAAATAGGCAAGGAAGGTTTATTATATGCAACAAATAATTTTTTTCACAAGATAAAAATAGGTGGAATGAAATATTTTACATCGCTTTGATTTTTAGTTAAAATTGCACAATATATCCTCACTAAACTTTTCAGTTACAATTACAAATCCAAACCTTGATGAACTTTTTACCTGTAATTGTAAGTCTAGAACCCATCAACTTGGTAGTTGGTTTTCCCACACAAATTTTCCTAGAACCTATGTTTATAAAGGAAATGAAGTTAAAATCGAAAGGACCTAGTGTCCCACTCATCCTAGACTCCAATACTAATGAGATCATAGGCACCTATATAGGTCACATAGACCTAGCTAATGTATAGAATAGGGTAAATGCTAAATTCAAGAATGATTGGATTAAAAAAATTAATGATATTGGATTGCCTTAGGAAGTAGCCTTCCCACTATCAATGTAGACCCCTGAACTTGTGCTCACATTGTCAAATCACTATGATGTAGAGTAGAGGGAAGTAATGAATGATAAAGGGGAAAGGATTCTGAACCTTGACCCTAATTTCATAGATATCATGTTCCTGATTTCAAAATATGAGAGTTATCTTGATATAAACCATGACTCTTCAAAGAAGTTTTTATCAAGATAACAATATTGTATGTCTATGGGTTTTAAATAAATAATGGCTAAAAACCTCTAGAACCACATATAAAATACTACCTAAAACCCTGACAAGAATACACTTCAAAGATGAAGTGGGTGACATAATCATGCTCTTGCATAGATTTATTGGGAACCTAGATGCCAAGAACTATCAGGATTAGATGTACAAATACTTATAGGTGATCCACCAAAACAAACATTATATCCACTAGGCCCAATTGATTTTAGACTCCATCCAAAAAGAATTGATAGAAGTCCAAACTATAGACAAGTTCTATATGACCTAATACTTGGTCTACATAATATCAATATGAAGGGCATTCCCAGGATTGAACATAATACCTGATCAAGTCAATAAGGTTTTTAACTACTATCTTGACCTCACCCTTGAGGCTATCAAGCAACATTTCAAAAGGGTCAATGATGCTTTCATATATTTCATCATAATTATGTTTGACAAGGAGATATAAAAGAGAAGGTTATTTGATGATTCAACTTTTAAGATCACAAATTGGGGATCATATTTCATTCAATACCCAACATATTCATACATCAAAGTGGGAGGATTTAGTGGTTGTCTTTACACCCTTCCAAGGTATGTAAGTGATAGATGCACTTTAATGGAACTTTTGAGGCCGCTTGTAAAAACTCATAAATTATTTTCAAACAAACATATGTCAGGGATCCACCTCCCCATTAGCATAAGGAGGTATACATGCCATTCCCTATCAAAATCCAAATGTGCAGATGATAAGATGACCCAAATGACCTTAAGAGATCTCGATGCAAGGCCATTATATGATGTGACTAGCCATATTACTAGTATATTTAGGATCACTACATATTCCCACATTATTTTTTATGAATATTACTAGGAAGACATGCAAGATGAAGAGGAAATGAGACTAAGAGATTATTCTAGGATGACCCTAAAATAAATCATATCTTACAACATGGCACTAGTCCCTAAGGACTTAAAAGATGATGAATCTTTAGTTGATAGGGTATACTATGATAATAATATCTATTCCCAACCCCTTCCACTAGTTAGATGGTCAATACTTAAATCCTTCTCATTAATGGGTAGGACCACTCATGTAATAAATAGAATAGTCAACTTTCTAAGGAGAAAACGGGTCAAGGTTACTAAGGAGACCTTGATTATCAGTGATAAGTTGAGATAAGTGAAATATAAGGGTGTGGTAACCAAAATGGAGGGTTCTAGTAGTGGAACCCAAGTAGAATAGGTAGATAGGCTAGTGGTATCACACAAGAAGAAGTAAAAACAAAAGGAGAAAAAAGGTCAATCTAACATGCAATAAGCAACAACATAGAAAATTGATTATATAATGATAAATTCCACTGAGGCCACAACTACTACTCAATAGGCATAAATAGTTCCCCCTCTTACCTCTGATGTTCAACCAATTATAGTAATCCCACCTACTATTTAAACTACCCAATCAACCCAAATAACTACCCCTCCTATTTACACTAGTCCTTTAGTGAAAGTGATTGCACCTTCACCCAACCCATTTGTGCAAGTTACTTCATTGGTATAAATCAAATCAACACAAGTAGACACTTAGACTTCACTCATCTTCCATATCCACTACTACTCTATTAATCACTAAAACCACCCAACAATACATGGATACAAATTTAGTCATCTTGACTATAATTCCACTAGCCATCAAAACCATTAGAGTAGCTACTATTTCATTTTCATCTCCCATCACAATCCCCATTTTATCAACTCTGAGTGTTCCCAATACCTTGACTCATTCATTCATTATGATAGATTCAACACTTCTATAGGTTCTCCTATTTCAACTACCCATTCCTGACCCTACACTCATGTCATCCCCAAATCCCACAACCCTAGAAAGCACATCAATACTCACTTTACCCATTAAAATAACCATCTCTTTCATTCCATCAATAGCCCAAGCCCCCACCTAGGAGGTGGAGACAAAAGGACCCACTAATACAACTATGGCTTCTCAACCGATAGAGGGGAAAGAGAGAGAAAAATCATTAGCTAAGGATTTAATAAAAATATTGGTGATAAATACAACAATTATCATATTAATCACTAGTATACCAACTTTATCTATAGATTCATAGAGGATAGTGATAGACTAGCAGGCTACCACCCTAGGATTGCTAGCACAATCATTAATGAAAAAGTAAAAATAAATGGTGTCACCCAACACACTAGACTTTGGTCTATTGGAGGCATCCAAGAGATAAAAGGTAGGCCCCAAAACCATATCTAGAATATCATAAGGGGAGAGATATGTGGAAATTTTAGTCCCCCCACAATACAAACAAAAGGAAGATCTAGTTATGGGGGATTATCAAATATCCAAAGTGCACCTGGGTCATCTTATAAGAGAGGGACTAAAACATGATGTTCAGTTAAACATTAGTTCTCTTTTTGAGAATATAGATAGTTATAAGGTCACAAAGGATGAATTTAAGAATAAATTTGAGTAATTAACAACTTCTCTAAAGAAGTTTATAGAGCTAGTAGGCTAACCAACTCAGTCTCTTGCTTAGTTACCTAATAAAGAAACATTTGAAGTAGTGATAGAGATTAGCATTATGGGAAGAGCCATAAAATACTAGGTTGAGGAGCTTATCATGAAAGGAAATAGAGTAATAGAGCTATTAATAGACTATTACAAGACTCTGAAATATGATCAGGCATCCTTGAAAGCATAAATAAGCAAATACAAGGAAGATATTGAAAGGTTGAACCTATTCTTCCCAAAATTACAAGTTATTGACCTAACTAAGATTGATACCCTCATTCTAGAGAAGATATTGAAAAGTGATGTAGAGCATGAGGATATGGATAGGGTAGCCCATTTTAGAATCAAGGTACTCATTGAGAGTATTAATAAGGCTAAGGCTAAATGTGATAAGGCCACATATACAATCTATGACATTAAATATTTTCTTAGTAGATTATCATGTGAAACAATAGAGTCAAGATCAAATCCTTTTAGTTCATGAGGTTCAAGACAAGTTTAAAGGAGTGGTTAAGAGAGAGTCATCATGGGATATAATGTTCAACTTGAGTTCCATCCACTGATTCATCAGGTATCATAATACACTAGATCAGATGGGGAAAGACACTCAAGTATATAAGGCTACATATAGATAACTCTTTGAAATAATGGTATAATGTGAGATAAGTAACTTGTATTTACTTGGTCCTAATGAAGATCTCCTCTAGGAGATCTTCAAAAGATTTGATGCTTACATTACAAAAATACAAGCAAAGAAGGATAATGAATCTTCAGAGCTCATGGTTTTATAATAATTCTTTCAATTAATCATAAAAATACATTTTATAAATTACATTTATTTTTTGTAAGAGACATCATAAAACTATAGGTTAAAAATTAAAACTGTCATTTTGGCATCTCTTTTAGAGAAAGGGTCACTTGTAATTTTCAAGAATATTTTTGACAGACTTTAAATTGTAAAAGTGAAACTTATAAATTGCACTTTTATTTTTGATATAGTTTGAGTTGCTTCACTTGAAAAAACTCTTGTTGTAATTTACACTTTCCATTTTTTCAAGGTTGGATTACTTAAAAAGTTGTAAAAGTCTCAACTAAAAAATACAAATTAGGTTTTTCAAGTTATAACCTAAAATACCTAAAAGCATTCAACTTAAATAAGTGTTAGTTAATTTTGGTGCCTCATTCCTTAGAAAAGATAATAGCAATTGAACTCAAATAAAGGGGATGTTTTCATGAAGTTCTTAGATTTTATTGCTCTTCAACTGGGGTATGATTTTGATAGTTCCCTCTCTTTTAAGAGAGTATTTCATATAAATATAGGTACCTTAGTGTATCCCATCTATATTTCTATTATTGGAGAAATTATTTTGCATTTTGAACAATTGATCTACATGTTATAACCTGGAGAATGATAATAGATTGAAGTTTTGTCTTCCTTGTGTGTGTCTTCTTTATGTATGTACAATTTTTTTAATCAATTTTGTGAATGCTTTGATTATTTTTTTAGTCACACAAATTCATTTGTGGTATTATTTATTCCCTTTTGTAACTTTATTGATAAATAATAAATAAATATGTTCCTTATTTGATAAAGATTATGTATTACCTTTGATCTCATATTTGTGTAATATTATGCTTTAACAAACTCACTTATTAAACATTATACTATTTTCATACAAAGCAAGCATTAATTTACAATATAATAATTTGGTGTAATCACCATTTTCCAATTTTACAAATTCATTTCCAAAACTCTTTTCCTCATAAGTCAAACCCTAGTTAAGAGTGAGATCACTAAGAAGTAGTATTTTCAAGTGAACTGGTAATATATCAGTTATACCCAAATTAGTAAAAGGAAGTTAGCCTTCTCTAGAGTTTCACCTCAATGCATCAAGTTCCCATAGCTTGGAGGTGATCCCTTTCTAACATTAGATTTCCCATAGTTTGTAACTGATACTACACAACATAGTGCCATGTAAAATCTTAGTGATAATTTTTTTTGGCACACCTGGTGGGACCCAAAGATCATAACTAAGAGATTATTGTTATTCTTAACAAGTGTTGTGCAAGCCTAATACACATTTAAAAATCACTTGGTGACTCCACTGGCTTACAAATCTAGGAAATCCAAGTTTATATATGCCAAAGATACAGACAAGATCATCTACTAAAGGTAAGAAAATTGACTTACAAGAATTGTCATTTCCATATAAAAAGAAATCAAAATTAGTTGTACCTTAAACTAGAATAGATTTAGAAAATTTATTTGCATCTCCTAAAAATACCCATATTTGTTTCATACCTCTTATTATGGCCCTAAGAAATCAAAAATTTATAGCCTTCAATAGAGGCAACCCACTTTAGTTAGCCTAGTATGATGATATACCCACCTCGGCTTTGAAAAGCCTTTCATATTTTACTGGTGAAACTTTGACTACTCCCATTAAACACATACTAAACATTACTAACATATGCTTAATTCATAATATAACATAATAAAATGTTTCAATCAACGTTCTTGCCTCCTCATTCAAGGGTAAAGTCTTACAGTGTTATATAAGTTTACTTCCTGATTCCATACATGTATGGGATGATCTAGGGTCTATCTTACACACACAATTTAAGATAATAGAAGCCACCTCTCCCTTAACGACTATTCAATGAACTATTCATGAGTTCATAAGTGATTTCAATTTCTACTTTCAAAATATGTGGAATATAATCCTAATGTTGGTCAAGCCAACCCTAAATAATGATTTCCTATATTACTTGAGAGATTTAAATAATTATATATCTATAATTATTTAGTCAATATATGGCACCACACTCACCAATTCCTATGAAATTACAATAAGAGAAAAAAATTTCCCAATTCAAGATGGAAAAATCTCCCCATGGATTTCAATGCCTCTATTTCTAGAAGTGCCTCCTACACAACCTACCATTGCCCAAATTTCTACCACACGTAATGAACAAGCTTTGATTGCTTCCCTTAATGATGATTTATATCAGGTTAATTCATTTCTTAAAAGCTTTGACAATGACTTGGTAGTGATGAAAAGGCATCGATCCCAAAACTATAGGCCTTATCAGTAAGTTAACCAAACATACCATCCCAATATGCAGGCATACCAAGGCATTTCACAACCTCAATAAAAAAATGTAATCAAAACCTCCAAACATCTGATATCTACCTACACCAAGTACTTATAAAGCTATTTTCACTATTTAGAACAACCTGGCTCAGGAATATGAGTGGTTTTATCTTTATGTTCAACTGCATAATCAGAATGCTTTCCCTATTGTTGTCATCAGTCAAGCCTTGATGGTAAAAATCATATCAAACATCCAAGGGTAGCAAGATGAATCTAATTCCCAATAGGAAGATACACAAGAGCCTGGTCATAATAATGCTACTCTTTTGAACTAGCAAGAGGAGGATTTTGTTAGTGTACATCAAGAGGAAGCACTAATCATAGGTGGTAGTTTAGTGGAAGAAAATACATGCTATAAGAAGAGGGAAATAGAAAGTGATCAAACCCCTAGGGTTGAGTATGCTACAACTTCTAAAGTTATACAGTAATCTGTAAAAGGCAACACAGTTAAAAGACCACCCAATGTGCCAATGTGCCAATGGGCTAGTCAAATTCAAAATTACTGACCCCAAATCTCATGAAATAAGATATAAATATTATAAAGGAACCAACAAAGGTTGGTAACATTCCTTTCAATTTAGTAAAATAAAATAAGAAGACCCACTTGAATGTCACCATGTGTGAATCACTACTTATTCTAGTATAGAGGGACATTCTTCAGGAAGCTTTAATAAATTTCCAAATAATAGATAAGGTCCCATCTAAGGGACCCACTACTATGATTAATTTGTGTCAGTCTCAAATGGACACAAAAATAAGTAAAAATGGTAAGCCTCCCCCTTTTTACCTTTCACTCATAATTGGGAAAAATATTGTACATAACTTCATGGTAGACTCAGAGGCTAACAATTCTATTATGCCCAAGAAAATAATTGATGCTCTTGGTATTAAATATATACCTATCATAAAAGGTATGGTTTAATTGGATGGGATTTATATTCAAATATTCAAGAATATAAAAGGTTTAAACCTTACCATCCATGCATGCCCAAGATTATCCATATACCAAGATATCTCATTTATTAACCTACCCCCTATTTTGCTATTTGCCTTTCCCAAGACTTCATTGAAAAAATAAGAGGGTACCTATTTGCTTATTGGTACCACATGTTTCTTAGGATGAGATATGGAATGAGAGTGATAATAAGAGTTGAGACAATTGATAAATACCATATTGATCCATACACTCCTATCCCTATGGATATGAATTGCATAATACAATATTTGGAGTAGGAACTTGATCATGAGGTTGTAACACCTATGGAACAAACCCCAAACACTCATTTGGATGAATGGGGATCAACTCTCCAATTTGATGCTTATGATTATGTAAAATAAAATGGGTTGGATACATATTGCATTCATTAAAATGATGTAATCATTCCCAAACTCATGAAATCAGTTGAGGATCTCCAAGGAATGTTGCAACTTTTCTTCAATGGATTGAGAAGTAGGAATGGTGCAAGTGTAGGTATTGTTTTGAACTCTCCCCAAAAGGAGAGTATTTATATTCTTTTAGACTTCAGTTAAATTACACTAATAATGTAGCTAACTATGAAGCTTTGATTCAAAGTCTCTAGCTAGAAAAAAAAAGGGAATATAGTACTTACAAGTTTTTAATGACAGTGAACTAATCACTCAGCAAGTAAGATCTAAAATCACAACCAAGAATAACTTGATAAGATATTACAAACATAGGGTTTATGACCTATTAGAAAACTTTACCACTTTAAATATTCAAGTGGTACCAAGAGCATAGAACAAGGATGTTGATCATATGGCCTCAGTAGGTTCCCAATATAACTTGCCTAAAGAGATAAAGAAGAATAACTGCCAACATGTAAAGTTGATAGTTAGACCATCTAATCCTAACAATGCAACCAACTAACAAGTTTTTGATAGTGATCAGCAAATTATGAATTTTCTTTGAGAGGTAGCTAAGTTCTTAGACAAAATTATTCAAGACTCTAAGATCAATACAAAGATCAAATCATTTATTTGTAGACAAACAAATTTCCCATGGGTCTTGTTACTTTGGAAAGTATCTTCAACTTTGATGATTAGTTGAAAGGTGAAAAGAATAATATCATGGTCAATGAAGGAGATAACAAACTAGTAGTCATTTTAGAGGGTGAAAAATTAAATATCAAAAAGGTATGTAATACTTTTTAAAATTAAGATTTTATTGAGTTATGTCAAGTATTTGATGATTACTTCACTTGGAGTTATAAATATCTAAGGGGGATTGACCCTAACATAGCCCAACACATAATAGAACTTGACCCAAATATCAAGCCTGTTAGATAGAAATAAAGACTGACAAATCCAAAAATAGAACCCTTGATGAAGAGTGAGTTGTCCAAATTGATAGAGGCTAATATCATTTTCCATATCAAACACTCATCTTGGGTTACTAACTTGGTCCTTATAAGGAAAAATAATGATGAAATTAGGCTTTGTGTAGATTTTAGGGACCTAGACAAGGCATCCTTGATGGATAATTATCCCCATTCACCCATGGAGTAAATTCTTCAAATTGTATTAGGACTTGAAAGGTTTTTCATTTTAGATGGTTATTCTAGATATAACCAAATATTAGTGTAGAAATTAGACTAGTTCGAGACTACTTTCACTAAAAAATGGGGCACATACACCTATAAGAAGATGTCTTTAGATCTAACTAATGCTAGTGCTACATTCTAAAGATCCACAGATATGGCTTTCAGGGGTTTGATAAATGAGATGATCTTGGTGTACCTAGATGAGATCACCATTTATTCAAAACATACTAGTGCACACCTAAATCACCTTAGGAAAGTCTTTGAAAGGTGTAGAAATTTTGGAGTTTCCCTCAATCCAAAAAGTGTGTTTTAATAGTACATGAAGGGAAATTATTGTGCCACATTGTTTCAAAATAGGGCCTTGCAATATGCCTAGAGAGAGTAAGTGATATAACTTCACTAGCACTTTTGAGACATAAAAAGGGATTAAAATGTTTCCTAGGAAGTATCAACATTGTAAGAAGGTTTGTTCCTAATTTTGCCTCCATGGCCAAGTCCCTTACTGCCATGCTTAATAAGGGTGTTAGTTTTAGTTGGACATAGGAAGGAAAAGATAGTTTTGAAGCCATCAAGCAGGGTATTTCTCAAGCTCCTACCCTTGTAAACCCGAACTACAAGAATGATTTCATTCTCTATGATTTTATAGGGGAAGGTAGCATATCAACTATTTTGACCCAATATAATAAAGAATAGTTGGAGCAGCCTATATCCTTTTTTAGTCAATCCTTGAAGGATTATGATGAAAAGTATAGTTTTGTGGAGAAGAAAGTATATGTTATAATAAAATCTCTCAAAAATTTTAAGCATATGCTCTCTAATAATAAATTTTACCTAATGGTTGGTCACTGAAGCATCAAGGAGTTCCTGTTAAGCTGGGAAATAAATGAAAAAAGAGTAGTATGGATCACAAAAGTCATGGAATATGACATGAACATCAAAATAACTAAGATCATAAGAGGAAAGAGCTTATGTGAATAGCTTGATTATGACATAAAGACTATTGAGGAATAATCTAATGTAGTACATACTCAACATGTATTCTAACTTGCCACTCCACATCTATTCAATAGTTGGTTCAATTACATGACCATATTCCTACAGACTGGTGAGTACCCGTATGCTTTCTAGTAGTCTAAGAAGAGGTATTTTAGACTCCAGTTTATTCCTTATGTTATTATTGATGGAGCATTGTTTAGGATAGATATGAATGTAGTAATGCTAATTACATTGAGTATGATCAAATTATCAAGGTACTTAAGGAGTTTCATGATGGTCCATCAGGTGAGTATTTATCCATAAGAACTACTTCCATCAAAATAATGACGGGAGACTATTATTGACTAGACTTATTTAAAGATTCCCATCAATGGGTATAGAATTATGAGAAATATGCCTATTTTGTAGGTAAGGAAATAATAGTAGCTCTCCCTCTAAAAATAATCTAAATTGACCAACCATTTGCCCAATGGGGATTGGATTTCATTAGCATAATCAATCCACCATAAATTATAGGACACAAATGGGTCCTTATAGAAACTAATTATTTCACAAGATGGATTGGAGTGGTTGTATTTAAATATGCATAGAGGCATCTATCCTAGAGTTCATGGATGATATTGTCATGAGATTTGGTATTCATTACACTATTATCTCAGACAATGCTAAAGATTTTGTGGGCACTCAAGTAAGAGAATGGTTTGTAAGGCATAATGTATACTTGAATACTTTATCCAATTATTACCCACAAGGTAATGGCTTGGCTGAGTCTACCAAAAAAAATCTCATAAAGATTATCAAAAGGATAATGGAGGATAACCAAAGGACATGGCACCCAAAGTTAAAATCAACACTTGGGGCTTACAAAATCTCTCCCAAGAGAGCAATTGGAAATTATCCATTTATGTTGGTATATGGAAGGGAAGATATAGTTCTGTTGTCAATTGACATATCATCTCTAGACTCAATCATCAATTAGAATTGATTGAAAATGATGAAACGAAAATATGATTGATAGAACTCATGGAGCTAGAAGAAGTTAGGAACTAGTTAATGAAAGTATTGGAAGAAAATCAAGTTCAGATAAAGATAAATTTTTATAAGACTACATTTGATGGGAGCTTCAATGAAGGAGATATGGTTCTGAAATGAGATGTTGAAAGAGCTAAATCAGGTAAGCATATAAAGTTTGATGTTATATAGAGTGGTATATACATCATAACTTAGTGCAAGGGAGTAAATTAATTCCATATATCTAGGTTTGATGGCTCAAAACTACCTATCCCATTTAATGGGATATACCTCAAATTTTGGTTTTGCAGTTGGAATTCTTTCCAAAAACATTATATATATTAAGTTTAGTTGATTTCCCCCATTAAGTGCTTTAGCACAAGTCAACTCATTAGGAGTCTTTATTTCCTTTTTGTTTTTGTTTTTTTTTTTTTCCTATTTTATTCTTGTATAGGCAAAATCCTAATTTTTTTCTTATTTAGTTAAAGTGTGTAAAGACTAAAATTACTCCATGCCCAATGAACTAGAAGGCTACTGAAAAGAAACTGATTAGTAGGAAATCACCCCACATAATTCACCAAAAAAGTTGATCTTTTTGTGTCAAAAATGTTAAAACATCTTATACCCTAAGGGAGTTTGACTAATTTTTTTGAAAAAAGGCTTAAAGTGACAAAGGAAACCCTTTTTCAATACCAAGAAAAAACCAAAGATTTGGGTACAAATTACAACTTGAAAAGTTACAAATTGCATCCAAACCTTTGCTTCCTACTTTTCACATACCTAGTGAAAACCAGAGGTTTGATTACAATTTTCAACTTTACAAAGTTAAAAATTATAACCCAACCTCCACTTCCCACTTTCCCAATGTCTAGCTTAAATCAAAGGTTTGATTGAAATTTTAAACTTTGCAAGTTGCAAATTTCAAGTAAACCCTGCTTTCTACCATTTACTACACTCATAAACTCTAATTTCATATTAAAACTTACACATTTTCAAAGTGCAATAAAAGTTTCACTTCCCACCATCTACCCTACCCACATAAACTAGAACCTGGTTTCACTTTGTAACTTTCAAAGTTATAAAGAACACCTCATGTTCTACTTTCCTACTTCCATCATGCCAAACCACATGGCAGAAAGTAGAGGTCAAAATGCAAAATACAATTATACAAATTTGTAAATTACACCATAAATTTGAAACCCCACTTCTCTCACCATTTCCCCAACCATCTACCTAATTAGCATTTATTATAGGGTTATATTAATGAAATTAGGATTTTTTGGGAAAACATTGTTTAACATTACAAAAATGGATTTGGAGCTTTGTATATTGATAATTTTTTCAAGTGATCACTAAGCCATGACTCCCAACACTTTTTAAACACCATGACCACCACCATCATCCTTTGTAATCATGGTACTCCTCTATTTTCCCTATGTTTTCCATCAAAGCATACATTTCCATTAAAATCATGCAAAGATTCCTATCTTTGAAAATCTAGGGTATTCATTTTACTTGCTTGAATTTTCCCAAAAAAAATTCTACATTTTTGAGTTTTTATCAAATCATATTTCTAATCATTTACCTATCTTGTAGGAAATCTAAGGTTTTAGAAACTTAATTAAATCTTGAATATTCCCTTGAGATTCTTTACACAATCCCCATGAAAATCCCCATTGTAAAATAAACTCCCAAAACCCATGAAAATATGACCTATAATAACAAGCCTAAACCCCATTAGAACCTTCATCAGACTTTGAAAGTGCAAATTTCAAGTCCAAACTCCATCAAAAAATTTAGTTTAAATTTCACAATATATCCCCACTAGACTTTTCAGTTGTAATTGAAAGCCCAAACCCTATCAGACTTTTTACCTATAATTGCAAGTCTAGAACTTACCAACTCTATAGTTGGTTTTCCAACACTAATTTTCCCAAAACCTATGTTTGGAAAGGAAATTAAATTCAAATCAAAGTGACCTTGTGTCCCACTCATCTTGGACTCAAATAATAATGAGATCACATACACATATCTAGGCCACATGAAACTAGTTGATTTATGGAATAGGAAGAATGATTGGATTCAAAGCATTTATGATAGTGGATTGACTCAGGTAGCAACCTTCCCATTATTAGTGTAGATCCTTGAACTTGTGCTCACATTGGTAAAGCACTATGATGCAAAGAATAAGGAAGTAGTGAATGACAAAGGAGAAAGGATTCTGAACCTTGACCCTAATTTCATAAATACCATGTTCTTGATTCTAGAATATGAGATTTATCTTGATATAACCCATGACTCTTAAAATAAGTTTTATGTAGATAATAATATTGTATGTCTATAAGTTGTAAATAAGAAATGGTTAAAAACCTCTAGACCCACATCTACAAGACTACCTAAAACCCTAGTAAGAATAAACTTCAAGGATTAAGTGGGTGACATAATCATAATCTTACATAGATTTATTGGGAAACCAGATGCCAATAACTATCAGGATTGGATGTACTAATACATCTAGGTGATCCACCAAAACAAATAGTATATCCACTAAACTTGAATGATTTTTGACTCCATCTACAAATAATTGATGGAAGTCCCAACTATAGGAAAGTTCTACATGACCTCATACTTAGTCTACATATTATCAAAGGGAAGAGCATTCTCAATATTGAACATAGTACTTGATTAGGTCAATAAGGTTTTTAACTGCTATCCTAACCTCACCCTTGAGGCTAGCAAGAAACTTTTCAAAATGGTCAATGATGATTTCATATATTGCATCATAATTATGTTTGACAAGCATCTAGAAAAGAGAAGATTCTTTGATGTCACAACTTCTAAGATCACAAATTAGGGATCATATTTCATTCAATTCCCAACATATTCATACATCATAGTGGAAGGATTTAGTGGTTGTCCTTACACCCTTATAATTTATGTAAATTATAGATGGGATCTAATGGAACTTGTGAGGTAGCTTGTAGAAACTCACAAATTGTTGTCAAGAAAACATAAGTTAGGGATCCACTTCCCCATCAACATAAAAAGGTATGTATGCCCTTCCCTATCAAAATCAAAATATGAATATGATGATATGACTCAAATGAATTTAATATCTCTCAATGTAATGTTATTTTATGAGATGACTAGCCACATTACTAGTGTATAGGGGATAACCACATATTTTCATGTTCCTTTTTATGAAGATTACTAGGAAGACATGCAAGATGAAGAGAAAGTAAGACTAAGAGATTATTTTAGGATGACCCTAGAACAAATCAAAACTTACAACATGGTACCAACCCCTAAGGACTTAAAATATGATGAATCTCTAGCTGACATGGTATACTATGATAATAAGATCTATTCCAAACCTCTTCCACTAGTTAGGTAGTCCATACTTGAATCCTTCTCATTGATGGATAAGACCACTCATGTAATAAATAGAAAAATCAATTGGCTATGGAGCAAGGGGTCAAGGTTATTAAGGAGACCTTGAGTATTAGTGATAAGTTGAGATAAGTGAAAGAGAAGGGTGTGGTAATAATAGTGAATTATTACAATAGTGGAACCCAAGTAGAACATGTAGATAGGCCAATGGTATCACACAAGAGGAAGCAAAAATAAAAGGTTGAAAGAGCTCAATCCAACATCCAATAAACAATAGCATAGAAAATTGATCAGCAAATGCCAACTTACATCAAATGCATAGTTGTTGATCAATAGGCACAAATAGTTACCCCTCCTATCTTTGATGTTCAACCAATTATATTACTCCTACCTCCTATTTCCACTACCCAATCAAGCCAAATAGTTACCCCTCTTATTTCCACTAGTCCTCTAGTGAAAGTGATTTCACCTTCACTCGACCCATCTATGCAAGTTATTTCTTTGGAAAAAATCCAATAAACACAAGTGGATACTCAAAATCCACATTCACCTCCCTCTTCTATAATAATTTCCACCTCATCTCCCATATCCACTACTACTCCATTAATCACTAACACCACCTAGTAGTTCATGACTATGGATTTGGTCATCTTGACTATAATCCCACTATCCATCCCAACCATTGGGATAGCTACTACTTGATTATCATCTCCCATCACATTCCCCTTTTTATTAACTCTAAGTGTTCCCACCACCTTGATTGATTTATTTGTTGCCCTAGATTCCACACTTCCATAGGTTCCCCTATTTCAACTACCTATGCCTACCCCTCCACTCATATTACTATTGATGTGGTGGATTGCACCCTCTAAAGGGAGGCTCAACTCTCTTCATCCACGTGACACAATGGAGACATCCCTCTTGCTGTGTATGGTAAATATGAGGGATGAATCTCTAGATTAGGGGATAGCTCCCCTTAATGCACCTTGAAGCCCTATATCTCCTACTGCTAATAATGGGGGGTTAAAAAGGGAGAGAAATATTGAAATTATAACCTAAAATAAAGCACTGATGCACCAAAATAGTTGGTCTGCTTAGCTTTGACATACACTTTACACCAAGAACAAGCTGATATAAACTTCATTTGACATGACAAACTCTTCTACATCAGTGTTTCAATAGGGGGTCCTATGGAGCTATAGGGAGGAAGAACTACTAGAGGTGTTCTAAGACACACTATGGCAACCTATTCACATTTGCCTATGCTCTACTGTGGACACTTATTGTTGACCTACAAAATTAGAACTCACAATACACTAGACATGATGGAATCATTTTGTGAAAGCATGAAATAAAATGACTTAACACAAGACAAAACCATAGACATATGCAAAAGTGCAAACTTAAATGGAGGTAAAAATGCTATGTCTTGATTCAAGGTAAATTCTTATAGGGCTTTGCCATACAAGATGAGAAATATTTTTTCAAATGAGAAGTTAAAAAAATATATAGAACTAGAAACAAGATAGCTAATAAATCAAAGAGTAGAAACCCATGTTGAGTCAAACACTTCTAAGACAAGAGACCATGCTACTATCATATTCTTCAAACTATGTATGGGAGAGCCATGTTGTAGATGTCCAAGCCACCACCCTTGTTATCATAGGCTTGAAAAAGCATGGGATACTCCTTATAACAACTAACAAATCCATCCCCAAGTTTTTGTGGCTAGACCATGCCCTCTTCAATGCTGGGCACAACTGGTTATGCATTAATGGCGAAGCATGAAAACATAGGTTTCTCTCCTCTATAGTTTGAAAACTAATCTATTTTATTGGTTTTTAGTAGATATATTTCACCAAATGTATTAATTATCTTTGATAAGATGTCTATGCCACTTGTCTTAGTTTGAGTGGTCATTGATTCTACCTTTTGACCTTGTTGGCTGCTAAAATTATTATGTTTTATATTTTTCCACTCTTTACTTTGCCCATGTTTTGTCTCTTCCTTGCCTTCTCCTTTGCCTTGGATTCTTCTTTGCTTGTCTTTGACTTATTAGACCTTCAGGTTCTCAACAGTCTCTACTCCTTCTCAGGCCTTCATCTTTATTCTTTTCTCTGCGTACCAGGTTTTGACCCTTCACTCTTTATCTTATTTTCTTATAGTAATTACTTTATTTATATCTCTTCTTCTCCCTTAATTTGGTCTTCTCTTTGTTTGATTTGGGCATCAACTTTTAGGCTTCTACAATCGATGAATTTATTTGGATAAAATGTCCAAAGGAATTCCTTTAGATATTTTATCTATAAAAATTCTTGATAGGTTCCTCTCTTTGCCTTCCTTTGTTTTTGGCTCTTCAATGGCTTTTGTTTCCCAATTTCCTTTAAACTTTTTTCAAAGGAATTCCTTTGTTTTTTTTGGTTTGTTCAGCCTCCTCCTTTGTTTTGTGTTTTTTTCCATGTTTTCCTTCAAACAGAATGTCTGAAGGAATTCCTTCAAACATTTTATTTGAAGGAATTCTTTCTTTTGATTAATTATTTTCTCAAAGGGAACATGCCCTTTGGGGGCCTTTTGTATTTGTTCTTCACTTACTCCTGGTGTCCTTATCAAGGGCACTTGGCTTCCTAAATTACCCTTTAAGGAAATTGTAATGGTCTCTTTTCCTACCCAGGTGCCCTCTACAAGGGTTTCTTTCATCCAAAAGTGCCCTTTAGGATTTTTGAAATGGTTTTCATATTTCTCAATGTGCCCTCCATAAGGGGTTTTTCATTCAAAAGTGCACTTTAGGGTTTCTTCAATTGCCCTTCATAAAAGTGAAAGTCCACTTCCTTTTCTTGGTTTCCTTCGAAGAAATTCATTGCCTTGGTGAGCACGCTAGACCAAACTGGGTTCTTCAACGTAAACAACTCATGAATATTTCAAGTAAAAACACTTTGAAAACCTGATTCTTTCTTGATAGAACATTTTGGACTTCCTAGGAGCTTCTACTTTATGTTTCACATCGACTTCAGTTGATAAGGTAAATAAGTAAAGACACTTGGAAAACCTGATTTGGTCTATTAAAACCAAATCAGGTTTTGCCAGTGACTTTACTTATAAACATTTATAAGTAAAGATGATTACAAAGTTTGAATAACACTACAAGGACCAAATTGGGTTTATTAAGCAAATTGACATATGAAACTTTCATAAGTAAAGTCATTTGGAAAACCTGATTTGGTTTGTGAAGACCAAATCAAGTTTTGCAATTGGTGACTTGCTCTTTTTGCCTACCACTTTGATTGGCTTGTATCCAAATGAATTAGGGTCAAATATGCTTCCAACATATATGTATTCATATTGCTCTTGGAAGCTTGCCTCATGTTGTCCCTTCATGCTAGTGTATCTCACCAAGGAGTCAATGGTTGCTAGCTCATCACCATGGGGCTCATCTAACTCATAACCCTCTTGATATGCATAATGGATTGACTTGTTCCCTTTTACCTCAGTGAAGATCCTGTCAAACATATCTTCTACTTCATCATGGCTTTCTTGAAGAAGGTTGACTATATTGATGTTTTAAATGAGATCACATACTGCTCACTCATCCCATATAACATCACCCTCTTGCTCAAGGATCTCTTTTCAAATCTTTTATCAAGATAGATAAGCCTCTCCTTTTCTTACTAAAAAATAAGAGTCTCTAGTTGTTTAAAGACATGCTTCTGATCCTCTTCCAACTTGAGTCCTATGGCATGGTCATTCTCCTCATCAAAGAAATAAGGAAGTTCATCAAACAAGGGAGGAGAGAGCTCACCATGCTTACATTCCCCATCATTATTGACAAATAAAATTTGTCAACCTCTTCTTCATATTGTTGGAACATCCACATGTATGCAAGACCTACGTCATCTCCATTGCTGATGATGTCTTCAAAGGGAGCATCTATGATGATCTCATCCTCATTATCACTAATGATAGCATCTTGGGAAGCTATAAATTAGATCTTATTTTCTTCACTTACCTCTTTCAAAATAGGTTCCTCCTTAAGAAGGAATGGAGTGGATTGTCGATGGACAAACTCATGTGGAAGAGGAGGCAATCCTTGAGCTAGAATCAAATGATTTTATTCATTACATTTGGACAACACTTCATCTACATCAGATGTGGCTTGATATCTCTCTTGAAGGAGTGTAGATGGGGTGTGTTCAGACATAAGATCTTCTACTTGGTCCAAACCATCCACCACACCTTGGCTAAGGAACCTCATTTTGGACTTCAATGTTGTAATTTTCTTGGCTATATTCTATTGGAAGAGCCTTTCTTGGATATCATCATCATCATCATCATGAGTAGGATAAACTTCATATTTTTCAAGGCTTGAGCAAAACCTTTCTTCTCCTCCTTCCTACCCCATAATTCCATTGTTTCCTTCCAACTAATGACCTTGGGGCTAAAAATCTTCTCGTGAGAATAGGCATAAGCTTCATCATTTCCAAGGCCCTAAGCTGGTTCATGGTATTCCCTCCTTAAACTTGCAATCTTGACATCCTGTTGAAAGACTTGAGGAGGTTGAGGAAGACTAGGAAGAGATTTTTGATGCACAAGAAGAGTTTCTTGAAGAGAGGCATGATATTTATCAAAAGGCATATGATGACTCCCTTTAGAGGAAGATTCACAATCTAAGGAATTAATAAGGTTCATTTCCATGGGAGGCTATTCTCATGCCCTTTGGTGTTGAAAATATGGGTGCAAGGGATTAAGAGTAGGAGTGGTTAATGCATCAGATGAGCTAGAGTGAGCAAGTGTTATTTGGTAGAAAGGATTTGGTGCACAAGAGGGGGATTTATTTAGAATAGGAAAGGGCTGATTTGGAATGGGATAAGGCACACAAGGTTGATTACCTTGAATGAATAGACTCTTCCATTTTTATACTTCCTCATTCATGGATTTTAAGGCTTGAGCTTGCCTTAATAATCACTCCTCTTTATACATAAAAGCATGTGGATATCTATTATACTCCTCAAATTTGTTTATCTCCATCATTTTCTTATCAAACTCTAGCATTATCTCCCTTACACTGGTGAAGGGGAAATAGAAGAGATGCTTGAGGTGATTCCATGAACAACTTGAGCTTGGTTAAAACTATATGAAGTAACATAAGGCCCATGTTTCTTAGTAATGGGATTATACATACCAAAGTGATTTCTTGATGGCACTAAGACTACTTAACTAGTTGATTTAACTTAGAGTCACCATTGGTGTCAATGAAAAGCCTTCAAAGGCTAGTTGGTTGAAGAACACACCAAAGATTTTCAACTCTTTGGATAAAATACTTGTCCCATCAAGCATGCCAGAAACTATTGACATGGTGGATTGTACTGTCTGAAGGGAGGCTCAACTCTATTCATCCATGTGACACAATGGAGACATCCCTCTTACTATGGGTGGAAAACATGAGGGATAAATCTCTAGATTAGGGGATAGCTCCCCTTGATTCACCTTGAGGTGCTAGATCTCCTAATATTAATCATGGGGGGATGAAAAGGGAGAGAAATACTGAAATTAGAACCTAAACTAAAGTAGTGATGCACCAAAATGGCTGGTCTACTTATATTTGACATACACTTTACACTAAGAACAAGTTGATATAAAGTTCATTTTACATGATAAACTCTTCTACATCAGTGGTTTAATAGGGGTTCATATGGAGATATAGGGAGGAAAAACTACCAAAGGTGTTCTAAGACACACTATGGTAGCCTATTCACATGTGCCTATACTCTACTGTGGACACTTCTTGCTGACCTATAAAAGAAGAACTCATAATACACTAGACAAGTTGGAATCATTTTATGAAAGCATGAAATAAAATGACTTAACATAAGACAAAACCATATACATATGCAAAAGTATAAACTCAAATGGAGGTAAAAATGTTATGTCTTGATTCAAGGTAAATTCCTGCAGGGCTTCACCATACAAGTTGAGAGATATTTTTTCAAATGAGAAGTTAAAAATATATAGATAACTAGAAATAAGATAGCTGACAAATCAATGAATAGAAACCTATGCTGAGTCAAACACTTCTAAGATAAGAGACCATGTTGCTACCATATTCTTCAAACTATTTTTGGGAGAGCCATGTTGTAGATGTCTAAGTTACTGTCATTATTTTCCTAGGCATAAAAAAGCATGGGATACTCTTTCTAGCAACTGACAAATCCATTCCCAAGTTGTTGTGGCTAGACCATGCTCTCTTCAATGTTGGGTGCAACTAGCTATGCATTAATAGTGAAGTATGAAAACATGGGATGCTCTCCTCTATCATTTAAAAATAATCTATTTTATTGGTTTTTGGTAGATATATTTCACCAAATGTATTAATTTTCCTTGATGAGTTATCTATGCCACTTGTCTTGGTTTGAGTGGTCATTGATTCTACCTTTTGACCTTGTCAACTACTGGAACTATTTTTTGCTTTGTCTTTTTTTGCTCTTTACTTTTCTTGTGTTTTGTCTCTTCTTTGCCTTCTCCTTTGCCTTGGCTTCCTCTTGGCTTGTCTTTGACTTATCGGGCCTTTAGGTTCTCGGTGGTCTTTACTCCTTCTTGAGCCTTTGTCTTTGTTCTTTTCTCCACCTTCTAGGTTCTGACCCTCTCCCATTTTTTTTGTCACATATTCTTATTCTTCCTCACTCTTTATCTTATTTTATTCCAACACTTTCTTTCATTCTATCTCTTCTTCTCCCTTCCTTTGGCCTTCTCTTTGTTTGATTTGGGCATCAACTTTTGGTCTTCTACAATTGATGAATTTCTTTGGATAAAATGTCTGAAGGAATCCCTTCAGATATTTTATTTGAAGGAATTCTCAATTGGTTCCTCTCTTTGCATTCCTTTATCTTTGGCTTTTAGTGGCCTTTGTTTCTTAATTTCCTTCAAACTTTTATTTGAAGTAATTCCTTCATGCTTTTTGGTTTGTTTGGCCTCCTCCTTTATTTTAGGATTTTTGCAACATTTTTCTTTAGACAAGATGTTTGAAGGAATTCCTTTGGACATTTTGTCTGAAGGAATTCTTTCTTTTGATTTCTTATTTTCTCTAAGGACATGTGCCCTTCAAGCCTTTTGTCTTCATTTTTCACTTACTCTTGATGCCCTCAGCAAGGGCACTTGGATTCCCAAATTACACTCTAGGTAAATTGCAATGGTCTCTTTTCCTTCCCAAGTGCCCTCTGTAAGGGTTTCTTTCATCCAAAAGTGCCCTTCAGGATTTTTGAAATGGTCTTCATCTTTCTCAAGGTGCCCTCCATAAGGGTTTCTTTCATCCAAAAGTTCCCTTTAGGCTTTCTTCAATTGTCGTTTAGAAAAGTGAAATTCCACTTCCTTTGTTTGGTGTCCTCTGAATAAATTCATTGTCTTGGCGAGCATGCTAGACCAAACTGGGTTCTTCAACATAAACAACTCATGAATCTTTCAAGTAAAAGCACTTTTAAAACCTTATTCCTTCGTGATAGACCATTTGGACTTCTTAAGAGCTTCTACTTTAGGTTTCACATCGACTTTAGCTAATAAGGCAAATAAGTAAAGACACTTGGAAAACTTGATTTGGTCTATTAAGACCAAATCAAGTTTTGTAAGTGACTTTACTTATAAAACTTTATAAGTAAAGACACTTACAAATTCTAAATAACACTACAAGGACCAAATCATGTTTATTAAGTAACTTGAATAATGAAAATTTCACAAGTAAATTCATTTGGAAAACCTGATTTGGTTTGTGCAAACCAAATCGGGTTTTACAAGTGACTTAGCTTATGGAAATTTCATAAATTAAGTCATTTGTAAAACCTAAAATGCACTACTATAGGTAAAGTAACTACACTTGACAAACCCAAAATGCACTTGGCTAAGCAAAATGACAAAACACTTGGATTTGTCATGGAATAGGTCTGATAGGGGGTATTTTTCACAAGGTAGCTGAGGGATGACTTAGCCAAATCATGGATGTGAAAGAATCTTTGCAAAGAAAAAAGAGGGGGTGCCTAATTTTAGCCTGTAGTACCAAAAATTGGTCAACAATTACTCTCAGCTCCCACACCCTTGATAAGCATGTCAATACCCAATTTACCCATTCAAATACCCATCTCTTTCATTCCATTAGTAACCCAAGATGCCAACTAAGAGGTGGAGATAGAAGGACCCACTAATAAAACTATGGCTTCTCAACCCACAGAGGGGAAAGAGATACCTAAATAATTAGTTAAGGATTCAGTTGCAACATCAGTAAAAGATATAACACTTATCATAGTAACCATCAGTGTACCAACTTTAGCTACATATTGACATATGATAGTGCCAGACTCATAGGATACCACCCCAAGCTGGCTAGCACAATCAGTAATGAATAAGTGGAAACAAATGGTGTCACCAAGCACATTATACTTTGGTCTATTGGAGGCATCCAAAAGATTCCTAAAACCATATCCATGATATCATATGATTCATTATGGGAGAGATATGTGGAAATTATAGTCCCCCCACCAAACAAATAAAAAGAAGATCTAGTGCTAGAGGATTATCAAATATCCAAAGTGCACCTAGGTCATCCTACAAGAGAAGGACTAAAACATGATGTTCACACAAGTATTAGCTCTCTTTTTTAGAAGATGGATAGTGGCAAGGTCACAATAGATTAATTAAATAATAAATTTGAGTAATTGAAAACTACTTTGAAGAAGTTTATAGAGCCAGTAGCCCAACCATCTCAATCTCTTGCTTAGTACCTTGACAACAAAACACTTGAAGTAGTGAAAGAGATTAGTAGTATGGGAAGGACCATAAAATACTAGGCTGAGGAGCTTATCATGAAAGGAAATAGAGTAATAGATATAGCAATGGAATATTACAAGACTCTAAAATATGATGAGACATCCTTGAAAATAAAAATAAGTAAATATGAGGAAGAGATTGAAAGGTTGAACCTATTCTTCCCAAAATTGCATGTTGTTGATATGATTGAGACTAACATCCTCATTTTAAAGAATATATTAAAAAGTGATGTAGATCATGAGAAGCTAGGTAGGGCATCCCATTTTAAAATTAGGATACCGATTGAGAGTATTAATAAGGCCAAGGCTACATGTGATAAGGCCATATATACAATATATGACATTGAGGATGTAGACACCAACATCGTGTTGACCCCCCTTGGTCCCCTTCTAAACATCAACACTCCTAACCCACACTTACACACCTTATTAATTTAAAATAAACTATTTATTTTAAATTAATGACCTCACCTAGACACCTCACTCTGGACACCTCACCCTAAGCCCTTTTCTTACCCTATGAATCACCCTAAGACTAAGTCCTCCACATCTTAACTACCCATGACCTATTCTCACCCCCTCTTAACTCCCTAACTAACTTCCACACCTCATAAACCTGTGTTTTAACCATTCCCCAATGGAAAAAACACTTGGCGGGTGGAGAAACGGGCAAAGAGCTAAAAATAGCCCTTTTACCAATTCTTTCTCCACCGACGTCGGTCAATAATCGGCTGATGCTGAAGGGATCACCGACGTCGGTTACATAACACGAGCTCTAACATTGAGCTGCCCCCAACTTCTGATAGATGGATGCGCACACTCTAACCTCGAGCTCTAAAATTTGACTATCTTTTCTTAGCTATCAAAGTTCTGCACAAGTGATTCCAAAGATTGGATTGAAACATTGTATGAGGACCTCAACATCAGCCAAAATAGGAACAGGCATTCTGACACCTCTAGTTCTTCACCTAAAAGAGCTAAGTATTTTGGTTCTCAATTTAGTATTTTAGAATACATGATTAGTTAGTTTCTATTTGTTATTTCTAAATACTATTGAGCTACCTCTCGACCTCTTTCGTGGAGAGGCTGAAAAGCCTTCCCCTTATTCTTACCCTCTCTTCACACCTATCCTCTACCTCACCCTTCCTCAAACCTCAGTAACCTTCTCATAACCTTGCACAAACCTCCAAACTTTCAAAAACTCTTCTATCCACCATAGAAATACCCTGAAACCCATCCAAGGCTAATTTCCCTGATTGACATCGTCAACATCCCCTACCGACATCGGCATTCCTACCGACGTTAGCACCATCCATAGACCAACCTCGGTATAACTACCGATGTCAGTGACTGTGACATACAGACTACAAAGAAATAGGTACACACTATCTATTTTCCTCTTTGTTAGTCATTTTTCATTTCTTTATTTATGACACTTTTACTTATAAACAGTGGATTATCATCCCTCAAGGAGCTTTACGCTTCCGAGACTGAGTGCGTAGCTTGGTAGTCCACCATATCATCTTCTAACATCTTCTTTGTTCAAGTCTCTTTCTTATTGCAGGTTTTTCCTCCATAGCCAAAGAGGAGCTCCCACAACGCTTGGATACTGTGCGTAACTTAATCCAGGTAACAATCAAACCCCAAACCTTTAAGTTTAGTTTCTTCCTTTCTTGAATGTAATTAGCAAAAAGTTAGAGAAACATTCTGGCATGCCAGGTGGGACCCCTGGAGTTTTCTTTGGGTTCACTCTTCTTTAAAAAAAAAATCAAATTTTCATATAGGTGCATTAGAAAATTATTCTCTTCTTGCATCCTTTCTTCTATCTTTTTGTCTCAAAAAGAGAAATCATAAGCAAAAGTTAAAAAGAACATCTCCTTTTTCTTCTTACATGCATCATAGAGTAGTGAAAAAAATCATGCTCTTTACCCTTTCTCCATTTGTGTGCATTTGAACAACATATTTCAATTTGGGTTTAAAAAAAACTATTGCATTTCATTCTTGCTTGAATTCATACTTAGCCCACTTAGTAATTAAAGCATTATGAATAAATCATAGTGCACAAATGTTACACAACCAAACCATAATCACATCAAATTAAACACTTAAACTTACTTGAGACAAGGCCCGTCTAGGATTTCATCACCTAGTGGATACCTTACCCCACCTGGCGATCCTACTTGGACTTCACTACCAAGAGGAGGACCGACCCTGTTCTCTGGCAAAGTATAAACTATAGGCAAGGTATATATTGGCCAGGCGGCCCAGCTTGGCTCTACATTCATGAAGTGAAGGAAGCAAGCCCTAGCACTAGGCCACATACTGAAGCTAACACAGATCTTTGAGCACCAAAACATAACCTGTAACCAGCCATAGACTTCTTCTCTAGGACCCGTTCTACAAGCCCAACTCCCAACACATTCTATTAAGGCATAAGCCACCACGACTCTAAGATTTATTCTTAGGAATCTAATGCTTTAGAGGTTGTTTCCCTAATCATCTATTCCATTATTTTTATCTGATTATTTGAGCTGGTGAGGTTGCATTATTTTAAAGTTTAAAAACAACTCAGAACTTCTCCTTCTTCCAAAACTATCAGTTTTTTGTGTTTTTAGAATTACACAGAAACTGACATCAATTTCTCCACGGACATTGGCAACATTTTTCTAATTGATATCAGTTAAACAACTGAAATCAGTCACTGTCAACAAATTTTCTTTCCAAAATAGCAAGCTTAAAATCTAACTTTCTTGCTGTTAAGCACAAATTTTGGTTTTTTGAAACTAAAACACATAGTTTTTGGAACCTGAATCCATTTTGCCTTGGATGGTTTCAACACGCAGTCAAGCCAAATCTCTTGTTGACCATGCAAGTCAACAACCACTCCCACCTTTACCCTTCATACCAAGTCATCTAATGGAGTATACTTCAGACACTGAGTGTACTCCTATCCAACCTACCCCTGATCAACCTCCTATTGTTCCCGAAGGGGATCAAGCTTTTGAGAGATTCCTTGACTACAACGTCAAGGCTCTCTAACATTATCTCACTAGAAGCCAAATGCGAGACCCTTTAGGTAATCCTATTTATGGGATGCTAACTTCTTTGGTTGAAGCGGCAATGATATCAATAGCATCCGCTACCCAACCTATAGTCACTCAGGCCACTGCCTCGACCAGTAACCCAACCATGGCCAATGTTCAAGATTTGGCCTCCCCTTCTATTTTTGGACTTACCTCCATTGGGGTTTCCGTACCCCCTCAACCACAAACAATTCAACCAAGTTTGACACATTTATAGAACTTGATTATCTCTATCCCACCCACTCTTGCTCCTATAAATATGAGAGTAACTACCTATCCTTTAACTAGTGTCATTGCCACTTAACCACCCTTGATGGCATCTAGTCAAGTTGTGCCCTCTAACTTTATGGCACAAGCCCCCTTGGCTTCGACATCAATCCCTATGACAAACTACCAATATGTTGCACCTACACAAATACAACCAAGTACGTCATACCCCCCTCCCAACACCTTCTAGGTACCCTATAACTTAGGGGGTGCCCCTCTTGCTAATCCATCTACCGATCTAATTAAGATGTTGATGGATAAGATGTCCAACCTTGAGACATCTATTTCAGGTTCAAAGAGTGTTCTTTCATATGAACAAATCTGTAATGAACCTATCCACCCTTTAGTTCCTATTTGACTATACCCTAGCTAGTGGGAACTCCCAAAATTTACTCATTTTTAGAGTAAAGAGGACCCACAACAACATCTACAAGCGTTTAGACACACTTGCTACCTCATAGCACGTGATGATGTGTTATTACTTTACACATTCCCCATGTCACTTTTTGGCACCACCCTTGACTGGTATAGCTCCATTACTAGTCATTCTCTCTTCACTTTCACTCAACTCACTCAGTTATTCCTTGACCACTTCTCAATCAACATCACCAAGAAGGTCTCCATCACAGACCTGTATTCTATTAGACAATTTGACGATGAATCAATAGCAGACTTCGTCACTCGTTGGAGAGGTTTGATCAACCAACTCTCCTTTTCACTACCTCAACCTGAGCTCATTGAGCTCTTTTCAAGAGCATGTGCCAAGCACATCTCATCCACTTTGTGGGTTCAAACTTTTCGCACATTCAATGAAGCTTTCACCATGGCCTGAAAGCTTGAACTTTGCACAGTCGAA
The DNA here is from genome assembly GCA_037957365.1 of Torreya grandis. Lineage (NCBI taxonomy): Eukaryota > Viridiplantae > Streptophyta > Pinopsida > Cupressales > Taxaceae > Torreya > Torreya grandis. The sequence goes on along the minus strand of JARHVA010000089.1, from coordinate 1,865,073 downwards.
GAAGATACGGTCAAATTGCGTAGCAAAAATACAAACACAAAATACAATGACCCTTCTTCTTCCAAACCTTCTTCTTCCCACTCCAATTCTAAGGGATCGACAAATGTTGTGGTCCTTAGGTCATCATCTTCTACCACAACCAATCAATCTGAGCCCTCCACTTCACAATACATCACTAGAAAATTCCAACAACGGTATATACAGTGTCAATACACTCTAATAAGAGAATCATACACTTTTGTATTGGATAAACTAGTAAAGCAGGGAGTCTTTAACCTCCCTCAAATCTGACCTATTCAATTTGACCCCTCACGAGCCACCCCCACATGGTATAGGGAAAATGACTTTTGTAATTATCACCGTGTCAAGGGTCATGACATGGACAATTGCAAAACCCTCAAAAATGTTGTTCGAGACATGTTAGACAAAGGGGACCTTATTTTGGATAACCCTAATGCACTGGCCAACCAAAATATGGATGTCTTTAGGCAACCATTTCCTAACCATCCCCCAAGCCAAAACAATGTTCAGACCATGGCCGATGACCTTTAAGAATGCAATATACACACGGTCGACATGGTCTCTCCTTCCATTTCTAACCAACCTCTCCCATAATTTGAAGAGGTTGGTCAACCCATTTCTCCACCATAGGTAGAAGAGCCTATTCTACCCATATCACCCCCATGACATCAAACACCTCCTCCACACATATTTCTACCTCGTGAGGAACCCATATTACCTCTTCCTCTTGCCCCAACCTTCCCTCTTCTTCTACCATTGGAAGAAGTTAACATTCATACCCCACACCCTCATGTAGAAGGGGCCATAATCCCTCTACTTCACCCTTTAGAGGAGTCTTCCTCTACTATTTGTCCTCCACCGATGGAGGATAGTCCTCCATCCACCCCGCTTTCACATGTAGGAGAGTCTACTTTGACCTCTCCCATGTTGGAGGATGCTTTGACAGTACCAACACCACTAGCCCCACCCTCATCCTTCTTATTACCAATGGAGGATCATACTTTCCACACTCCTAAACCACACGTGGAAGGCATGATTATCCATGCACTCTATCCTCTCGAAGAGCCACATTCTCCAATCCCTTCTCCACCAAGAGAAGAACTTGCCACCTCACCCACTTCAGTCGAGGAAGATCTGGTGATGGTTCTCTCTCACCTTTGGCCTGAGATCACTATGTCCAACACATTTTTGCTCTTTCAACCACCCAAATCCTCTAAAAGACCAACTATAAGACCTCATGTGACATCATCTAAACCCTTCTCTCGATTGGCAAAAAACTTAGGATTTCTCCATTCTAGGAATCTAGAACATGAGGTGTTATGGGAGTGACTTAAGGCTCCTTATCTTACACATTCTACTTTGCCTTACACTACTAATCCTTCTGTGACAATTCACCCCAAAGTCTCTGATGAGGATCGGGCTTCCATTTCTAAATCATCAAGAGCTCAGCCTTCCACGTCTGAACCCAAACCCTCATAGGCATCCACCACACCGAAACAGATTACATCTCTTGGTGTTCACCCTATATCAAACCTCACTCATCCACAAGTGAAGGTAGATTTGAACCTTTCCCCACACAGTAGTGGTCCTCGCACCAAACTAAAGAAGGCTGCTAAACCACGTTGGAGAACTCCTCCCCCACCTTCACCATTGCCCTCTATCTTGGGTCCACATCCTTCCACTTTAACAAGAGTGCTCCCCATTCCAACACCTCATAAAGGCAAACTACCTCCATTACTCCCTTTACCCATCAAACATATATTTCCTCCAAAAAATTTGACACCTCTCACCAAGAAAGTGCCATCTATACGTGTGGCCACACCACCAACCAAAAAGGTGGTACAAAAAACTCCTACAACTCCTAAACAAAATTTGTCAACTCCTACTGCAACAACGAGCACATACCCATCAGTGGGTTCTTATGCTTCACAATTATGCCAATTGTTGTAGTCTTCTAGCATCGTTCTCCCACCCATTAAGCCATATCAACCTCTCGAATCAAAACCATCTTGGTTCGATGACACTAAAATCTGTGCATATCATCGCACACCTAGACATGATACTGAGCGTTGTTGTGCTCTTAAGGTTGTCATTTGCCAACACTTGGAAAAAGATACCTTTCTCATTAAGGATCCTCTTGACTACCCTTTCAACAAACCACTGACACCATCCCATGCCTCCCAAACCTCCTCACCTAAATTGGGATCCCAATGTAAGATTATGGTCCCTCTACCACTTTCTCCCCCTTTATTCAAAATCAACACTGTTAATGTGGCCACTAGGTCCCAAACTCTAAAGAATAAAGGAAAAGAGCATGTTTCTACCCCTTTGACATATCCATTTGCCAAGCCCTCTCAATGACCAAAACCAATGATTTCTATCTTGGGCATATCTCAACCAACATCTTTTGGGACAATTCATGACTCCATGGTAAAACAACTTCACCAAACCTCTGTGAAGATGTCTTTGTATAATCTAATACAAAGCTCTCCACAATATCACCAAGCCTTGATTAAAGCCTTACAGGCAGTGGAGGTCCAAATTAAAGACCCCCAACCATTGGCTGCTTTAGTCAAGTTTTTACCCACCATTGCCTCCATCACCTTCAGTAATTTTGAGATTCTAGACTACAACTTGGAAGATCAGGACCTCGCCCTCTAAAAACTAAGCCTATTAGGCAAAAGCTTCGCAAGATGCATCCTCACATCACACTCCTTGTCAAAGAGGAGCTTCAACATCTTCTCTATGTCTTATTTATCCAACCCATTGATTATCAGCAATGGGTGTCAAACATTGTCCCTATCACAAAAGCCACAGGGGGAATTCAACTTTGTACTGACTATCGCGACCTCAACCTAGCTTGCCCAAAGGATGACTTTCATTTGCCAAGCATCAACCAAAATGTGCCTACAACAAAAATTTGAAAGAGTGAGATTTCAAAATCGAAGATCTTGTCCTTAAATAAAACCAACACGTAACCAATATGGAAAGAAGCAAATGAGGCAAGTTTGCTCCTAATTGGCTCAGACCTTACATAATAATGCACAAATATGGATCAGGGACTTATCGTCTATCTTCTCTCGAAGGCTGGCCAAAACGTGAGCCCCTTAATGACTTACATCTATGACCATTCTATTGTTAATCAAGTAATCATTCACTTGATGTTTAACTTGAGCTCGTCCCTTGAGCAACCCCTATCATCCTCATTCCTATTCCTTCCAACCCTTTTTTTAAGCATTAATGCTTTGTCCTAATAAAAGGGAAACCCCTAAACCTCTATAGTCTAGTCCATGACTAAAAGTTTAGTCAACTAAAAAAATATAAAACTGGGATGCCTAAAAAAATATTAAAAGGTCATAAACTATAAATGTAGACTGCTCCCTCGAAGGACAGCTACATTATTGCTATAATTAATAGACTGCTCCCTTAAAGGACAACTATCCAAACATACAAAGCAAACTGTAGATCATTCCCTCGAAGGATGGCTATGCCCAAATTTTGCTACTAAAATAACACCCTTTCAAAAGATTCTCACATTGATTAGCTTCACATGACCACAAAACAAAACAACATCCCCAAGTAGACTTCCCATATTGATCAGTCTACAAAAAAAAAATTGATTGACAAACTATTAAGTCATGGACTTGCCTATAGTCATTCTCAGGGTCACCTATAAAAGGGGCAAATTTATCCCTGCTAAAAAGGGTTATGCTATCCTGACATATCACATAATCACACCTATTACCCCAAAATACCCAAGGGATTTTGAGCTCACTTAACGTCAAGTGATTAGGGTACTTCTCTAACACAAACCAATGGTCAAACAATGCAATGCATGCACGGGGATTTTGTTTGCAAAAACCCTATTTATGCTATCATTATGGTCCTTGTTAATGAAAGAGCAATGCACCTTTCACTTCTTACACACCTTTGTCACATGCCAATACAACCCAAACATTTTCTAACCACTAACATAACATCATGATTTATTTAATGCAAATACCAATTTGTGTTATGTAAATTATCATAGACCATTCACATTAGTTTCTATGAAAAATAATACACATGGAAACTATCAACCAAACACAAATTATGTCAAGCATATACCATCACCAATATGGAAACCTGTTGAAGCATAAATAAACTCATTTCATTTTTAGCATACACCATCACGAATATGGAAAATTGCTAAGGATGAAAAACCACATAACCTATGTTACAACATACACCATCACACAATATGGAAAAGGCTATAACATCATCATATACTCATCATTTCAAACATAACCAAAACAAATATTAGCCTCTTTGAATCTTCTTCCCTTTTGGGGAGAACTAAATTGGCCTGAGGCCCTTAAAATAGGGGCTATGTAGGCAGCACTCAGTTGACATGGGGTCTTCTGAGGTTAGCTCAGCCATTCGTTCATTCATCTACCTGATGGACCAACCATATAACCTTTAACCATGACTTAACCTAGTCAAACCCAATCCATAACCTATCCTCTTCTTTCCTTTTGGGGAGAACTACATTGGCCTGAGGCCCTTAAAATAGGGGCTATGTAGGCAGCACTTAGTTGACATAGGGTCTTCTGAGGTTAGCTCGGCCATTCATTCATTCGTCTACCTAATGGACCAACCATATAACCTTTAACCATGACTTAACCTAGTCAAACCCAATCCATAACCTACCCTCTTCTTCCCTTTTGGGGAGAACTACATTAGCCTGAGGCCCTTAAAATAGAGGCTATGTAGGCAGCACTTAGTTGACATGGGGTCTTTTGAGGTTAGCTCAGCCATTCATTCATTTGTCTACCTGATGGACCAACCATATAACCTTTAACCATGACTTAACCTAGTCAAACCCAATCCATGAGGTTAGCTCGGCCATTCATTCTTACCCTCTCTTCACACCTATCCTCTACCTCACCCTTCCTCAAACCTCAGTAACCTTCTCATAACCTTACACAAACCTCCAAACTTTCAGAAACTCTTCTGTCCACCATAGAAATACCCTAAAACCCATCCAAGGCCAATTTCCCTGACCAACATTGTCAACAGCCCCTACTGACATCGGCATTCCTATCGACGTCGACACCATCCACAGACTGACCTCGACAGAACTACCAATGTCAGTGATTGTGACATACATACTGTAAAGAAATAGGTACGCACTATCTATTTTCCTCTTTGTTAGTCATTTGTCATTTCTTTATTTATGACACTTTTACTTATAAACAATGGACTATCATCCCTCAAGGAGCTTTACGCTTCCAGGACCGAGCGCGTAGCTTGGCAGTCCACCATATCATCTTCTAACATCTTCTTTGTTCAAGTCTCTTTCTTATTGTAGGTGTTTTCTCCACAGCCAAAGAGGAGCTCCCACAATTCTTGGATACAGTGTGCAACTTAATCCAGGTAACAATCAAACCCCAAACCTTTAACTTTAGTTTCTTCCTTTCTTGAATGTAATTAGCAAAAACTTAGAGAAACAGAGGATTTGCTTAATAGATTATCATGTGAAGCAATAAATCATCAATATCAAATCCTTTCAGTTCAGGAGGTTTAGGATAAGTTCAAAGGAGTGGTCAAGAGAGAGTCAACATAGGATACAATGTTCAACTTGAGTTCCACCCATCAATTTATTAGGTATCATAATACACTAGATCAGATGGGGAAAGACACTCAAGTATATAGGGATGCATCTAGAGAACTCTCTGAAATAATGGTTGAATGTGAGATAAGTAACCTATATTCACTTAGTCTTGATGAAGATTTCCTCCAAGGTATCTTAAAAAGCTTTTATGCTTACATTTCAAAAATACAATCAACTAAGGACAATGAATTTTTAGAGGTCATGGTTATAGACTAATTATTTCAATTAATTGTAAAAATACATTCTATAAATTACATTTCTTTGTTGTGAGAGATATTGTAAAACTACAGGTTTCAAATTTCAACTATCATTTTGGTAGCTCTTTTAGAGAAAAGGCCATTTGTAATTTTCAAGTATCTTTTTGACAGGCTTTAAGCTATAAAAGTGAAACTTGTAAATTCTTGCAAAAAATCATGTTGTAATTTACACTTTCCATTTTTTCAAAGTTGGATGACTTAAAAAGTTGTAAATTCTCAACCAAAAAATACAAATTAGGTTTTGTAATTTATAACCTAAAATACCTAAAATATTTCAGCTTAACTAAGTGTTACTTCATTTTAGCACCTCATTCCTTGGAAAAGATAACAACAACTAAACTCAAATAAAGGAAATGTTTGCATGAAGTTCTAAGATTTTCTTTCTATTCAATTGGACATAGGGTTTTGATAACTCCCACTCTTTCAATAGAGTATTTTTTATAAATATGGGTACCTAAGTGTAGCCCATATATCTTTTTGTTGTATAAATTATTTTCCATTTTGAATAATTCATCTACATGTTATAACCTAGATAATGATAATAGATTGAAGTTTTTCCTTCTTTGTGTGTGTCTTCTTTGTGTATGCATGGCTATTTGTAAATTTTGAGAATGTTTTGATTCTTTTTTTAGTCACATAAATTAATTTATGGTATTAATTAGGCCCTTTTGAAAAGTTATTGATAACAAATAAAAAAAAGTATTTCTTATTTGATAAAGATTTTATATTACATTTGATCTCACATTTGTGAAAGATTGTGATTTAAAAAACTTAGCATATTAAACATTTTATTGTGTTAATAAAAACCAAGCATTAATTTACTTTATAATCATTTGGTACAATCACCATTTTCCAATTTTATAAATTCATTTCCAAAACTCTTTTCCTCATAAGTCAAACCATAGTTAGGAGTGAGATCATTAAGAAGTATTTTCAAGTGAACTGGTAATATATCAGTTATACCAAACTTAGTAAAAGGAATCCAACCTTTTATAAAGGTTAAAATCAATTCCCCAAGGTCCCATAGCTTTTAATTGATCCCATTATGTCATTAGATTTCCCACAGTTTGTAATTGATACTACACAACACACTACCACATAAAGACGGGTGTAAAATCTAAGTGATAGCACAACCAAAAATATTTCGTGCAAATATTCCTCACAACAAACTAAATAAAGAACTCCCAAATCAATCTTAACTCCTATGTGAGTATGAACATGACTAGAAACAAAATTGGTTTGGTAAAAACCCAAACCACTAGCTAGTGTGAACATGTCCACTCCAACATTTTTGAAGGTGGGTATTGATTGTCGTTTGTAGGGTTTTTTTTCTTGGCTTGGTTGGTGACACCATCAGTAGTAACATTCATATTGTGGTTTAAGATATTGGGACTTGGTTTTTCATGTTATTTGGGATTTGTTTCATATTTTATGATCCCCCATTATTTTGAGTGACAATATGTATATTAGTTCCATAGATTCACTATTCACTATCAATGACTGCTTGGTCATTGCAAAGTGAACTTTCAAGGGCCTCCTTATATGATCAATATGGGAAATTTTAGACATATCCCCTCATTTATGGGTTAAGGGAATAGAGGAAAATATTGCATAACTCTTGTTGGTCCATGTTTGATGCACTAACAAAGGAATATAGGAACTACCACCAACTTTTGATAAAATGGGAAGCTAATTCATTATATTCTTGATTGATATGCAATAACTCTTGTATGATAGTATTTAGGAGTTTTTCATGTAAAAATATTTGACAAACTCAGCCATGAGCTAACAAAAATAATGTATGGACCCTTTGGGGAGGAAATAATACCATTCAAGGGCTATCCTTTTGAGTGTCTTTGGGAAGATATTTGCTACAACCCCATCCCAATGTAGGATCTCCCTAACCAATATGTCATAGGATTTTATGTGTGCATTGTGATATCCTTCCCCTTTGAATTTGGGGAGATATAGTAGGGTATGTGTGATTAAAAAATCCCTATATACTAGCATCAAGAGGTTCTTTAAGATATTTGACATGGGTTCCCATGTTAAAATATATCACCATTGTGGTGACATCGATAGGAGAAGGTAGGGTAACATACAGTTTGGCTCGATAGCTACTAGGAGGTGTGTATGAAAATTTATAGGGTAGTATGGAGTAAGCTAGGGAATGATTGTCTGGTTGAGTGGACTTTGAATACATATGGAAGTATGAGGGGACACTATGAGATGCAAAAGGTATCATACCTTGTTATGGAAAAGTGTACAAGGTTTGTTTCAATGGTATTTGGGCCATATGTGTGTGGCCTATAGTGATGTGGGTTGAGACATATCCCATCTATGGAGGGTGACCATATGTGGGAGGCATATAAAATAAAATCATAGGAAATGATAGATTGTTTACTACTACATTGTTTAGTAATGGTGTTGTGTATGTGTATAAACCTTCTATTAAAGTTTGAGTGGGTAGTTGGTAAGATAATAAACTTTTGAGAAATTGGGGTTGGGAATCATATGGGTGATAATGTCTCATCAAGGTTGATGATAAACATGGTTTTGTTATGATATTTACCCCAATTATGGTAGGCGCAAGTAAGTTTGTTGTTATGATGTATGGTGAGTTGGCATAAGGAGATTTTGTCTTTTCCCTTGGCTTAAAGTTCATTGATTATTTTTTAGGTCATATATATGACCCACTAGGGTGTTAATGAGTTGATTTGGCCATGTGCTAGTATTAGGGCCCTAGGGCTCTAGTGTAGGAAGGTTAAATTCTTGAGATGAGGCCATATGGGGGGTTTAATTTGGGATAAGATCATTGATATTAGTGTTGGTAATGGTTTTTAGTGAGTTGGAGGCATCTTGATTCTTATAGGGAGGATGCATAATGGATCACATGTGATTGACCTCATCCTCTAAATTATGGATTCTTCCTAAATAATGATCATATTTAGATATGCTCTTCATGTCTAATTTTTTCAAGTTGATATATGTCTTAGTGGCCAAGAGAGGAGTGATTGGGCCTCCATTTTTAAGATTCATGGTGTTGGAGTCAAGTTTGTTGTATGTTGTTTCTAATACATCATATATCTCTTGAATGATAACTTGACTCCTTACTTGAATGTTAGAAAGTGAGTAATCATATGATTGGTGTTCTACATTGGCATCAAAGGTTGAGTTGTTCAAATCATCAATGATGGTTTTCTAGAGCTAAATTGGCTTCTCTTATATCCCTCTAAGTCAAGAGATATATCAAAGTCCTATCTAGACATATTCTTGGGGTATATGGATACCCATAAAATAAATATAAGGAGAGAAGATGGAGAAATTAAAAATTATGGAGAAGAAAAAATGAAAAAGAGGATATGAAAAGTATGCATTCCTTCATGTTAGGTTCACCAATTTGTATGCACAAAAATTATCACACACTAATCAATGCACTCAATTCCTCAAGGTCTAGTTGAGGTAGTCAATTTATTAAAAGGACTAGGGTTTTCTTTGGTTTTTGAGTATAATGGGATTCAAGATAGGTGGTGGTAATGGATTTTCATGATGGAACCAAAATCCCTCAACAACATCTTGATGCTAACTGAGAGTGTTGAACTATGTGGAGATAGAGATCTAAGGCCCTTTGGTTTATGATATCAAAATGATTCATAGTTTTTTGTCAATGTTAGGCTCATATAAATGAGGGAGATTGGGTTGAATAACTTGTGGGAGAAGATGTACTCTATCAGGTTGATTTTGCCTAGCCAATGTCATCCACTGAGTGTTAATGATATAAGACAAGGCTAGACCTAAGGATAAAAGGAATGGGATGGATGGGTGACTAATATTGGATAAAATTGTGTTTACATTTCCTGTTCTATGGGAGAACAATGATTGGTATATCAAGGATGCACTTTTGTTATTATAAAGTGGATAAGGACTCTACAATAAGGTGGGGTATTGGAATGGATCAAAAGACCTCACCTCTTACCTCAATACTAATGTCAAACTATGTGATAATGTTGGAACTAGGTGCTCTAATTATAGTAAATAGTTTGTCTTAGACAAGATCTAGTGTCTCAAGAAGGGTAATCCAAAAGAGACTAGGTAGAAGCCAAGGAAAAGCATATGATTTTGTTCAATCAATGGCTTACAAAGTATGCTTACTGAAATGTTGAAGCAAGTATTTGATATGTATTACTTGTGTGAATTACAATGATTTTTATGTGATTTGATTTCTTTCATGAATGGCAAGGCTTTTTTTTTGTTTGCTTATGTGAATGACAAGGCTTGGGTTGTTGATTATTTTTAGGATTTTCTAGGTTTTTAACAAATGAATGCTATCTAAAAACAAATTGAGGAAAGTAAAGAATAACATAAATGAAAACAAAAGAAATCAAAACTCTTTTTTCTTATCCTTTTCAATATTTTTGATGCATACAAATGAGAGAGGGAATAAACTTATACTATTATGCAAGATGTTGAATTCTTCTAGATCTATTTTCATGCAAACTAGATGTAATGTTTTTATTTAATTTTTATTAGTTTTTGTAACATGGACCAAATGAATGATTTAAATATATTGTGCACAATTAATATGATAAGATATCTAATCCAAAATAACATCAATGAAATAATTTTTAATAACTTTCCTTGTAATCAAACTAGTTTTGTATTTTCAACCCTTGTAACCTGCTATAAATAATATTTTTATAATGAATTTTTAGGATGAAAACAAAAGATATAAGTTATAATTTGAAGTTTTGAAAGAGATAAATGAAAATAATCTTAATCCTTTAAAATAAATAAAATCATATTTCCAAAATGTTCATATATTCACCTATGTTTGTCTATGTTCATGTCTTTACCCACATGATTTTTTTAAGTGCAAGAAGTTTGTCTAGATATTGAATGAAGAAATTTTGTCTTGGATAGAAATGTATTGAAGATTTACTAAGATCTATTTTTGGATTTATTGACAAGATGTGTTGTTAATTTTAAAGGAAGCTAATCTATTGAATGCAAGCATAAATCAAAACTAATTATGTTTTTGGTAGCAAATATAAATCAAAGAGGTAGATCTATTTCACTATCAAATTTGATTATTTTCTCTTTTAAATGGGAAATTAATTAAACATAATAATAAAATATATTAAATATAATATAATAAAAAAATAATAATATAAATCAAAATAACCCCATATTGATTCTTGATTAAATCAATTGAAGTACAAGTATCGTGTTGATAAAAGAATCCTCAACAAGATATCTCTATATGCTCTTATGTGAATTCAGGAAACTCTCTAGCTGAGGGATGCACAAACTCTAGATAAAAATAGAAAGGGGGAGAAGACACAATCCATAAAAATAATAATAGTTCAACTAAGGTTCACTAATGTCTTGTCTTATAAAGTATGTGTTGCTCTCACCAATGACACTTATTCCTTTACAACTGTGTAGTCGACTCAAAAATTCTAGGGGATGAATCTCCTAGTAATTTTAGCTAGGTTGTGGCTAAAACTCCTTCTTGATAAAAATATATAATGGTAATTTTTGGATCTGAAACTAGACATAAATTGGCCTTCTTGAAGGATATGAATGGGGTTTAAATGGGAGATTTCAACTAAGTGTAATAGTGACTTCAACTTGAGATGAATTGAATAAGGATCAAATTAGAAGAGTGAGTGAGTTGGGCATGATTGGAAGTGAACACAAGGTGATGAAAACAAGAATTTTTATGCTAGTTGTGCAAAACATGTGAAAATTGGAGTCATAAGAGATAATTTTGGAAAATATTCCCATTGTGATGGAATCATCACTTTATGTAGGGGTAGTTATAGAACTACCACTCATATTGAAAAAATCACCCTTTAAAATAACTAAACCACCATTTTTTTAATGCAAAACCACCCTTTATGATCAAAAGTGCCACCTAAATTTCACAACTACCATGGTTGTTGCACAAACCAAGGGGCAGTTTCAAAATAGAGGAGGGAAATTATATTACTTGGGGAGGCAGTTTCATCACCCATGGTCCATTTTTAAAATAATGAATAAATGAATAGGAAGGTCATGATAAGGGGCATTAAATGGGGTCAAAATAGGAATGTAGAAGCATAGAGGGGGTTTATAACTAGAGAGTTCCATGTGGAACACAAAACAAGAGGTCATTACATCATCATCAAATTTGTATCAAAAATGTTTCATCGTGTATTTTAGGTGCATACATTACCCAAGGTGGGTTAATTAGTTAAAATTTGATATGAGGTGAGACCATATTATTATTCTATGTATTTTACTTAATACGCCAAATTTCCCTAAGACTACATCCACCACAATGTGGAAATTATTCTTGACATTTACTAAAGTGGATATGTTATGAACAGTTGTTATTAATTAAAAATAAAATATATCCACATTTTATTCCTTTTGGGTCATATGTGTTGGATGGTGTTTTGAACATCCCAGTGCTTCTCATTAAACCATAAAACTAAAGCTTTGACTTTGAAAATAATTCATCAAAGTTTTTTAATGTGCTAATACTTTCTTATTTTGTACAAGACTTCCTTTGCCCATTGTGCCATCTCCTAAAATTCATCCAATTTGAGTATATATATTGTATATGGTTATACTTCAAAATTAGGTTGTACTTTAGGTGTCACATTGCACCTTTTATTATATTTGTGTTTCTATATTCACCATACATTCTCATTGATGTTATCTCTTTAGACTCAATGTCCACTATTTGGTCAATTTGGTAGACCCACTTATGATCAAACTTTTCATCCCTAACATTGACATTGCATTTTCTAAAATCCAATAGGTAGGATGATAGTGACATTAGTGACATTACTAGTTTAGAATGGATTGGCATCACTAACATGAAATTCTTCCCCTTCTACTCTCTAGCTTGGTCATCTTTAATATCTATGATCTCAATAATATTTCAATCTAGATTGAATATTTTATAGTCTTCATCTGTGAATGAAACAAACTATTAAGGGAGTTTGTCTCATCTTAAAAGTTTGATGAAATTGCTTCCCCACTAATTCAATTATTCAAGTATGTGACATAATTTCATTTTTTTAATGAAGATCAATTTTTTTTTCTAGTTATGATTTCCTTTAGCTACTATCAACCAACCCCAAGTAAAAATGCATCATGAGTCTTATTTTACAATGAGATGACTACAAAATTAATAAAAAGGGATTATGTTCCAATAATTAAAACTTTACCATTAGTACACCCTATCCTTAATCCCACATTGATATAATCCTAGAAATTGAAATGTTTGAGGTCACATATTTGGCTTCCCAATACTCTTCCAAGTCTTCTCTAGAATAACATTCACTGTATATCCACTTTTGATAATAGTGTTTTTCAAAATACTACCTAACATGATTATCAATTATCAGGCTAGGTTCATTTTCAAGAGCATAGGATTGATCACTTTATCACCCAATAAGGAGGGATCGACTATGGATTCTTTCCTTTTTTAATCTACCCATTAGCTAAAGTTAGGTGTGTCACTGTATACTCTATGCTCGAGCTAATGTCTTATATAGTATCAGTCAAAGCATGCTTGAGTTCTTGAATTTTTTTTAATATTTAATATATCTTCACAATTATAGTGGTCTCTAAGACATGTTGTGCAATATATTTAGAAGACTCTAATATTCTCATCACTACTCTTGTATGTTCATCTGACTAATGTTGTTATTCAACCATGGCCTTCTAGAGCTCCACCCTTGGTTTATCCAACTTATGCTATATATCTAGGGATATGATATTATAATGTATATGGGTTAATAGAGACACTAAAACAAATCACACACCCCTTTATTTAGTTGTATGGGTCAAACATATTGTGTCAAATAAGTAAATTTTAGAGTTATTTACATTGGGTAATGAGTTGACCTTCATTTGAATTCAGTGTGCACCCATCCATTATTAATAATAAATATCGATATAAATGAGATGAATATCATTTTAAATGATATCAAGTAAGTGTTGAGTCTTATATTTATTACAAGGATATTGGAGGTGTCCTCTTAGAAGTATAATTTTGGAGTTATTCCTTTTGTAAGGAGTATTGCATGATGTTTCCTTACCTTAAGGGTATTATTTTATTTCTAAATATACTGCATACTTGGTTATCTTGGCCAACAAATATATCTTGTGTTATATTGGTATACATTATATTATACATAGGTATATTATTATATGTGTGGATCTTACCAAGTGGTATTAGAGTTTTAATTTGGAAAAATGTGGGTCTAAACCCTAATTTTGAAGAATTGGCAATATCTCACAAATTGTTGTGATTTTTTATACAATTTTTTTACTATAATTTGAATTTTACTCAAGTAAGATACTATAAAATTTTTTGAGATATGTAATCATTTTGTAGGAAGTTATTGCTATTATAGGGTTTTTACTAAATTTGTTCAATCATCTACAATTTTAGGAATGTTTTTGAAATTTGTTTACTATAGTTATGAAATAACTTGAGAAATATATAGTTAAAAATTTGGGGTTCTATGTTCAAATTTGAGTGAGTTATTGCAATTTTATGTTTTTTCATAAATTCACTCTATAGGCCACAATTTTAGGATTTTTTTTATTTCTTTATAGTTTTGGAAAACTTGAAAAAATATAGTGGGATTGCATTCTTAAAAAAATGGTTTTCAAGCGGAATTCATGTCAAAAATTTAAAGTCAAAGTTAGGTAAAAGGAGGTATTTATATACTTATAATTCTTAGATTTGGTTTTCTTGAAACCCTTATTTGTGTGGATCATGGAATTAAAAAAATTCTCTGGAGAGGATGACATTAATGATATAGAATGGTGGCTCTTTTTTAAGGAGATATATTTTCATATAGGTTCATTGAAATAATTTTTTTCATTTTATTTTGAAGGTGATGTAGTGTGCTAGTGGGTTCATCTAGGTGAAAAATGATACTATTTGTTTTGGGAATAAATTGAACATGCTTTACTAGATCGATGGGATATAGAAGACATAGATGATGAAAAATAAAAAGAAGAGAAATAAAATAATGATGATGATGGTAATGAAGAAGATAATGTAAATAATGATGAAAGATAAGAAGAGGCACATAATGATGATGATGAGGAGGAGGATATGAATGATGTAGAAAGGGAGGTATAAGATCATGATGAGAAAGAAGGAGAGATGGATATAAGGATTCAAACATTTTTCTCCAAAGAGAGATAAGACAATATCTTAGTTTCATAGATGTATTAAAAGGAATAAGTTCATTGTGTCCATAAACCCTAGTAGCAAGTATAACTTCATCAACATAGATGTGTCCAAACATATAAAGGTTCAAGCAAAGAATATCAAGGAGGCTCAAGTAGATGGTAAGAGAATTCAAGTTTTTAAATATTTGAAGCTCGTTATAAACATATATGTTTTACATTCTAATTTTTCTTATTTATATATGGATGGTTTGGATATTGTTTTTAGATATCTTTGGTTAGGTACTTTGGAAAATAATCAATATTAATGATTACAATTAGTTCATAAAGATTTGGTACAAGAGAAAGAAGGTCACTTTGTAGGATATCACACTTGGCAAGGAAAAAATAAAGGTCAAGGTAGAGCATGAGGATGAATATAAATAAGGGTGAATAAGGGTATAAGGAAGATTCAAAAGAAGAATAGGATGACTATGAGGAAAATTTTCAAGAAAAAAATAACAATTGAGTAAGTGCATGGAGATGGGGGAACAAAAAGTGGACAAAAATTCATGTTTAGAGTGTTGGAAAAGATTTTGTGTACACATTTTTTAAAAGCGCATACACGATTCTATGACATAGGTTAGATGATCACTGAGCCTAAACCATGTAGATGGTTTAATGCATTAAAACCACATACATGGTTATAAAGTAATAGAACCGTTTTGCTTCTTTGTAACCAAAGACAAAGCATTGATGCCATTCATTTGGCATCAATGTAAACTGTGACTAGGAAATAACAAGAGGAAATATGTAGTTCATAATGAGACAAAGGAAATTAAAAAACTCTATAGAAACACACATTTTATAATGTCACATCGAGAGAGAGAGGTACACAAACATGTTTTAATGCATTTAGAAATAAAATTAGTTAATTTTGTTCGATTTTTGTTAAATATTTTTTTAACACATGCAGAGGCTAATGTGCCAAGTGAAAATGAATAAAAAATTGACCCTCATATACATCCTAACCCACAAAACCCTCATATCCCTCCTAAACCACAAAACCCTCCTATCCCTCGTTGCCCGCAAAACCCTCCTCGTCCTCTTGTAGTTATTTAAGCCCTTTAAGGTAGTTAAGAGGATTTAGTATCCCATATCATTGAAAATAAGATCAAAATTGAGAATTTGATTAAGAAATTTAGGGATACTTGTGAAAACAACCCCCATCAAATTTCTTTGGTAAGCACAACACAAACATTATTAGGTGAAATTGACTTGTTAAAAGTTAAAATTGATAGGTGGTTTGACTATAGAAATAAATGTAGGGCATATAATTCTAATATATTGTATGCAACCATTATGAGAGATAAATACATAGCCAAAGCCCAAATTTATGCCCTATTCAATGATGGTAAAACTAGTGTGTTATTATGTGATGGCCAAATGGATTCTAATCCACTTGTGCACTTGTTGTTTGATCAAATAAAATTTTTGGGAGCGATGGTGGATGGCCTTTGATCACCCACCTTGAAACAATAATGAGGTATAGATGTATTTTTTGATAAAATTATATTATGAGTTTGTGCTGAATGAAGTTACAAATTATTTTGATATATCAGAATTTTAGGGTAGAAGAAATAGCTCTGTGTAGGATGTGTCAAGTGTACATCATGTACCTAATCAGCCTATGAGATTAAGTATCAGCAAGCCACATCCTCCTAAGATCTTACCCTCTACAGTTAAGGATACTATAGATATTGATAATTTTCATTCACTTAAAGTGCTTACTAACACTCTAGTTTAGCATACAAACTAGGTTTTCCATACTCTTGTTGGAAAGGGTAGACATGGAGAGGCTTTATCTAGATATGTTACCTAACGAACTCACTATTTTATATCATATGGTGGTATATGCATTTGACTTAAGGAGTAGGAGGAGGATATCATGTAGCCCACACATTGTGGTAATTTTATAGGCCTAGATAATATCAATCTTGCTATGTTTTATCCATCTACACTTTATTTGGACACCTTGACTACAACTTCCTAGGTATCTTTAATATTTTACTTGTTATAAAAATTGTCATACTTGTTAAATTTTAAATATTTGTATAATTTAAAAGATAATACTTCTTTTTCATATAGAAATAAATAATGTATATGAATTTTTTTTTATGTTGTAACAGGATTTTGAATGCCACACAAGCATGTGTGTTGTTGTTACTATGCATGTATATACCTATACAGAGGTGAATTTTAAGAATTGATTAATGTTATGGTTCATTTTACATGTATGTTATTTTATATATATGTTGAAGTGACTAATAATGATATTTTGTTTGTTTAGTTGATGACCACACTAGACACTCTACCATTTATTTGAGAGGGAGTAAATGTAAGTGTTGTTGTGGTGATTTCATCTACACAACAACTCACTAAGGTACATGAGAGTTATTTTAATGTTTAAGATTAAATATGGATGTGTGTTTTTTTAATTGTCCTTAGTTTTTGCTAAAATACATAATTCATGAAATAATTATCTATGTAGACTCTTTTGACGATGTCTTTTGGTCTTGTTGAAATGATTAGCAGGTGTGACATGGTATAATTGAAATTTTAATTTGTAATTTTTTCTATTATATTTAAATGATTTAGTTAGTTGGCTTATATGTTTATGAGTTAATTTTTAATTTTTATTTTGTTTACGAGTTAATTGTGAAATAGATCACCAATAAGATTTGGTGATGTGTGCATGATAATAGAAGGGATGGGTCCCTACAAACATATAAATAGATGTGTGGGTGTGTGTGTGTGTGTGTGTGTGTGTGTGTGTGTGTGTGTGTGTGTGTGTGTGTGTGTGTGTGTGTGTGTTTGTAGGGACCCATCCATTCCATTATCAAGAACACATCACCAAATCTTATTGGTGGTCTATTTCACACTCTCGTTTGCTAGTGTGAACCTACCATTGACACTATTGAGTGTTAGTCCCAAATTTATTGTTACCATCAACTTGTAGTAAGTGAACCTATGAATATTTTTTTATCATTTTAAAAACTTAACTTGTTAATTTTTTAAGTATCTCATTATAGTACATCTATAAAATTTTTGACAATATTTCCATGTCAATAATTAGATCTACAAATTAGTTTTGAACGTAAGAGGACTCATAGTCAAAAATATCCAACACTTTTAGTTGTGAGCAAGGCATCCAAGTGAGAGGCTTTTATAATCAAGGCAAAGAGAGCCATTCATTTTAATGATTAGGATCATGTCTTATGACATTTTTTTGTATGCCTATATGGCTTGATGTATAGTTTTTTAGAATTATATGCCTATACAACATTGACCTGAGATATTATATTGTGTTCACATTTTATACACCTTTATATGTATTTTATGGATGTTATATATACATACATTGTTCAACATTTTAATTTTTAAACATTCTTATTAATTTCACCTTTTAGATTTTGTTCTAATTTGTTACTTATTCTATTACATTTTCACATTATTATATGCCTTAAAATTTTGTTGGGCATTAAAAATATACATTTCAGTCTATTGAATGTTATTGAAATGTATGGGAAATGTATGTATAATTATGCTATAAAATTATTATAAAAGGTGTTCTTAGTGTTCATGATGTAAGTAGACCTATCTTAGATATACTTACTAAGTATATTGAAGCTTTGTATCCTCATTTTTCAATTTAAATCTCTTTATTATTTTATTAATATCCTTGATATTATCAAGGTTATCTCATAATCACAATCTGACCTCTATACACAAAACATAAAAAATCTTGTTAGGTCTTTTCAACTAAACCTCTAGCTTATAATTCTCTTAATTTGATCTTGGTCTCAACTCAAATGTTTATAGATTTATCAAGGTTCTTCCACACTTTAGAATATTCTCTAACTCTACCTATATCTTTAACAATCCTCTTTTATTAGTCTTTAGCTGGAAAGAAGTATTCTACCCTTTACACAGTCCTTAGGCCTTGTTGTAATGTATGTTAACTTCCCTAATGAAGTATTTTTTTCAAAATCTAAGCCCCTTATGACTTGGAAGGGGTTTCCTATATTCTTCAGGTGATTTTTTAATCAAATAAACATGTTTATAACTGCTCCTAGATTGGTTCCTTTAGGAAAATACAAAAACACATGTTTTTTCTAGTCTTTTCAAGACTTTGACAAGTAGGTTTGTCATCTTATAATAGTATGTTTGATCATTACTTAGATTCTTAAATCCTTCATCAGGGTATTAAAAGTCTATTTACCTATTTTAAATGTGTTTTAACCTCCATTTTAGTCAAAAATCTACCTTAAGAATAATCAAGGAAATTACATATATTTACCTATTGTAAATGTGTTTTAACCTCCAATTTAGTCAAAAAACTACCTTAAGACTAATCAAGGAAAGTACAACATAGGAGGAAGACTAGATAAGGCATGAGTTGTTAAGTTGTTGACTATATCAAGGTGAATGAATATAAATAAACCAAGTTTGGAATTTTTTTTAAGGTGATAATATATGTAACATGAAGGCAAGAGAGTGGAAACAAGGATAAAATCCCATTAAGGCAAGCTTTGAAAAAAAAGGAGGTAGGAGTGTGCAGTATAGGTGTGAAGGATTATGTATGTGTTTTGAAGAAAATCAATGAAGAATCCTTCCTTCAAGTCTTAAATTATGGTTTAATTTATTCCATCATATAAGTGAGTGATGTTGATAATTTATAGCATTATTTAATGCATTTTATGATGATTCATAAGGTATGTAGGCTTAAGAAGGTGAAAATAAGGTTATGCAGTCAACTCTAAGGAGTATTTGGTGAGTTTGGAGTTTATTTATGGATTTAAATCATCACTTAAATTTGGGAAAAAGTTGATAGATTGGTTTCCAACCCCAAACTTCCAATAACAAGTCTCGAAATTGAATTAATCATAATAAAAGTATTCTCAAACTTGTCATAGTCTTAAAACCTCAAAATTTGAAGGGAAATAGTCATATTATATATGATTTCATATTGTAACGTGATGGAATGAAGATTCTATAAGGTGAGTAGGGTCAGGTAAGACAAAAAAAAATATTTAGTTTTCATTTAAATCCTTTTGAAATCTTTAAATTCAATTTTATATCCTCTCAACCTACTAACAATTTTATAAACCCTGGGTTAGAATATTAGTCACTAAAATTCATATTGTAAGCAAATTAACCATACAAAAGACTTAAAAATTGTTTTACATGTTTTTTTGGATGTTATTCAATTATAAAATTGGTTTGGATTCAATTAGATGCATATAAATGAAGTTAGGTCCATTATACATTTTTAAAAATAGTGTTTTTGGTCTAAAAACCCTGCAAGAGTGGTCTAGAAGAGTTTGGAGGTCAAACAAGAGTTGTAACCTATTAATTTGAGTGTGGTTATATGAAATATGATGATTCCATACTTAATAATGATTAATTATTAATATTTTGTATTGTATAATTGAATAAAATGCCAATTAGGCCCAATTTGGATTACTATCCCTTTCAGGCATTTGATGTATATTTAGATCAAACAGATGGAAGGACCATACAAGTTGTGCTATTCCATATTGCTTATATTATAAGATATTAAAGGAATAAATGAGAATGTTTATATAAATCCTAATACCTTGAAAATTTATTAAACTTAATTTTAGTCTTCTAATGTTTTGGGTGATATGTTTATAGAATTATCTAATGAGGAAGATGTGCTAGTTGTAGCACTTGCAAGAATACAGTCTATAAATCCTAGTTTTCTATATTTATTCAAGAATTGAGATAAAGATTGAAAAAAAACTATGTATAAGGTTGTAATATTTTGTATTGAATACTTTGATTTTTATTCAAGACTTTTGAAGTCTAAGGGAGGAAGATATCATAGTTGTACAATTTGTAGACCTATAGCTTGCAGTGTAAACCTTGCTTTAAGTATTTGTGAAGAGTAAATGCCTATGATTAGGTTTTATAACATTAATAATGACTCAATAATTTTTTTAAAATCCTAAGAAGTCTATGTGTTGAATAATACTAAGAGGGTGTAATAAGATCTATGATAAATTCAAGAAAACTTTATATTCTATTTACTAAATAAGGTTGAAAGTTATTTGTAGGGTCAAAAGATTCTTAATAGAATGGGAAGAACCTCATGAAAGTATTATAGGTATGAGATATAAAAAAGGATTAATTTAATAAGACTTAAAATTTACTATAAAATGAGATAGTCTTAGAGGGATAAGAATTGATAAGGCAATTTGAGATTGCTTGAAAGAATCTTGGATGAACTTATTAATATACGTCATGAAGAATTGAGTCTTATAACATTGTTATGAATATTGTAACTTATTCAATTTATAAAATCAATTCCTTGAAGTAAATTATAGACCTATTATAATCAAGAATACCTATAGTATTTAGGAATACTTATACCAATAAAATAATCATTATATATTAAAGGTATATAACAAGTTGATTGTGTGCTTCTTGGGATTGGTACAAGGTAAAGTTTTAAAGAAGACCTTTGTAAGTTTATTTACATTAGGAAAAGATAAATATTTTTAAACCTATTATAAAACCTCAAGGAAATTATATTTTAACCTTCTACTAAGTTTCACAAATATTTTATAGTTAAATTTAAAGTTATGATAGTTATAGTTGATGCACCTAGAGTGTTATTCTTTTTAGGCTAGTAGCTTACTCAACTAGAGTATTAGTTGATATATTATTAGTTATATTGGATTATCATATCCATAAAATTTTCATTTGACTCACATAATAGGTTTCTCACTTCTTTAGGTTTTAGTTTTTTTCAAGGATATTTGAAAATAGAGGGTTTTAGGTCTACTCTACGGGCCTAAAATATATATTTTTTGAAATAACGTAAGTTATAGGAACATAAAATAAATTAAACCACTTTAAACACATTAAAAACATATTACCACACCTTTCTACAAAGTTTCAATTTATTTTAAGTGTTAGGTTTTTATTTATGGAGGTTTTTTTGTTATAAACCCTAAGTCAAGGGTTTTAAGACTATGTCAAAATAACGAGTATGAATAACATGAAATTTTAGATTTTTAAGACTTTATTTAAGACTTTATGTTGGATGGATACTCTTCACACCCTCATATATCCCTATCACTTAGTATTATCCCTCAATCAATCTTCAAACGTGATAAAAGACCAATTTTTATTATCTATCAAACCCTGTGTACTACCTTTCCATATCTACAAATTTAAGAACACAATAAATATGTAAAATTATTACTTAAAAACAACATAAAATTTTAATTAAAATTAATACAAGCTTGGTATTTAAACATAAACCTCAATAAAGTAGGCTTCCATTGATTATAGTATAGATTGAGTTACAAACTTAGTATTATCCCTCAATCAATCTTCAAACATGATAAAAGACCAATTTTTATTATCTATCAAACCCTATGTACTACCTTTCCATATCTAAAAATTTAAGAACACAATAACTATGTAAAATTATTACATAAAAACAACATATAAATTTACTTAAAATTAATACAAGCTTGGTATTTAAACATAAACCTCAATAAAGTAGGCTTCCATTGATTATAATATAGATTGAGTTACAATAGTTCTTGATAAAACTCTATCTTACAAGATTATTCTCCTTTATTTGAGTTCTTAAATCTTTTTTATTGGATTTATATGTGGATATTGACTTATATTACTACATTCTTGGCATATGATTACATCTAGTTTGGAGAGGAAGAACCTACTTTGGTTTAAGATAGTATTTACCTTGATGTAAGATGCAAGCTACAATTGGAGTTCTTTATGTATGGGGATTCATGGCTAAAAAATGGCATTAACACCATGTTAGGAGTGTAAATTAATCTATAGGACCACATTATTAACATATGAGTAAACCTGGTTAGGAGATGGATCCCTTGTTCTAGCCTCAATATGATATTTCCCTATAAGAAAAAATTGTTATTTTTAGGCAAACTTTGGATAGGCGTAAAATGAAAACTGTAAATCATAACCACAAATCAAAATAATGATCATGTGCATGTTTAAATACTCTAATTTAACCCCAAATCCATTATATTTAAAATCATCAACAAACTCATGATAGAGGATTCATTGATTAGTCCTAAAATGTAACTTTTATGTAGTTAAAAGATAGGGTCTTTGCCTCCAATAAATGGTTCCACTTTCAAGACCTCTAATTTGAAATCCATCACTTAAAAAACCTTGGTATGTGTAATTTAAATTCATTACCATTTCCATGGCTTTAGAATCCATGCAGATACCCTTTTTTGAAATAATTTTGACCTCGAGAAACATTGATAAGAAATATTGTCAAGATGCAAGCCATGGTTGGATATCTCTATCTCTGGGGCCTCTTGATTGAAAAATAGCACTAAAACCACATTAGGGTGGTGATTAACCTATAGGACCATTTTATTGGCATCTTAATACACCCATTTAGGAGATGGATCACCCATTCTAGCCTCAAGACGGCATTTCCCTAGATGCAAGATCCAAGTCATATTTAGATATATCTATCTGCAAGGCCTCATAGAAAAAAATAGCATTGCCACCATGTCAGGGGTTGAGATTAAAATCTAATAATGCATTATTAGCATCCAAGTATACCTATTTAGGAGATAGAGCACCTATTATAGTCTCAAGACAACATTTCCTTATAAGGCTAAATTATTAATTTTTAGGAAAACTTTGGACAAACATATTAAAAAAATAATAAGTTGTATCCATAAATCAAAAGAAAGGTTAAATGCATGTTGAAGTCCTCTAATTTCACCTTGAGTCCATAAAATTAAAAATCATATATGAACTCATGGTAGAGGATTTAGTTATTAGTCCTAAAATGCAATTTTCATGTAGTTAAGAGACATGATCTTTGCCTCTAATAGACATCGTTGCTTCCAGGACCTACCCTTTGAAATATAAAAACTTTAGATGTGTAATTTACATGTGTTCCCTCTCTCATAGCCTGAGAATTAACATGGATACCCTTATTTGCAATAATTCTAGCCTTAAGCAACATTGACAAGAAATGTTGTCAAGATGTAAGCCATAATTGGAGATCTCTATCTCTGAGGCCTTGTGACTAAAAACTAGCATTGACACCACATCAGGGTGGATATTAACCTCTATGACCCCATTATTGGAATTTAAGTACATCTAATTAGGCTACAAATCATATGTTCCAACCTCAAGGTAGTATTTTCCTAGATATAAGCCATATTTGGAGATCTCTATCTCTAGAGCCTCATGGCTAAAAATTGGCATCACCACCATGTCAAAGATGGATATTAACCTCTAGGTCTACATTCTTGGCATTTTATTATGCCTAGTTAGTGTTAAAATTTTGGCCTCACTTTCAAAATATCAACCCTTATCATTAAAATCTTGTTGATGGCATTTGTTTTGTCTTGATCTTATGCCTCATAATGCCTTAGTTTAAAGGAAAAATAACTAATTCAAACTAGAGAAACTAGACCATCATAGAAACGTCATGCAAGGACAATCCAAAATGTTGGGACGTGCTCAAGGACATATATTTTAAGCCTCAAAAAATATTCATTTACTTTTAAAAATATTAAAGGGATCTTGAAAATAAATGTAGGTTTGATAAGTGGCATGATCTCAGGAACCAATATAGCAAATCAATGGCATGCGGGAGTCTAACAGAGTCAAAAACTCAAGAAATATTGATGGTGCATGTTCATGCATACAAGTCAAGATGAATAATCCATGTTAAATATTGGTAAAAAGATCAATGGTACATGTTTAATTGTGCAATAAATATCTAACAGTGTAAGGTCAAAAGTCAATAGAACTTAAGATTAAACACATATGCACCAAGTGTTTCAATCATAGCAATGTTTGAGAAAATCAATAGTGTGGATCAAAGGTATAAAAGTTAAAGGAGTTAGATCAAATGTGTAGCTAATAAGTGGAAAGATCTCAGGTGCCCAAACAAAGATCTAACAACACATGATTATTGAAAAGCTAGTGGGTCAAAGTTGATCAATGGTATGTGATCCATTATACCAAAGTAGATCAACATCAAGCAAAAGGTCAAAGGGTCAAATGAGATTAGGATAAATGTGAGGCCACCACATGGTGCAAGTGTAGGAATCAACAAATACTAATTTTATGCCCTTATAATGAATAGGGAGCTAATAACTGGCACAATATGAGAAGCCTAAATTAAGATCAATGACTGATAGCAAAAGTCAAATCCAGGAGTTTTCAAATAGAGGTCGAACATGGTTCAAGTCAAACTAGGGAAATTATTTCAAAGGTTATTTACCACCATTAGAGTTTAGTTGAAAAGGCATATTTATATAGTCAAGGTTATTATTGGTGAGGCTCTATTTCCATTAAAGCTTAGATGCAGGATAGGTTTGTTTAAACCTAATATAGTCTAGAACAAAGCTATGTGATCTGCAAATATTTCATTGATATAATGACAATATAAAAACCAATAAATTGGATTAGTTTTCAATCTATAATAAATACCTATGCTCAAATTTTATATTATGGGAATATATGTGATTATGGAGATGTGTCTCATCCTTCGACATAGTCATTTCCTTAATAAGTAGGTACTTGCAATTGCTTAAAGCAAACTTAGTCATGGCTCTATCAGATTTAAGATATGAGGATTTTGTCCTTACAGTGAAGGGCATTAAGGTATATGAGCTTGAGAAGGATTCATGTGGTGAGGGTGGTTACTTATTATAGTGTTCTTGACCTTCATGATCCATCCTTCCACACCAGGAAAAGACATAGTGGCATTAATGTATGGAAAGGCTCAATGAAGTTTTAAGTGGCTATTATGATTGCTTCTAGTGTTAATCTTAGCATTGATCATTATGACCCCTTCTCTACTTTCCCATGCATCCATTACCCTATCTATCATCCCATTTTTATATAAATTTAAGCTGTGAGGTCTTGATTTTGATCCCTCTCATGGGCATGACTAGACTCTACCAAGATTGATCTTTGTAGCCTCATGAAATAAATAAATGATTGTTTTAGATTTCATTATTCTTGTATAGTGTATTAATGTCAGTTTAATTTGTATATGTGGTATAAATATCTCCCATATCAAGTTTTGATCTCACCTAGCTACTAATTTATCTTATTTTATAGATCATGTTTAGTGTTTAATGTCATTTGATTGAAGCTATCAAGTGGATACATTAACTGGTGAGTGCCTTAAATCAAGACTTTCCATCATTTCCTTTAGGTTTTTATCAGAGTGAAATTTTGCATGAAATTTTGATGCATAACAAACATTTAAATTTGTAGATTTAGTCTTTTTTTTGTCTCATTAGTGTTTTTAAAAGTTCAAATAGAGTGGATGAGTAATCAATTTAGGTGCATCACTAACATTAGCTTAAATTTCCCTTTTAGTTATCTTTTTATCCCTTTTCACCCTAGAAATGAGTAAGTTTTAGTGTAAATTAGCTAAGTGATACATTATAGGACTTAACCCCATTAAAAATCCTAGAGATCTGACCCAAGATTAAAGACCCACAACCTAGGACAATTCCCATGTCAGACTAGGTTTGAACTAGGGTGTAGCCTAAGTCTCCAACAGTTCTGGCACACCTAATGGGACACACTTTTAGCTATTGAAGCAATTATACAACACATTCATCTTCAAAAGTAGATTCAAGTACTCCTTGGTCCTTATTTCAATGTAAGAGGCATATTTTTGTTCATGGTTTTAGTTATCTTCATCTTTTCTAGGCTATGGTAGCCTATAGAGAAGAATTCTATCTTTCATCTCCTAATCAACAATTTTAAGATTATCCATATAAATCTTGTTATGATGCTTATGACCCCTATTAACCCTACCATGATCTATATAATACTTATGATAAGCATGATTAACCACACTATGATCCTCACCAATAGTATGATGGCATATATTAGTCATACATACAAGAGTATTTCAATCGTAGTCCCTTTCAAACTATTTAAACAATCAACATATATCAACTTGATCAATCAACATTAACAAGATAACTCATTCATTCAATGCATACACAAAATAAAACACATAACACTTAGTTCCTATGGGAAACTCTCAAGGGGAATAAAACCCACTCTCAATCTCGCAACACAAATGGACTAATGTCTTATAAGAAATTACAAACAAGAGACTGATCAATTCCTTTAGAGCAGCAAACTTTGATCATGTCCTCTTGACTAAAGGTATTTATTGAAACACCTATTCCATAAGGATCACCTTCCCCTAATATGATCAACTTCTTTAGACCATGTTCCTTTAGTAAAACACATATTTTACAAGGAATAACTACCCCTAAGGAAGACCAACTCCTTTAGACCTTCTTTTGATAAGAACACTTCCACCTTAGAACTAATGTCTTCAACACCTGGTGATGGATCTCTAGATATCACTCTTCTCACCTTTCAATTAAAACTTTGTTGCGTAACACACCATGTTGGCCAAAGCACATTACATACTTGAACCAACATACATAGATCAATTAAGACACATTACATATCCCAACTAATGCCACTCTTCAACTATGTACACTTAATTCATCCTTCATAGAAATAACTCTATTCACAACATAAACAAACATGACCATATGGTCATACACATAGTCTATAAATTTATCTACCTCTCAAATCAACTAGCATGCTCACATAGACTTCACCTTGCCTTCACTCACACTCAAACAACAAGAGCACTATTCTACCAACAAAAATATGACCAATAGGTCATACAAATAGTCCTTAAATTTATCTTCTCATCAACTCATCCATAGGTCACTCTACCCCTCCTTCATTCCCCAATTCATATATATAAGAGCCTCTAAAAAACTCTCCCAAGTCTTTCTTAAATAGCCTCTTGAGCATACTCACCCATTCTACCTCTTTTAGGCTTACTAGGTCTAATGACCTATGTGATCACCTTTAGCACCTTTCTTAGACAAGCATGTCTAATCCTCTTATCTCTTTTATGGTCCTCACTAAGTTGTACCTTCTCTTTCAAAGGTTATCTCCTTTGCTTGGCTCTTCACTCGCACACCCTCATTTAAGTCTTACAAGTATAGAAACCAACACATTTAGTTTTACTATATATAGATAAATCATGAATTAACAAGATCACAATATTTCCTTGTCAACCACAAAACATTCCTTCACCCTTAATGCATTTCACATGGATCATACTTAAGCATAATCCTCTTTCAAAAAGGCCTAAGTCACTTTTAGATCCTATAGAGACCCATTCAACTCATTGACACTTCTTCGAGCATAATAAGAACACATGACCTCTTATAAATACATAGGTCCACTCCTTATGTCCCCTAGGACACACTTAAAAGATCACAATCATCTTAGCTTACCTATGTGTATGCTCAAATAACTTAAACAGAGACCTTATACACATGAACAACATTATTAAACATACAATCAAATTATTAATCATTTTTCATACTCAAGATAGATTTATCACACCTCTAAAATACTCATAGATCATACTCATGGAGTCTATAACACTCCATAATATCCAATTAACCTTGAAACATCAAAAAAACACCCACATAAGCTTGAATATTCTTCTTGGGACACTTGTAGCACATACACAAAAACATGATCAACTTTGGATCTCAATATCTTTGTCTATACACACTTATATATCTTTAAATCCATATGTCCAAATTCATCTTGGAGTCCTCTACCACTTTTATTTTTACTACAATATCAAATTAATCTTTTATCAAAATATATTGTCCAAAAATTAGACACTGGTCTTTCCTTCACAAATTCAAATATTTAAATGCAAACGGTCATAGTTAAACTTAGAACACTATGCTTTCATCTCATGTCCTCTCAAATTTTGATCAAATATAGTCTATCAATATTGATAAATCTTTAACACATAGGAACCAAAGCTCAGACATTAAGCCTCAGTCATGTTGACCTCAGCTCATGTAATATTGAAATGTTGATTCAACATGCTCCATCAATCTCTATAGATCAACCAGGTCTTTAACAATCAACACTCACCATTTGATCAAACTATATGAACACTTGATCACCATTGTATCCTTATCCTATACCTTTGCTTAGTCATTAATCATCATGAACCTATCCTCATTTCACTACTTTTTGACTTCTTGTAGTAATGTGCACTGTTGATCTTGCTCAAGCTTTAACTCTTACAAAAATGACTTAGTATGGGGACCTTTTCAATATTCTTGAGTATCCATTTTTGAACCTTAATAACTTATTTTTTGCTTACTTGCATGATCTCAAATTTGGACCAGATGATCTCCTCACATAGGATAATCCAATCATATAACAAACATCTCCTAAAACCCTCATGCATGTAAGATATATTTCAATTAAAAATCCTTCTCAAATTTTTTTGTCATAGAGCCAACCATGTTAAAACTTGCTTGAGAGGCCAACTTTGCTCAAGCATAACTTTTGTCATGCTTCAGTGTGTGATCTAGAATTTAGTGTAAATCAGCTCTACTAAAAAATCAACAAACCCATATGATAAAATTTTATTGACACCTTCACACATGCAAGATATAACACCATCAAAATTCTCACTTGGCTCTTTTTTCCATATTTTGAAATTGGCTAAGTATGGGAAAACATAGTCAATATGCCTGGGAGCCTAACTTTGCTTAGGCATATATCTTGACATGCTACATCACATGATCTAATAATTAGCACAAATAAACTAGGTTCAAAACTAAACAAAACCATATGATCACCTCCTAAAACATCCACACATATGAGATCTTCCACCATCAAACTACTTACTCAACTCTTTCAGACCATATCACAAATTTGGCTAAGTATGGGAAAATAATGAATTCTTTCTTAAAATTCAAATTTTCACCCTCATATATTTGACCACACTTCAGTTCATGAATTGAGATCTAATACATAACAACTAAGTACTAATGTGATCACAATCATATGACCAAATCCCTTTGACTCATTCCCTTTTGGCAATGGTGATGTCATCAAACTACCTACTTAGATTTTCTACCACTAGACCCAAACTATCTATAACAAAATTATGGACTACCAAATGAATTCCACTTATACACACAAGCTCTCAAAGCATAAATAACATATTAGGGACCTATTTCACAATCTTCAATCACCAAACTTATCCCTTAACATCTCTAAGCATGCCAAAACTAAAGATCAACCAAGCCAACATAAAGCATATTAGAACAAGCACATTACACACTTTGTCATTGTTACATAGCCTATCAAAGCACTTCATCCACTAACTAGAACACCTATATGAAATCACCATGACATCACTGATAACTCTCAACAATCCCTATGAATTAAGACAATATTACCCCTTACCAGCACTATCATGATCCATACTACTCATCTAACCAGCTTAATCATGGCCATTTTGTAGCTACCCAATCTATATTAGCACTTAAAAAAACTTTAGTTAGCTTTGAAAATCATTCACTAGAATTGTACTCATGAAGGTATCATGGCCAATATTTTCTTGCTCACCTAATTCATCATGTGAGGGAGTCATTGCAGCTAGTGAAATAAGAATGGGCACATTTTGAGAGAGCAAATTGAAAAATTTTCACAGGTGAGATGATGGATGTAGGTGGTTACATTCAAAGCATCAAGGATAAGCTAAAATTCCTAGAATAAAAATAGGTTCAAATCCATAAAAATTATGTGTCTTCATACACATAACCTCAACCCTCATATATGCCACCCATTCTTCCCCAAGAGACCATTCCAAGTGAACCTTCAATTATTCCAAGTTCTTCATGTGTTCCTCAGACCTTCCCTTCTTGGAATTCAATCCAAGAGAGCTATCAAAGAAAGGAGTCTACTGTTGAATAGCCTAATATTGAGATCAAATATTCCACTTATCTTCTTCAAGAATCCCTTAATAAGTCTTTCAATTTTCTAAGCTAGAATTAAGTGGTGAAGTCATGGAGTGGGCAAGATGAGACAAATCTATATTGGGGAGACCAAGTTAAAGAATAATCTAAACCTATGCAAGTATCTCTCATCCCTCCTCAATAATCCTCTTGTATCTCATACCATCCCTCTTGTATTCCTTATCTTTATGAAGACACTAACCACCTTAAAGAGAAGCTACTCCAGGAGAATATAGATAAAAAAAAATCAAAGAGTTAGAGCTGAAGACAAGGAAGGAGGAGGAGAACCAAAACCAAAAGGTTGAATAAGAACCTCTAACTTTTCCATCTTGGAGGTATATCAAAATATGTTCTCAAAACAAGAGGGAGACTTCAATTATGAAGGTTGAAGGATATTTTACAACTATTAAAAAGTATCAAGAAGGCTATGAGGAAAATGAAGTTCTGGTGGAAGATGGTGTTCCTTATATTTCCCAACTCAACTTGCTTTCCCTAAAAAATATTCTTTAAAAGTCAACCATTCCCAAGGTTTGAAGTTGAAATAAGGTTCCCTCCATTCCCAAACCCATCCATGAACCATCCATCATACCTTATACTCCATCTCCAACTTATCATCCCCCATCACATCTTATCCTTCACCTAAAACCCATGATCCTATCCATCAACCTTCCACCCCACCCTTTCTTGAGAAGGAACCCATTTTGAGAGAAGAAAGTGAGGAAATAACTCAAGATATAATTGATCAAGAAGATGTCATGAGTGACTATGAAGAATAAATCAGCATAAGGACTCCCCTTGGTGAACACAAGTACAATTCTACCTTCTTGAATGAAGATAAACACATTGAAGATCCTACTACAACTATCAGTACAAAATTTGATGTGAAAGAGGATGTACTTGATAAAGACCTCTTACCTATTTTCCATGATGATATATCTCTTGAAGGTGACATTCATGAGGAATATGTCTTATCACAAAGGTTTGATGCCATATACAAGGAATTTGACAAATTAGAACATGAAGGTGAATGTCTTTATACTGGTGATGAGCCTATAGTCATGAAGGAGTTTGATGTAGTTTCTACCCAAGAAGTTGTGAACATAGATGATGAGTCCAAGGTAGAAGTTGAGGTTCCTTAAATATAGTCAAGAGCTCTATCTGAAGTTGAAGCCTTTTCAGGGATGTTAAGACATGGCAATGTGAATCTTGATGTTTCCAAACATCAAACACATTCTATCATAGAGGAAATCAAGGTTAAAAAGGCTACCATATCTTCAATCTTATAAGTTAAGGGTGAAGCACTTTAGAAGGAAGAGAATAAGTTTTCCATGGAAGACAATGACCAGAATTGGGTAGAATATGTAGAGCTCCTGGATGATATTAAAGAACTTGCAGTTGAGAAGAAGCCTATTCTTATTAAGGGCACCATAAAAATAAAGAAGGTATGTCTTGTTGAACCATTATTAGAGGTTGTAGTTGAGGAACCATATGAGAAATTTGAGACTACCTAGATGTAATACAAGTTCATTTCCATAGCTAACCTAGTTAGAGTTGCTTTGTTCTCACTGAACATCATGCTAATGAAGTTTTTAGATACCATAATGAAGAAGGTTACATTAAGGCCAAGGTTCAAAAGACTACATGCTTCATTTAATCCCACATCCCATGATGTAGGATGGTTTTCAAACCTTCCTTTTGATCTAGGAGGAAAGGCATATGTAGATTTAAGTTGTATATATTAGGGCAATTTTTGATAATTTCTAACAAGTGTTGTCCTAACACATTTTTTAATTGTCTTTGCTTTGTTTAGGTTAGTTTCCCTATTTTGTGTGCTTCCTTTCTTTTTTTGGTGGTTTTTTTCATTACCAATAGATCACTTGCATTCAAGGTTCAATTTTGTCATTGTTTATAAGTCCAAAAGTCATGTAAGTATCTAGGTTCTCAAGCATAGTAGGTATGCTTCCCTATGAGTCACTAAAGATGTTGGCCAATTTTGGCCCACATACCGAACTTTTGCCTAGATAGAGAAGCTAAGTAGATTTCCTAACCCATAAATAATAAAAATATGTAAAAATCAAGCTTTGAAGAGTTAGACCATCTCAAACATCATGAAGAAATGGTCTGGTTAGCTCAATTATGCATTTTATAAATACACTTAGGAAATTTATCAAGGAAAAAATACCACATGGACATGATTTTTTTCATGCTGAGAAGGTCCCTTGAAAATTTCATATCTTGATGAGTTCTCTATCTCAAGATATAAGCTTCCAAAGTTGAACTTGTAGAGTGGGACATGCATGCAGACATCAAATTTGGGCCTCATGAAATAGTCATTTAAATTCAAATGTTCCAAGGATGAACACATGACTGACAAGTGTCAAAATATTACTTAAATGGATCATAGATCAATAGCACATGGGTAGTTAATAGGTCAAAATGTCTTTGGAATGAGATCAATAGTCTACATTCAATCAAATTAAAATATCCAATGGAAAATGGGTGAGGACAACATCAATAGGTCCCAAAGATCCAATAGAGCACATTTAATCATACACTCCAAGATCAATAGTGAGCTCACAATAAATTTTTTAGAGGGTCTTAGGATTAAATTCATCAATGACAAGTGGCATGATCATGGAAAATAAGTAGATCAATGGTGCACATTCAATCAAGTAGAAGAAGATCAACAACATGCTTTTAATTTCTCCAAGGAGATATATGGTGTATATAAGGTCAAAAGGTCAAAGAGATAGATCAAATGTGAGGTTACCACATGGCATAATCATGTGAAGTAGATTGGACTAATATTAAGATCTTAAGAAGGGATGTAGAGCTGACAGATGACATGATTTTAGGAGCCCATATCAAGATCAATGGTTGAGATTACAAGTCAAAGTTAGGATTCTTCAAATGGAGGTTGAATACGGTTCAAGTTGAACCAAGAGCAAATTCTTCTGAGAGTTTTGTCACCATTAGAGCTTGGTCAAATACCATTAAGTAGGTGAAGCCATACAATCAAGATTATTAATGTTTAAGCTCTATCACCTTCAAAGTTTAAAGGCATGATAGGTTTGTTTAAACCAAATATTTTCTAGGAATGAGGCTATGTAATATGTGGATCTACATCGATATAATAACTATACAAAAACTAGTAAGTTGGATTGGTTTTCAATCTATAGTAAAAATCTATATTCAGGTTGGAGTAGATGCATATATAAATGAGATATGGTAGAATATCTCATCCTTTGACACAATCATATCTTCAACAAATAGGTACCTATGGTTGCTTAAGGTAGTTATAGTCATGGCTTTGTGAGGTGCATGAATATGAGTATTTTGTCCTTGTATTTAACAAAATTAATGTAGGGAAGGGCTCGATGAAGTTTTGAGTGACTATTGTGACTGATTCTAATGGTAATCTCAACCTTGATTATTATGACCCCTTATCCACTCTTTCATGCATCCCTTCCCCTCTCTATCATCCCATTCTATTATAAATTCAAGATTTGAGCTCTTTATTTTTATCCCTCTCTTGGGAATGACTAGTCTCTACCAAGATTGAGCTTTGTAACCTCTTAAGATGAATAAAATATTGTCTTAAGATTTCATTATGCTTATCTAGTGTGTTCATGTTAGTAGATTTGTATATGTAGTAAAGCTTTATCCCTTGTCAAGTCCTGATCTCACCTAGTTGGTAGTTTGTTATGTTATGTAGGTCATGCCTAGTGTTTGATGTTATTTGATTGAAGATAATATTGGATACATTGATTGGTTATTGCCTTGAATTAGGCCTATTCCATCACTTCCCTCAAGCTCAAGTAAGAGACTTAGGAGTTATAGATCCAGACATTTATTTTATCTCATTAGTGTTTTAAGAGATCAAGTAAGAGTAGAAGAACAATAATTCTAAGTGTATCACTAATATTATCTTAGGGTTTCCCTTTTATTTTCTTTTTCTCCCTTTTCACCCCAAAAATGAGTAGGTTTTAGTGTAAATGAGCTAAGTGATACATCAGAAGAGCTAGCCTCGTTAAAAATCCTAAAGGTCTAACCCAATATTAGGTGACCCATAGCCTAATGTCTTTACCATGTTGGACTAAGTTTGATCAAGAGGACCTAAACACTCCCCTTCTTAGCTAAGGTGCAGCCTAAGCCTCCAGTATTTAGGATATGGAATACCCATTATGAGCTCAAGATGACATTTCCCTAAATGCAAAATGCAATCCATAGTTGAGATCTCTATCTTTGAGGTCTCATGGATAAAAAATAGCATTTCCACCACATTGGGGGAGGTGATTGACCTCTAGGACTAAATTATTGGAATTCAAGGATACTTGGTTAGGATACTGAGCACCTGTTTCAACCTTAAGATGGCATTTCCTTATAAAGAAAAATTATTTTTTTAGGTAAACTTTGGGCATGCATAAAATGGAAACTATAAATCATATATATGAACCAAAAGAATGGTCATGTGCATGTTGAATTCCTCTAATTTCACCTGAGGACCTTAGATCACAAATTATTGAAGAACTTATGGTAGAGGATTCAATGATTTGTCCTAAAATGTAACTTTTATGTAGTTAAGAGACAGGGTCTTTGCCTCTAATAGATATTTTCTCTTTACGGACCTCTTGTTTGAAATCCATCACTTCCAACACCTTAGGATGTGTAATTTACATGTGTTCCCACTACCATGGCCTCAAAATCCACATGGAAATCATTTTTTTCAATAATTATAGCCTTGAGCAACATTGACAAGAAATTTTGTCAAGATGCAAGCTGCAATTGGAGATCTCTATCTCCAGGGCCTTGTGACTAAAAATTTGCATCACCACCACATTAGATATGGATATTAACCTTTATGAACCCATTATTAGAATCCAAGTACACTCAGTCAGGATATGGATCACCTATTCTAAATTTAAGATGATATTTCCCTAGATAAGGTAAAACAGTCAATCATCTAAATGAATAGAAAGCTTCTCTTAGCTTTGAAAATATTTAATTATCTACTAAAAGTGCCAAACATGTGGATGTGGAAGCTAAATTGACACCACTAACCTACAAAAAATATGTTCATATGTAATTAAATTGAAATTTATATGTAATACCGAAGAAATAAATAAAATATGATAAAATTAAACACATTTGCATTTGAGAAGTCAGCATACATTGGGAGTTTAATATAAGGAACCACTAAGATTGTCTCTATTACTTATATTAGAAAGAATTGCTTCATGATCAAATTCATGAACCTTCCATAGAGTCATTTATAATGGCCTACCTTGATATTTTTATAATTAAACATTTATTTCAAGAACCAAATTTGAAAAGTGGAGTATCTTCCTATATACTTTGTAGTCTTCACACAACCATACATTTGATTTTTTGATAGGATAGCATTGAATCCAAGTTTTAGTAACTATCACAGACCCAATAGGATAGCGAATGTATTCCACATCTATGATCAAAAAATTCAATTTATTTTTTTCCTCTACACACTAACACAAGTAGTAGTTTGTCCCCTCCTCATTATCCTCATCTATAACAACTACATAAACATGCCATGCATCACAAAACAAAACATGATTTACTAACATGATCTATTGATATATTTAACAAATTTAATCATGAAACACATGTTAAATATATGGTACTTAGTTTCACTAGATCAGATACATGGTCAAATTCATGTGATGATGTTAACTCTATAAGTTGTAATTTTGGTGGAACTTGATAAGTGTCAATTGGAAATAGAGGCCTAGAACTCCATTTATCCACCCATTCTTATGACTTGCACTCATTCCAAACAAATTCACTGCATTCAGAATAAAAGAATACCATGTGACTCATATAAACCATCCAAGAACCTATGTTTGAGATAAGAAATGAGTGTAACTCACTTGATCTTGTTACTATCATATAATCTTCATATATTTTCAATTTTTCATCCTCCATCAGCCATAAATATCTACAAACAGTGGAATTTTATTTAGCACAATGGCCCATATTTTCATTTCACTCAAATTACCATAAAATGTCTAAAAACAACCTTGCACATACTCTGAAGAATGTGTTCAATCATCATTGACATATGATTAGTACTCCCTTAATTTTTTTTTTATCATGATTTGTACTCTTAGGTGAATGCATGAATGTTATATGCATAGAAAGGGGAGCCTATACTAAATTTTAGTATTGTGACTGAACCTTTTTTTATGGTTATAATATGTAATTCTCTACAAAGTCAACTATTGAAATAATAGTACCAAGTAGAAATGTGTCCTTACTTGACTTGAATTTTTCATCTAGCCATTGAGCTCTATGTGTGTGCCTTGCATACTCATAAAAAAAAAATCTTGAATTTGTCCATAAATTTGGAAACATGTATTTGTTTTTTAACAAGATCACACCTTTTAGATTCCTTTCCATCTTTTAATTGATATGTCACATATTTATATTTAATAAACCCAACTAATTATTTTCCAATTTTGTGTGTACTCTCATCATGAGTACAATTTTTCAATTTTATCAATCCACCACAAATGTTGCAAGTTCCATCCAAACATGCCCTATTATAAAAAATTATCCATCTAGTCTTTCACAAAAAATAGTTGGAATAAATTACCTTACTAATTTTGGTAGGGCTTCCACTCCAGAATCCTAAAAAATGTTTTCATTATACAAAATACAATGAACATGATGAAAAATATCAGAACACATCAAAAATTCAACATGTTGCCTACAACACCAAGTAGTGTATGTGTGATTGATTTTCACATATAAGGTTTTGGCCATTTTAAAATATATTTGAATCATAGAAATATGTGGATATTTTTTAACAAATTTAGAATACACTTGTGTTTGAGTCATATCCAAAAAATATTTAGGATGTGGTTCACAATTATGAGAACCAATTCTTATTTTCACTACATCTCTAATATTAGATGATACCCTTGTGTTATCTTTTCAAAATTATACAATTAAATCTGATAGGGCATTGACTATAGCCTTTCCTTTACCTGGGATTATACCAAATAACACCCACAAGTCATTGTTACTGACAACATTATGTCTTTTAGATCTCTCAATTAATTTCATTAGTATTGTTATGTTTATGTGCAATGCTTAACTTGTTTGGCTAATCAATCATTTAATCTTTGTTTGAAAACTTACCAAATAAGTTGTAATAATGCATTAGGCAGCATTACCATCTTTGGTGCATTTGTTCACACCTACTTGGTTTGTATTATGAAAAATTTCAACAATTGATTTATTTACACCATTAATATTAGATGTTCTTAGTCTAAGGTTGTTCATTGTAGGTTTCATCTTAAGCATTTTCATCAATGTAACAAATAATTGGCATCTTCAAGTTTCATTTAATTTTTCAAAGTACAAGTTCCAAATTCTTTAACTTTTTCTTCTCATATGGTACTTGGACATTTTTTAGGCATTGGTTTCAAAATATTTTCATCAATTTTAATTAAATAAATGGGTATTATTTTCAAAATCCTAGGTGTTCTTAGTGGTAAATTTTATTGATTTGGTGTTTCCATATCATTTTTTTCATTACTAGTTTCTTCATTTGACGGTGTTCCCATATTGTTTTCTTGATTGTTACTTTCACCAATCGATATTTCCATGCAATTTAAATCATCATGCATACTACCATCAACACCACAATTAAAAATCATAAAATTTGAATGTGGACTTGCATTATAATTTGGTATACTATCATAATTTTTAATTATACTTTTAGAATTTAGTATACTATCATTGTTCATTTCATCATTATTTGTGACATTCAATTCATTAGGGATACTTTACACACTTTTATGAAGTTTTTTCATTCAATGCCTTTTCTTTCTCTTTGCACTTCTAATTCTTATGGCATTTGGTACTTTAACTTCTTCTTCTTGATATTATGAAATTTATCACCCATGATTGCACAAATTTGTCAACTTTTGAGGGTGGAGAAAATAATTAAATTATTAAAAATAGACATAATTGATGTGCAACACCAAGTGGGGATAAAAATCCAATTATTAAAAAATAGACCTGCATTCTTTAGTCAACCATGAGTAGACAAAATTTTATAATTTTGAGGGTGGGACATGCATCAAATCAATAAAAAAATAGACCTAAAACATGAAAAACAAAACAAAGTAGAGTATGCAAGGGATAGAACTATTGATGTGAAAAAAATGATGTTGACCATACATGTTTTTTTTTAGTAATATAAAAATTATGTACGCATTAATACCATGTACATGATATTATATGTATGCACAAATACCCATAAAACCAAACCCTTAACATTAAAACCTTGATCTCTTGGACCTTATACACTCAAACTTAATCCCTAATCCCTAAATCCCAAGCCATAAAAACCTTAAACCCTAAATCATAAACTCTTAAAACCCTAAACTAATCATTTAAGCCCCACTTAATATCATTGACACCAAGAATTAAGTTCACATGGCTCAATTTATCCCTAATCACACCACTATTTGGCCTAATTTACCAATTCATTCAATTTTCAATGGCATGGGGGCTAATAAAACCCAAAAACACATTCTATTCTCATAAATAGCTTCAAAAACTCAAATTATCTTCAATTTCCTTTGATTTAGACCTTATACCCTATATCCTAAACCCTATAACCTATACCTCAAACTTAAACCCTAATTCCTAAAAACCCTAAACTATAAATTGTAAAATCTTAAAACCCTAAACCAATCATTCAAGCCTTAATTACCATCATTTAGACTAATAATTAGGTTCACAAGGATAAATTTTGCCTAAATCACACCACTAATTACCCTAATTGACTAATTTTCTCAATTTGTGATGACATAGAGGCCAATTGAACTCAAAAACACATTTTTTCTCACAAATAGGTTTAAACAACTCAAATTATCCTAAATTTCCTTCACATTTAACCCTATACCCTAAACCTTAAACCCTAAGCCCTAAAACATAAACCCTATACCCTAAATTATAAACCCTAAGCCATAAACCCTAAGCTATAATCCCTAATCCATAAACCTTATACCCTATACCTTAAACCTTAAACTCTAATCCCTAATCTATAATCCATAAAAACCCTAAACCAATCATTTGAGTTATAATTACCATAATTTAAACTATAATTAAGTTCACATGGATAAATTTGGCCCAAATCACACCACTAACAACCTTAGTTAACCAATTAACTTAATTTGTGATGGCATGGGGGATAATTGAACCTAAAACACATTCTCTACGCATAAATAGGTTTAAGAAACTCAAATTGTCCTCAATTAGCTTCCTTTTTGGACCCTAAACCCTAAACCTTATACCCTAAATTTTAAACCCTAAACCTTAATCCTTAAGCCCTAAACCCTAATCCCTAATCCCTAAGCCCTAATCCCTATACCCTAAACCTTAAACCCTATGCCATAAAAGCCCTAAACCATAAATAGTAAACTCTTAAAACCCTAAAATAATCATTTGAGCCCCAATTACAATCATTTAGACTAATAATTAGGTTCACATGGCTCAATTTGGTCCAAATTGCACCACTAACTACCCTAATTGACTAATTCACTCAATGAGTGATGACATGGGGACTAATCAAACCCAAAAACACATTTTATGGTCATAAATAGGCTCAAACAAATCAAATTATCGTTAATTTATTTTTTAATTGAACCCTAAACCCTAAACCAAATGATTTAGTCTCAACTAACATCTTTTAGACTAATAATTAAGTTCACAAGGCTCAATTTGGTCCAAATCACATCACTCATTACCCCAATTGACTAATTAGCTCATTTTGAGATGACATAGGGACCAATTGAGCCCAAAATCACATTCTATAGTCATAAATAGGTTTAAAACCCTAATTTGGCCTTAATTACCTTTGTGATTAGACTTATACCCTAAAATATAAACCCTATATACCCTAATCCCTAAGCCCTAAGCCCTAAATTATAAACCTTAAACCAATCAATTTAACCCCACTTAACATCTATTAAAATAATAATTATGTTCATATATGGCTTAATCTAATGTAAATCACATTACTTATTAGGCCAATTGACTAATTGGCTCAATTTGTGATGACATTGGGGTTAATTGTGACCAACATTACATTCTATAGTCACAAATAAGATAAAAGAGTTCATATTATGTTCAATTTCCTTCACGATTGGACCCTATACTCTATACCTTAAACCCTATACCCTAAACCAATTGATTTAACACTAATTAACATCCTTTAGAGTAATAATTAGGTTCACATGGCTCAATTTATCCCACATCACATCACTTATTGGCCCAATTGACTAATTGGCTCAATCTATTATGACATAGTGGATAATTGATCTCAAAAAATCATATTCTATAGTCACAAATAGGTTTAAAGAGCTCAATTTAGCCCCAATTACTTTTGTGATTGGACCTTATATACCCTAAAACATAAAACCTATGTCCTAATCCCTAAATCCTAAACCATAAATTGTAAACTCTTGAAACCTTAAACCAATATTTTTATCCCTAATAAAACAACATTTAGACTAATAAAATTATGTTCACATGGATCAATTTGGCATGCATGTGAAATGCATGTAAAGTATTCTGTGTACATGGTAATTCTACATATGTGGTAATTACACAAACATGATAATTATATTTCACATTTGAAATGCATGCTTGAAGGCTCAGGAATGGATTGGATTCCTAAGATTGAGGCATGGACCTACAAACACACAACTGAATGCATGTTTTTAACTAAATATAACAAAATGCAACTTCATCCATGTTAAACACTATGAATTTTTTTTCTTAAAAATATTACTACAACAAAATGCACATTCCTATTTCTAAATGTATACTTTTTTTATATTGTTATTAATTTAAGGTTTTTATCTATATTTATTTCTAAGTATGTCTTTTTTAGCACTATATGTCATAACTATACATATTTATCTTTGTTTATGTATCTTTTCGTTCGTTGATTCAAACCAAAAAAATTATATGGTTGCAAACTAGACCTAATTCTACACATTCAAAAAAAAAAATATTTTTCAGGAAGTTAGTGGGTACATGGTCACCTATACATTATTTATCATATTTTAGGGTCTATTGACTTGTGAAATTAGTAAAAATATAAATACGTTGCAAACTAGATGATCTTATCTAACTTTTCACTAAAGGGTTTGAAAAAACTAAAAAATTATTAAAAACGATGAGATGCACCAAACACTATCTTCTTTGATTTTCCTAAAAAATAATAATACCTCTTAAATTTTTTGATATTTGACCTACTTATTCTTGACCATTTCAAAAAAAAATAGTAGTTTAGAAACTAGACTTGAAATGTTATAATTCATGTTCCTATGACATCTTCAAATTTTGAGTTTAAGTGTCTTAAATAATTTGTAAAAGTTGAGGTTTCTTGTTTTTCAAGAAAAACATGTCCACTTAAGACTTGATTTTGACCTCCAATTCCATGCACTTTCCCAATTTATCTACTCAAGAGACAAAAGCACTAGGAAAAAAACAAGTGGAAGAGGCAGGATAAAAGGTTGATAAGGTCAAAGGATTATAAAATGATACCAAGATTAAGATGTATAGGAATCCAAATCTTCTTAAAAAATACCAATCATGGAGGCATGTCAAGGAGTATCATATAAAAAATAACTATGGCTATACAAGGAATCAAAGGAACAACCACTATGACTATGTATCGAATCAAGGGAGCAACAACTATAGCT
Source organism: Torreya grandis (assembly GCA_037957365.1). Lineage (NCBI taxonomy): Eukaryota > Viridiplantae > Streptophyta > Pinopsida > Cupressales > Taxaceae > Torreya > Torreya grandis. The sequence continues at coordinate 1,822,223 of JARHVA010000089.1, read as the reverse complement.
ATACATGGAATCATAATAGTTCATTGGATTATGGAACAATGACTAAGTTGAGAAATCACTATGGCTATGCATGGAAGCCAAAGAAGAACTATTATGATCATGCATGGAATCATAATAGTGAAATAGAATATGAAACATATACATAAAGGAGAAAGCATTATACATGGACATGAAGGAGGTATAAATATGATCATAAATAAAATAAAATTAGTAAAATTTAATTTTGAGGCAAGGTTGGTAAGCTATCACCTACCAAGATCATATATGGGTGATTGAATGATTAGGGATTGAGACAAGTATGTGCAATGGTTTGAATATCACTCATTACTTGGTTTTAGGGATGAAATATTTCAAGGAGGGATTTCATGTTATGTACCTAGGGATATGATATTATAATATATATGGGTTAATTGAAATTTTTATATATGACACACATCCCCCTTAGTTAGTTGTATGGGTCAAATATATTGAGTCAAATAAGTAACTTGTGAATGAGTTGCATTAAGTAATGAGTCTACCTACATTGGGATTAGGTGTGTACCCATATAGTATTAGTAATATAGGTATATATAAATGAGATGCATATCATTGTAAAAGATATAAAATAAATATTGAGTCTTTTATTTGTTAGAAGGATATTGGATTTGTCTCCCTCAAAATGGAATTGTGAAACTATTCCTTCCTGAATGAGTATTTTATGATGTTTCCATACCTTAAAGGTGTTACTCTATTTTTGATTATACTACATCAATCAAATTGGCATTGGATGACTTCAAAAATATCCATTGTTATGTTCCCCAAATCTACACTTTCTAAAGAAAATAACAATGTTATTTTTTTTAGGGAAATCTCTTGCAAAATGGCTCCACTCATTTCACTTCTATCTTCAAAAGTTTATTGGTGGTGTGGTGGGTGGTGTTGATATCTCTCCTTGTGTGAACAATACTTGGGCATTATTATTTTTCCAATTATATGGAAATTCCTTGAATTAATGCCCTATAACTTGAAAATTATTGCACAAAATATGTGTGCCTTCATTCTTATTATCTTCTTGTAATTCTTGCATCATCTTAATTATGTCATTTCTTAAGGCTCACATTGATCTAAGTTCACTACCATAGTTGGAGGTTAAGTTCTTCATGTCCTTTCGAGCATGAGGATGTCTTTTTCTTGATTTCAATGTTCATGGCTCAGTCATATGTATCTGCATAATATAAGTATGGTACCACCTTCATTATCCTGCATAATGAGGATAATAACCCTTCAATGAACCATCAGTTATTTAAGTCATCTATAGGTTCTTTTGTTAAAGGTATATTCCACTGAGAGGGGGGGGGTGAATTAGAGGTGGAAAACAATCTAATTCATTTTATAAACCCTTCAAACACTTAAGCATTCAATACAACCATTCATGAAGCATTCAAGATCTTTATAACAATGAACAAATAGATAATGCAAGATTACACACACAACACAAGATCTATTGGGAAACCCTCTAGGGGGATAAAACCCTTTGAACCCTATAAGATGGAATATAGTACTATAAATACAAGATTCAACATTTATAAAATCACCAATTGATCAAGGAGCACCCACCCCTTAATTTATTCAAGCACCCACTTGACCTTTAACTAGCTCCAATTACTAAGGAGGATATAACCCTCTAGGCCACCAAGCACCAACTCAGCTACCTCTGATCTGATCTCCACCTTTGATCTAATTTCAAATACACCTGATGATGGATTCCTCTTGTTCTCTTTCCCCTTTACACTCTCACAAACTTTCACACACAAACAATGATCCAAAACCACCTTTTGGATCACTCTACACTTATCAGCAACAACTCTATCATAATATCAAAAATGTGACCAAATGATCATACACACAAACCAAACTTTAATCTGCCTCTCAAATCAACCACCAATCTCACATAAACATCATCTATCCTTCATTCCCACTCAAAGCATCTAAAACATCCTTTTGGATCAGTATAGATCTCTTTGCTCATCCTCAATATTCAAACCTGTAAGACCACTATTATGAGATCAAAAATTTGACCTACAATTCATACACATAGTCATCAACCTACTCTGCACTGGGAAACCACCCTTTCTTCTTTCCTTTGCTCTATAACTCTCACATGCACCTCTTCTCTCAAGTCTCTCACATCTAGAAATCATCATCTTTGATTTCACCATTTATATAACCTTCATGATTATTATATTCTTGGTTGGAATTTAGACTTGTCTTAACTGTTAAGACATCTTACATAGTGCAATACTATCCTCATAGTTTGGTCATAAAAACTATGGGTCACACTTAAATAACTATGCCTTTCAATTATGCCTTAGTAGCCCTTATTGGTCTTATGGAAACCCATTCACCTCTTTGACACTTCTTCAAGAAAACTTAAAACACAATAACACTTTAACAAAACATAAACCCATGCCACGTGATATATAGGTCTACCTTAAGTGATAATATCCATCATAACACCCTTATGCTAAAATTCAATTTGCTAAAACAACATTCTATGCACACAACCACAATGAACGAACACATAGTCACCTTCTAAGACTTTGATCACACTGAATGTGATTGATCAAACCTTCATAATCCACACAGATGGTCCTCATGGATTATAAAACACTATTTGATAGTTATCTCGTCCCAAAACATCAAAATACCATTAAAAACAACTAATTACCCTTCCCAGGTTATTTATAGAGCATGAATGAACAATTAGTCAACTTATAAGTATTTTTCATATATAATATGGATTGGTCAAACCTCCAAGGTCCATAAATATCATCCTTAGAGAGTCTACAACACTCTTCGATAGCTAAGTCCCCTTGAAACATCCAAATACCAATAGAATAGCTAAAAAAATCCTTAGGTCAATTACAGACCATGGTAAAACACATAATTAAATTTGGATCTCAATATCCTTAAATATACAAATAATTAGACCTTATAACTAAGTTATCTATGTGTTACTTGAAGTCCTCTACAAATTTTCTTTTTACTACACCTTCGGATTCTACATAGATCAAAAGTTATGGCTCAAAAATCAAGTATTGGTCTTTCCTTCATTAAGTTCAAATATTTAAATTCTAATGGTCACTGAGTAACTGTTAAACTTTAAACACTTGTTATCATATTTTTGTTTCATAAAAATTTGGAACAAATGTGCTCCATTGATATTTACATATTAACCAAGTCTTTATCTTGCAACACTCACCATTGATCTAAGCTCAAAACTCTCAAGATTATGACACTTGGCACCATCATGTGCCTTTTGATCACTTTACTAAAAATACCTTATGATTTTTCCACTTGGTAGTATCACATTCATTTTTTACTCTTTGAATTTTCCTACACCATTGATCTTCATCAGTACAAACTTTTGCTCACTATTGATCTTCTATCAAACTAGCAAGCATGTGACACTTATCACTTGCGCATGCAACATTTAACATGTTGAATTTTATGCACAAAATTGGATCAAGATATATAATTTAATGTACACCATTATATATAATAACTATTTACTTCATATTTTAGCATTTTTAAACTAGATAGTCTTTGACCTAATCTATAAGAGCAACTTTAAAGCTTTATAACTTGAGCTAGAAAACACTTCAAGAGTCTAAATTTTTAGAGGACCTTCTTGGTAGTATAGATAATATCTCTATGAAATAATTTGACCTTGATTTAATTTATAATTACCATAAAAAAATTCTCAAACATACTAGTTCATCCATATATGCATGATGTGTAGTGACGGTTTGGCTATGGGAACATAGTAAATTCTATCTGAGAAACTTTAAAGCTTTATAACTTGAGCTAGAAAACACTTCAAGTGTCCAAATTTTTAGAGGACCTTCTTGGTACTATATATAATATCTATATTAACTCATTTTACCTTTATTTACTTTCTAAGTACCATAAAAAATGCTCAAACTTACTAGTTCATCTATATATGCATGATGTGTAGTGACGGTTTGGCTAAGTATGGGAACATAGTAAATTCTATCTAAGAAGCCAAGTTTTCCCCTTAATAAATTTTGTTGTGCTTGTTGTCTCCCAAAAATGACAATCATTTTTGGAACAAAATTTGAATTATTTTGGTTTTACAAGACCAAAATTGTATCTTCCATTTTCAAAAATTTGTCTTAGATATTCAGATTTCTCATTTTCAGAGCTTCTCATAAAATCTACAGACTTTGCAAGTCAAGTTCAATGGATTTTACATGTTGATTTCTACAAACTTTTTATTTTCAGTTTCTACAAGCAGGTTCATTTATATAGTTTCAACGACTTCTGCAGGTGGTTTTCAGTCAAAAGAATTGATTTTCAACATTTGTTTATTTTCCGAGATTGGTTTAGAGTTTTGGTTCAAGTGAAAATCTTCATTAGCAAGCATCTGAGTGCAAAAAACAACTGAACCATTGAACCATTTTGGTTCAAAGGTTCAATGGGTTCAAGGTTCAAAAAGTTCATGTTCGGTAAGTGCTTCAAAATGGTTCAAAGTTCACTCACTTCAATTGGTTCATCAGCTTCAAGGACGTTTGGCCAAATCATTCAATTGAACCATTGAACTAAACCATTGAACCATTTTGGTTCAAAGGTTCAACGGGTTCAAAGTTCAATGATAGGTTCAACCAAAAGAACAATTCAATGGTTCAATTCAACCAAGCAGTTTAACACTTTATTTCATTCAGTTGGTTCATTCTTTCAATTCATCTTTTGGTTCAACGTCTACAGGTTCAACAACAGGGGCTCAACACGCTTCATTGAACCATTGAACCATTTCAATAGATTTGTTTAATGGATTGGTTCAATCAAATGGTTTAACTGTTGGTTCAAAGGCAAGTTCAACATTTTGGTTCAATGCTTAGTTTATCGGCTTGTTTTATTCATTGAACCATCAGCTTGAACTATTGGCTTGAACCATTTTGGTTTAAAGCCTTGGTTTAACCGATTGGCTCAATGTCAAAGTTCATTGGATGGTTCATCGGCTTTTGGTTCAAAAGGACTTGGCGCACTTCATTGAACCATCGAACCAGTTCAACTAATGGTTCATCATCCAAGTTGAAAGGGATGGTTCAATGCAAAAGAAGACTTTTTGAAGGACAAGTGCCCTTGCAGAGGGAACCTAATCAAGAAAAGCACCTTTTTGGAGGATCATTTTTCTAAGAAGCCGATAGGTAATTCTTTTAGATTTGTCTAAGGCATTTAAAATTTTTTGATTAAGACTTAATTCTTTTGGATTTTTGTCCGAAGGAATTCCTTCGGACAAAAAGTCTGAAAGAATTCCAAGTGGTCACGGATCCCAAAGGAATTTCCAAAGAACAAATGCGGGCTCAAAAAAAACCCGAAGACTTATTCAAATACTTGGCGTAATTTTCCTCAAACTTTTTGTCTGCAGGAACTTTCCATGGGACAAATGTCCGCGGAATTACCCATGGGGAACTTTCAAATCAAACACCTGAGAATTTTCCCCAGGGATTTGTCCACAGGAATAAAGCCCAGGGAAACATTTGCTCATGAGGACTACCAAAGCAAAAGGGATTAATAAAACAAAGGGCTGCCAAAGGATCCCGAAGGGCAAGTGCCCTTACAGGGAACTCTCGACGGCCAAAGTAAAGGGCTTGTCTGATTCGAACAGAGGTCATTTTTCAAAATCTGAAAGGGTAAGTCCAAGCCGACTGGGTAAGGCCAAAAGTGCTAATTAGAATACCAAGGGGTGATGCCCACAAAAACGTCAAATTTAGCATAGCTGACTAGCCGTTGGAAGCATATTGACGGGCATGTAAACGTCAATTTTAAAGGCAGTAAAATAGCCGTTGATACTTTGATTCATAGACCTAGATGCATTTCCAAAATTCAAGACAAAAACTAGTTGAAAGTGAGGAAAGACATAATAATGGATGAATCTAGGACCTGATTCAATCAATCTAGAAAGGAAGAATGATGAAGACAAGATCAGACCGATAGCTGGACATTGAAAGTTGTAATCTTTCAATTACATAGCTTGTTTATCTACATTGAAAAGATCAAATGGGTAAAAGGCCCCAAAGTTCTAGCTAGTCTTCCTAACATTTCCCAATGCATCATGATGTATTACTATTCCTGAGTCCTTCTTCAAGTGGCTATATAAGGGAATTTCTTTCATTGTAAAATCATCTTCTTTTTGACAATCTGAATAAAAATCTACTGAAATTGAGAGGCATCATTGAGACTTTGTGCTCAGTCTATTGATCATATTATGTTAATGAAAACAGGGGACTTTTTTAGACTTTGTGCTGTGATATCTTTTTTGTTTCATTAATTTAATAAGCAGGATTAGTAAATTAGTCAGGAAGGTGTCTTGAAGAATCAATTGTGGAGAGACTTGGTGCCCCCATAACTGCCTTCAGTGTGTTTGCTTTTTTCATTGCTGTGTAAAGGACTTTGAAAAGACTTTGAGCTTTCATTGCCCTTCATATATTAATCTTGAGCATTTCAGATAGAGACTTTGTGTTCTATTTTGATTTGTTGGTTACTACACTCCAAGTTACATTCCACTTTAATTTCCAAGAGTATTCTTATGGTTGGCTGAATAGTTTTTCTTGAAAGAAGAGGAGAGTTGTCTGTCATTCCCTTGAGTTTTTCTTTTGTTTTGCATACATCATCTCTAAAGAAAAAGAGATGGATGTCTGGTCCTACCCTTGAGTATTATTATTTTCTATTTATACATATACATAGCATATCCATAGGGAACCTCCCCTTGATGAGAGGAGAGAGCAGTCTCCTTCTGATGTGATAAACTTACACATTAGGATGACTAATATTCTTGCTTTGGCTGATAAGACCTACTTTGTTTACCAGTATGCTAATAGACAAAATATTCAACCAATAGTTTTTGGTGACTCTACTGGGGATATACCCATTATCCATTTATAGTCTATCTATTCTATTCACATCCATACCATAGGAAAAAAATGCACAATTTAAAGCCTCAAGCTTTAACTGAAGCATAGTCAAATCTTTTCCATTTTTGTTTTACAATCTAGTAGATTCAAGGTATACACGAAGCCAAAGGGCTAAAGGTGTCGTTGATCCTGTGTTTGAGTTGGTATAGCAAAGTGATTTTGATCTATTTCCTTCACCATCTCATCTCCAACGAAAAAAAAGCTTCCCTCCTACTAAAGCCATATCTCCATTACCAGATGAAGTATCTACTTCTGCTATTGATAAAGTTGTGCCTATAATTACCCCATTGAGATTTTTTATCCCTCCTTTTCAGTATCTTATAATGGCAATTCAAGGCCACTGGGGTAATGCTTTTGGTCCTCTCAATCTTACTCCTTTACATGAGCTTCCACGTAGTTTTAGGAAGAATTTCTCTAAATTCTACGATGATGGGAAAGTTCATCCTGATGAACATATTGCAGCATTCAGTATAGCTTATGGAGTAATCAGAGTAGAGTTTGAAGATGTAGCTGCCAGGCTTTTTGTTGAAACACTACAGGGTCCTACTGTAGATTGGTTTTACCACTTATAGGCTCAATTTGTGACTGATTGGAATACTTTGAAAGCTAAGTTTGAAGCCAAATTCAAACCTGCAAAAGATGCACATACACTTCTGGCTCAACTTACACAAATGAAAAAAGAGCCACATGAGCCTATGAGAGACTTCATAGCTAAATTTGACAAGTTGAAAAATAGAATTCCTATGATTGCCAGACCTATAGTTGAGAATCTCAAATTCTTTTTCATTAATTCTCAGCTATTTGAAGTCAGTTTCCTCTTGAGACGTGCTGGCCAAATAGATCTCGCTTGCAGCTCAACTTTTGGCCACTGAAGTAGAATATGATCTCATCTTAGCAGAAAAAATAATAAGAGATCCCAATAGAAACAGAGCTTCATCATCTTCCAAATTTGCATCTACAAGCACCACAAATCTAATGGTGCAAAAATTAGCAAATGAGCTCCTTGCCCTCAAAAAGCAAATGGCTCAAAGAATGTCTTCTACTCCTAGATACAGAAGAACATTCCCAAATTAGTCATATTAGGGCAATGTTGCTAGAAACCAAGGACAACAAAATCATCTTCCTCCCCCATAAGGGAAACTTGCCCTGGAAGCTCCTCTAACTAATTTAGCAATGGGATATCTTGAGACAGAATCAAAATTTTCTTATCAGCCTGAATTAAATCAAAAAAATGACGCTGATATCATTAAAGACAGTCAAGAAGAATCAGCTAGCGATTCCCACATTAGTTTCCTGAATTATTAAGATGAACCTGGAAGCAAAGGAGAAGCTTCAGATGGATCATATGCAGTGTTTACCAGATCTAAGAATCAATCAGCCCAGCAGGCTAATAAAGAAAAGATAGAAGAACAACCACAGCCATCAGTCACAATTGTCAAGCATGGAACAACTCTACCCTTTCAACCAAAAGATTTGGTAATCACTCAAAAAGTAAATACATCTATTGCACCTTCCCCTTCTACTTCTAATTCACAAACTAGCCCACCTCTCATCCCTTTGAAAACTCAAAAAGCTAAAGTACCTTTCTCTGTACCTAACTCAATTCAGTCATTTGATATAATTGACCATGTTAAAAAGACAAAAATATAGATGTCTAAATTTGAGTACTTGCAGTCTAATCTAGATCAACTGAACACGCTGGTCTAATATGTTAAAAATTAGACTGTCCCTGCAGGACAAAAGGCCAAAAAAGTAACTTTTGATTCTTCAATAAATATGCCTATTCCAAATAATTTGATTATTACTCCTCCAGCTGCTTCTAGAAAAATAGAACCTTTCTATGTTTCCCTATTAATCAATGGCCACAAGTTGAGTAACTGTATAATAGACTCAGGTGCATCTGACAATGTTATGCCTATCAAAGTCATTGAGTCTCTTGGTCTCACATTAACCAAGATGTTTGGTAGATATTTCTCCATGGAGAACAAGCAAGTGCCATTGCTGGGGCAAATCAAAGATGCCCAATTTGCATTCACATCCTTTCCAGACAAGAGGATTAAAATGACTATATTAGTGGCTAACGTCCCAGCATCTTATGGCATTTTGCTTGGATAGAATTTATGTAAGGACGTGGGAGGAGAAATGAACATGGATCTATCTGAGGCAAGGATCCTTGTCCAAGGCGTGATGAAAAGATTACTTCCTGAAAAGGAAGCAAACTATGTAGTTACCAAGACGTCAGCTCCTGAAGCTCAAATCCTCTTTGAATCTGCAGGTATGGGTAATTATTTTTTATATACAAATCATGAAGAAAGACCCTCCATCTCTGATGAGGGAAAGTCTGAAATAAAACCAGTATCTAATGAGATTTGGACTCTAGAATTTGATGATAGTTGTTCCTCTACTGGTTCTGCAGCCGAAATTGTCTTGATATCTCCTCAAGGAGATATGTTTCCTTCATCATATAAATTACAATTTAGCAACACAAATAATATAGCTAAATATGAATCGATGTTACTGGGTGTGAAGGCTACTCAAGAAAGAGGCATCAAGTTTCTTCATGCTAAAGGGGACGTTGAATTAGTGGTTTGTCAAGTGAGAAATTCATATCAGACCAAGAATGAGAGGCTGCGCCATTACCACAATCTTGTTTGGGACCAAATTGAAAGCTTTGATGCTTTCAACATTTCTTCCATTCTAAGAGAATCCAATGATAGAACTGATGCACTTGCTATTTCAGGAACTCTTTTAGTTCCTCATTCTAAATTTAAAGAAGATAAATATACCATTGAGCTGGTCTATAGGCCGAGTGTTCCTGACAATGCTGATTATTGGCAAACTTTCAATGATGATCAGCAGATCATTGCCTTCTTAGAAAGAAAAGATAATTTTAAATAGCTGTATTTTGAAGGCAGTGAATCTTAGAAGTCTGAATTAATTTTTGAATCTAGTTTAGATGTCAATAAAGAGTTCCTACAGCTGAAAGGAAACAAAATTCCTAAAGGCTCGGTTTCTCTTGAGAAGTTGTTCGACAAGCATGATAGATTTGTCAAGTAACAATAGATAGATCCAAATTTCTCTTAGGGATTTGACCAAGTGAATCTGACCAACAAAGAAAATCCAAAAAATAATGGCATATTCATACGAAGATCTGAAGTCTCTCAGACTTGATGAAATCTGCCATCATATTCCTCTCAAGGCTGATTCAATGCCTTACAAGAAGAAATCCAGACAATATAATCTAAAAAATTTAGGTACAATTTTGTCTGAGATTCAGAAAATGTTAAATGCTAGAATTATTTTTCCAATTTATCATTCTACATGGATTGCAAACATAGTTTCAATAAGGAAGAAAAATGGCGAAATCCACATCTGTGTAGATTTTTAGAATCTGAACCAGTCATCTCTGAAAGACAATTATCCTTTGCCAATCATGGACTAAGTGCTTCAAACAGTAATAGGATCAGAAATGTTATCAATGTTGGATGGTTTTTCAGGCTATAACCAAGTTGAAGTTGCTGAAGCTGATCAACACAAGACTGCATTCACCACGCCTTGGGGTACATTTGCATACAAAAGAATGCCTTTTGGATTAATAAATGCTAGTGCTACCTTCTAGAGAGCTATGGACATGGCTTTCAAAGATGAGATTGGCAAATTCATAGTTGTATATCTTGATGATTTAACTATCTTTTCAAAGCATCAATCTGATCATGTGCGCTATTTGCAGCAATTGCTAGAGCGCTACCGACAAAATGGTATTTCTTTGAATCCTAAAAAGTCTATTTTTGGAGTGACAGAAGGGAAACTCCTTGGACACATTGTGTCCAAAGAAGGCATAAAGATTGACTCAGATAGAGTCAAGTCTATCCAAGAGTTGAATTTGCCTGCAAGTAAGAATGTTGTTCACTTTTTCTTCAAAAAAGTGAATTTCTTATGGAGATTCATCCCTGAATTTGATGAGAAGACAAGACAAAATGTAAAAATGATGAAAGAAAAGACTACCTTCAACTGGACCAAAGAAGGTAAAGCAGCATTTCAAGATATCAAAGTCACTATTGCTCATGCCCCCACCTTCATGCCCCCACCTTGGTCTGCCCAGATTACCATAGAGATTTCATTATATACAGCTATGCATCTGAGCATACACTTTCAGTGATTCTTGTCCAACAAGACAAAGAAAGTATGGAATCTCCCATCTCTTTCATGAGCTTCTCTCTGAAAACTCATGAAATGAAGTATTCAAATATAGAGAAGCACGCCTATGCCTTGGTAAAAGTAGACAAACACTTTCGCTTCTATATTCTGAATTCACATATTACTGCCTTAGTTCCTGACAATACAATCAAGTCTATATTAACTCAGCAGGAGTTTGGCACAAAGAGAGGTAACTAGATTGCAAAGATCCAAGAATTTGATCTAGATATCAAGCCGATAAAGCTGGTCAGAGGTAAATGTCTTTGTCAACTAATGGCTGACAATAAGCCAGAAGATACACAGCGTGAAGAAGCTGAAGTAGACAATACGCCAACAGTCCTTTTTGATATTGCGTATTTTTTGACTTATGGAGAATGTCCTACTCATTTGTCTTACAAAGAGAGGAGAACTATCAAATTAAAAGCTGCCAATTTTGTCCTTTGGGACAATGGCCTGTACAAAAGAAGTATAGATGAAGTTTTTCTTTGCTGTGTAGATAAAGAACAACAAACCCAGCTCTTGAAATCTTTCCACAATCTAGCATGTAGAGGACATTTTTCTGCCCCTATGACTGCTCACAAAATTCTACGAGCCAAGTATTATTGGCCGACTCTTTCCCAAGATGCACATAAATGGGTAAGGAAATGTGAACTTTGCCAGCAATTTATTAGAATACCCAAGTTGGTTGCTCTGCCTCTCAAGCCAGTAATCATAGAGGAACCTTTCCAATAGTGGGGACTCAATTTTATTGGGACAATAAATCCATCTTCAAGTGCTGGACATGATTATGTCCTTACAGCAACTGATTATTTCACTAAGTGTGTAGAAGCAATCTCAACAAAACATGCTACTTCAGAAGTTATATGCAACTTCCTGAAAGAGAATATCATTTCTAAATTTGGAGTCCCACTCAAAATTGTTATTGATGATGCAGCTTGTTTCACCTCTCAAGAAATTATGCAATTCTATTTTTATTATGGAATTACTCTCTCTTATTCTTCTGATTATTTTCTACAAGGGAATGGACAAGTTGAGTCTAGCAATAAAAATTTGGTGACTATTATCAAGAAACTTGCAAATGATAATCAAAGGATGTGGCATAAAGCATTAGTTGATGCTTTGTGGGCTAACAAGATCACGCCAAAAAGGGCAATTGGTATGTCTCCTTTTCAACTTCTCTACAGGATTAATGCTGAGATACCAATCACTTTAGAGTTACCAGCCTTGAAATTGGTGAAGGCCATTGAAGATCAGACATATGAGAGTTCTCTTGACAAAAGAATCATGTGCCTGACTCAGCTGGAAGAACAAAGAACCATGGTGGTGGATAGAATTACTGTTCATCAAAGTCTGCTAAAGAAAATTTTTGATCAAAAAGCCAGAAATCATGATTTCTAGATTGGAGATAAAGTCCTACTGTGGGAAAAAGAAGAGAACCAAAGGGGATGCATGGAAAACTTGACTCCCTTTGGAGAGGGCCATTCATAATTCATCAACACATGGGCGAAAATAGATTTCTTTTGAAATACCAAGATGGCACACTCCTTTCTCTGCCCCACAATGGGCAGCATCTAAAACACATCAACTCTTGAAGTACTAGATCATTACCTCTATATATATGTATATTTGTACAGCTTTATTCCTTTTTGTTTTGTTTATTTTCTATTTGACGCCTTTCATGACTCCATGGCATGACTCTGAAGCCCAATGGTACACTTGAAGACACTGGAGATTCTGAATTCTACTCCTTCCAATTCATTTTGCAATTGACAGAAGTTCCCCAACTGGAGCCAGCTGTTGTCTCCCAAAAATGACAATCATTTTTAGAACAACATTTGAATTATTTTGGTTTTACAGACCAAAATTGTATCTTCCATTTTCAAAAATTTGTCTTAGATATTCAGATTTCTCATTTTCAGAGCTTCTTAGAAAATCTACAGAGTTTGCAATTCAAGTTCAATGGATTTTACATGTTGATTTCTACGGACTTTGTATTTTCAGTTTCTATAGGCAGGTTCATTTATATAGTTTCAAAGACTTCTGCAGGCAGTTTTCAGTCAAAAAAATTGATTTTCAACATCTTTTCATTTTCTGATATTGGTTCAGAGTTTTGGTTCAAGTGAAAATCTTCATCAGCAAGCATCTGAGTGCAAAAAACACCTGAACCATTGAACTGAACCATTGAACCATTTTGGTTCAAAGGTTCAACAGGTTCAAGGTTCAAAAAGTTCATGTTTGGTAAGAGTTAAGTGCTTCAAAATGGTTCAAAGTTCATTCGATTCAATTGGTTCATTAGCTTCAAGGATGTTTGGCCAAATCATTCAATTGAACCATTGAACCATTTTGGTTCAAAGGTTCAACGGGTTCAAAGTTCAATGACAGGTTTAACCAAAAGAACAGTTTAATGGTTCAGTTCAACCAAGCAGTTCAACACTTTATTTCATTCAGTTGGTTCATTCTTTCAGTTCATCTTTTGGTTCAACATCTACAGGTTCAATAACAGGGGCTCGACGTGCTTCATTGAACCATTAAAACAGTTCAATAAATTGGTTCAATGGATTGGTTCGATCAAATGGTTCAACTGTTGGTTCAAAGGCAAGTTCAACATTTTGGTTCAATGCTTAGTTTATCAGCTTGTTTTATTCATTGAACCATCAGCTTGAACCATTGGCTTGAACCATTTTGGTTCAAAGCCTTGGTTTAACCAATTGGTTCAACGTCAAAGTTCATTGGATGGTTCATCAGTTTTTGGTTCAAAAGGACTTGGCGCGCTTCATTGAACCTTTGAACCAGTTCAACTAATGGTTCATCATCCAAGTTCAAAGGGATGGTTCAACACAAAAGAATACTTTTTGAAGGACAAGTGCCCTTGCGGAGGGCACTTAATCAAGAAAAGCACCTTTATGGAGGATCATTTTTCTAAGAAGCCGATATGTAATTCTTTCAGATTTGTCTAAGGCATTTAAAATTTTTTGAGTAAGACTTAATTCTTTTGGATTTTTGTTTGAAGGAATTCCTTCAGACAAAAAGTTTGAAATAATTCTAAGTGATCACAGATCCCAAAGGAATTTCCAAAGAACAAATGCGGGCTCAAAAAAAACCCGAAGACTTGTTCAAATACTTGGCAAAATTTTCCCTAAACTTTTTGTCTGCAGGAATTTTCTGCGAGACAAATGTCCACAGAATTACTCATAGGGAACTTTCAAATCAAACACCCGAGAATTGTCCCTAGGGATTTGTCCACGGGAATAAAGCCTGGGGAAACATTTGCTCATGAGGACTGCCAAAGCAAATGGGATTAATAAAACAAAGGGATGCCGAAGGATCCCGAAGGGCAAGTGCCCTTACGAGGAACTCTCGACGGCCAAAGTAAATGGCTTGTCCAATTCGAACAGAGGTCATTTTTCAAAATCCAAAGGGTAAGTCCAAGCTGACTGGGTAAGGCTAAAAGTGCTAAGCAGAAGACCAAGGGGTGACACCCACAAAGACGTCAAATTCAACATAGCCGACTAGTCATTGGAAGCATATTGATGGGCATGTAAATGTCAATTTTAAAGGCAGTAAAATAGCCGTTGATCCTTTGATTCATAGACCCAGATGCATTTCCAAAATTCAAGACAAAAACTAGATAAAAGCGAGGAAAGACAGAATAATGGATGAATCTAGGACCTGATTCAATCAATATGGAAAGGAAGAACGATGAAGACAAGATCAGACCAACAGCTGGACATTGAAAGTTGTAATCTTTCAATTACGTAGCTTGTTTATCTACATTGAAAATATCAAATGGGTAAAAGGCCCCAAAGTTCTAGTTGGTCTTCCTAACATTTCCCAATGCATCATGATGTATTTTTGTTCCCGAGTCCTTATTCAAGTGGCTATAGAAGGGACTTTCTTTCATTGTAAAATCATCTTCTTTTTGACAATCTGAATGAAACTCTGCTAAAATTGAGAGGCATCATTGAGACTTTGTGCTTAGTCTTTTGATCATATTCTGTTAATGAAAATAAGGGAATTTTTCAGACTTTGTGATGTGATATCTTTTCTATTTCATTAATTTAATAAGTAGGATCAGTAAATTAGTCTGGAAGGTGTCCTGAAGAATCAATTATGGAGAGACTTTGTGCCCCCATAACTTCCTTTAGTGTGTTTGCTTTTTTTAATGTTGTTTAAAGGACTTTGAAAAGACTTTGAGCTTTCATTGCCCTTCGTATATTAATCTTGAGCATTTTAGATAGAGACTTTGTGTTCTGTTTCGATTTGCTGGTTACTACACTCCCAGTTACGTTCTACTTTAATTTCTAGGAGTATTCTTGTGGCTGGCTGAATAGTTTTTCCTGAAAGAAGAGGAGAGTTGTTTGTCATTCCCTTGAGTTTTTCCTTTGTTTTACATACATCATCTCTGAAGAAAGAGAGATGGATGTCTGGTCCTACCCTTGAGTATTATTATTTTCTGTTTATACATATACATAGCATATCCATAGGGAACCTCCCCTTGATGAGAGGAGAGAGTAGTCTCCTTCTGATGTGATAAACTTACACATTAGGATGACTAATCTTCTTGCTTTGGCTGATAAGACCTCTTTTGTTTACCAGTACGCTGATAGACAAAATATTCAACCAACATTGCTCAATCACATGATATGAAATTTTAACCATATGATGTCCTCACATATTTAAATCCATCTATATATCAATATTCTCATGGAACCTTCACATGTGTAAAATATAACATCATTAATATGCCTACTCATATCTTTTTGTCAAAGAACCAACTATGCAAAGATGAATATAATGAAGAACCAGATGAATACCATGCACTTCCATAATCTCTAAAATCATCCTTGACATCTGATATGACCCCACACACATGATCAATAATTTAGACCCATCCCTAATCATGCCAAAACTAAATATCAAACAGTCATACTTTAAGCATACTAGGACAAGCACATTGCACACTTTTTTATTGACACTTATACTATAAAAATACATAATCTAATAACCTAGACACTTCCAAGACATCACTAAAAATTCTCCAACAATATCTCCCTTTCTCATTTATGTTAAAACCCATCATACATCTCACCTTCCTTATCTCTCTTCAATCACTCTCATAATTGTAATCTTCTCCTACTTTGATACAATGACAAAGTGGGAAAAACATGATCTTGAGGACCTAAAAAATACCACCAACTAGAAGGGACCACCTTATAAATATGATACAAACTCCCCCTTACCTTGATCTTATCTCTTCTTGCCTTGACAACTTCCTTTGCTACATGTCAACACTCTCTTCAACCAAGCATTGTAACTAACAAAGAAAGAACACACAAAATCATTAAAATATAATGAAACTCACCAAGAAACATCTAAGAGGGACTCACCCTAAGATATCTGAGCCATTTCACCTCTTGATCATCTTCATATCTCCACACACCATGAATAACCACCACATAATCATATATCCTTCTATCTCAATCCACCTTAAGGACCACCAACATAACTTCATGCCACTCACCAAATAGGAAACATGATCTAAACTAACATGATAACTCACATTGAAACACTCATGCCTTATTATTTTGGATAAACTAAGAAAAACATCAAATATTCACACTAGGCCTATCTAGATTCCTTGTATCCCTTCCTGGAACTTACAGATCCCAAAAATTTTAGTGGACATACTTTCAAGACCTAAGACTTCATACATAGATCAAAATAATATACCCCCTTAAGAAAACCAATTTACATCACCTAGATCCTCCTCTACAACATACTTCTTTCACAAATCTACTAGTCAATTAGGCCTCCATCTTGACAAAATCATGAATAATTTGAAAACCACAAACCTTCAAATCTCTTTGAAGCTTTATTTGACAACCCATTTGGCTGATTCAACCTATTAAGAATCCTCAGACCTCAACTCATAAGGCAAACAAATTTTCTATCATATCTCAAAATTTTAGAATCTTAAAACAAACAAGGTTAACAAACCTCCTTCTGGTTAATGCCCACCTCTAAAAATTCTTGCACACCTAGAGACAACCATCACACACTTTTGGATCAATATTTGAGCCTCCATAATTTTGGGAAGCTTGACTTCCTATACCATGGCTTTGATCTGCAATAAGATAGATAAACTTGGGAGTACACAAAAACCTCCAAAAGGCACAAATAAGATCATCAAGACACAAAAAACATGTAGCACATCACAAAGAAGTGAATATACCTTTTTGAGCACCAAAATATTCTTGACATTACATCAATCTCATCATGCCACCTAAAAACACTCATTCTGATCTTGTAGACACTACATACACAACAAAAACACCTTATGACATCACTCTAATCTCATCAAATCACTTCTCCCATCTTGACACACCAAATCCAACTAGAAACACTCATCTCTTGCCTTTTAAGACATTCTAGAGGATACCACAGTAACACTTGCTTCTCCACTAAAAGGAGTCTCTTAAGAACCATAAATAGAGACCTCCTCTAAACCACAATGCTCTTGAAATAAAGTGAATCTAGGAGTGGTCCACATCTCCTTAGTAATCACTGGAATCCTTTTATAGTTATAAGACTTATTTATCTTGTTATCCTTTGTCTAAACTTTGACAACTTGTTCCTTTTCTACATCACTCACTTTCTCCTCCATGATAGGATATAAAACATTTGGAGTAACTATGGAATCTTGACATACCTTGATCACTAAATTAGTTTCTTTGTATTATATAACATCACCTTTAGACCTTGAAAACATAGGAACAAAGCTCAAAACTTGCTCACACATTGCAAGTTTCTCATTAGCATCCAAACGCACCTTATAACTAGCCTCAACCAGAACCTTGGTCTTCTCCTTGAGATTGGTCACTTTATTCAAAACATGAGTAGACAATGAGAGCTCTTGGCACTCTTCAACTTCTATAGCATTTTACACCATATAAAATAGATTACTTGGACTTGTATACTCATCATGGAACACACTTACCACCTTTGGTTTCCATGAGTTAACTTGTCTTCTTTCTTGCACTCTAGGAGCCTAATTAAACATATTCTATCTTGTAGGCCTTTACTTATAGAATCTAGCAATGTGACCTTTCTGTTGATAGTTGAAGCACACTATGCCTTTTACAAGAAGCTTATCCTACCTTCTTGATCAGAACAAAATCTTGAAATATGTCCATTATTTTGACAAATTGAAACAAACTACTTCTTTTGAAGAAGGCTTGCCTTTTAATTGATGACCCCTATTATAGTTCCATGCAAACTCATTTCTAAAAGGTCTCTTACATTCTATATCTCTATGACAAAACTGATTACATTTGAAATAATAACCATTATAACTTGCATACCTTATGGAATTTGGTTGTCTGATCTGATTTATCTTCACTTTACTAACATCTTCATTCCTTGACTAATTGTTGACCTTCAAGGTCTAATTTACATTAGTCTTCATCTTATCTTGAGTTGCATTTTATGGTTATTCTTTGTATCCAAGACTATTTCTATCACTTTCATGCTTTTGACCACTCAGGATATTTTCTAGATCACTTGAGCTATTTTAAAATCTCATAAATGATTGCATCTTACTAGATGTCTTCTCTAACTTAGCTTTTAATGACTCATTTTCAATTACATACCTTGAAAATTCATCTTCTTTAGCTTTCAGGCTTGTAGATAGGATTTCCAATTGATAACTGAGATATTTGATAATTTATTCATGTTCCTTGGTGTCTTCATTCATTCTTGCTTCATACACACTAAATTGTTCCTCATAGTCCTTGATTTGAGACATCATATTCTTGTTAATATTCTTCTCAATATAAAATTCTTCAAGAGCATTCATTAATTTAATCTCATATTTATCATCATCTGAATCACTCTAAGTAGACTCATTTTGATATGAACAACTTCCTTCCTCAGCCATAAATATGTCTTCATCTTCAACACAATCATCATCTTCATGAGCATACTTTGAGTCACTATCTTCACTCTCATCTGATGAGCTGTAATCTTCTTTGGTGTAGAGACCCTTCTTGTCCTTGAAGTAATTATTCTTGTTTTCAAACCTTATAAATCCCTTCTTGCTTTTATTAGACCTAAATGATCTCTTGCCATCATCATGAACTTGACCATGCTCTTCGTCATAAATCTTCTTATACTTATGAGGGAACTCATTATCAAAATGTCCTACTTCTCCATAATTGAAGAATTTGAAGGCAATTAATTGATTTAACCTATTTTCAATTTCCTTGTGAATCCCTTATACTTGCTTGAACCTATTTTCAATTCCCTTGTAAATAAAGCAATTAGTTCATCTTCACCAATATCGGATATGTCATCCTCCTTGAGTTTCTTACCTTGGAACTTCTTCTTTGGATTCATTTATGTCTTGAATGTTTCTTCCTTATTTGGTAGTATATCATCATTTAATCTCATCTCATAGGTATTAAGGATGCCATGTAATTTGATTTAATAGTTTTGAGAATATTGGTGTTTAATTCCTAATTTAGTTAAGGGTTTGGAATAAATAAAGTAGAAAATAATATTTCAATAATTATAGTACTAATTTGTATAATTTATTATGCCTTTTAAACCTTTATAAAAATAGTAATAAATAAGGATAAATTCAACTTAGCTTAAAATTAGACTGAGACGATTGAAACATAGGCTAAAACTAGTTGTGTAGGACTAGGATAATGTCATGAACTTGGATCTAGATTTCATTCAATGAAAGGATAGGAGCACTAAAAATAAGACATTTTAGGGTCCGATGATATAGTCTAAGTCTTGTCGCTATTGTCTAAACTAGTCATAGAGATCTACATTTTTTGAGTTTTGTCTATTGTCCTTGTATGAGCCTACCTATGGAATTTTGAGCCCTTAATGTCGATGGAGCTCCTTGTAGATCTAATTTCATCTTGAAACCCTAGACCTTTATTATGCTTGATAAAACTTGAGAAAGAGGGGGTTTAGTGTGTGTAATATGCACGAAACGTGTATCCACACCCCTTGTGTGGGCATGTTACCTACATACCAATACTCCGAAGAGGGATCAAGCCATATGTATTTCTCCCACTCAATGTGCTTTATGTAATAGTGTTATGCAGATATAAAAATAACAAACTAAGAGTTTTTAGGGTGGCTAGGGACTGGTGTGAGGGTTTGAATATCTTTGTAGCTATGTTGGGTGACTATATGCAGAGAATAGGGAAATTTTCCTTAGTGTTTTGTTTATATTTGTGCTTGCTTTGAAATAATTTTCACCTTCCTTCTAAATGAACTTTGAATAGAATTTTATAGGGATCTATCAGTCATGGGTTAAATGTATTCATGCTAGGCCAACATAATGAATAAAATGAATCAAATGGAAACATTCATTTGGGATCAAAATATGATTGGATAGGAGTAACAAAAATGGGACACCCTAGGGTTTGATGCTATAGTCTAGATTTGGTGATCCTATCCTAAAGGCTCAAGACTTGGGGGATAGAATTGACTTGGGAAATGTAGCCTGGCTAAGCTAGAATTAGGTTTTAGAAGTCTAAAGATGACTAGTTATAAGAAAAAAGGTAACTAGAAGGGTTATGAGAGCATGCAAGAAGGTCTTATAGATTGGGTATCATAAGCCACACTCAAGTTATCAATTTGGACATTTTATATGACTACATTTACCCCCCTTTATTCACTGATGCAGTAAAGTTAAATACTAGGATAAAGGAAAATAAAAATCATACTTGAACTTACCTATAAGGGTGAAGCTTATGAAGCTATGTGATGTTGAGTGTGTATAGAGAAAGCATATTATGAAGTGTAAATTTGTAAGAGAAAATAAAGAGTAGATCGATTCTTACTAGATACACTACATTTAAAATAAGAACGTATAAAATCTAGGTAAGAGAGAGAGGAAGAGAAATAAATGAATATACCTCATTGAGTATGTGTACCAATAAAAAACCTATTGTGATGATGAGTGATGATGGATATGTGATGGGTATGTGTTGTAAAAAAATTAATATCATGAATGGAGCTAAGTACTCAATTCCTCAAGTGTGGCTCAAGAATGTAAAGGCTAGCCCTTTGGTTCAATCATCACCCACTGAGTGAAGATATGTGATCATGCATGTGCTAATTGATGTTTAGACTATATGTCTAATCCCTCTGAGGAGGTGGCTCAATAATATAAAGGCTATCTAGTCCTTGGCTCCATCATTACCCACTAGTTAAAGTTATGAACTGATACCAATATGAATGTGTGTCATATAAGATGGATCTTGAAGCCCATTAATGCTTTGAAATCTAACAATGTGGCATGGGTAGCTAAATGTGTACTAGAAACTAGGCCAATCTTGGCCATTCTAAAAGGTGGAGATTAGGCTTGTATGAAAGCCACTCTAAAAATGGAAACTAGGCATATGTGGAAGCCACTCGCGAATGTAGAGGTTAGGCCTACATGAAAGCTAGTCCAAAATGATGTCAACCACCTGTAAATAAACTAAGTCATTCAATTACTAAGAATGCTTGGGTAATATACTAAACTTGGAAAGAAAATAAGTCAAATTTGTCATGCACATTTCCCCCAATCACTGGTGTCTGTAACATGGATTTTGATCTAAAATTTATACCAACTACCCAATCTAAAACTGGAAGTGAGAGTCATCATGCCATACATGATTCCCCCTATATATAGATTCTAAGAGAAAACTATAATAAAACTTTTAAATCTAAACTGACCTATATCTGACAAAACTATAGCTAAGCTTACTACCTATTTCTATAAAATATAAGTTTTTTGTTGTTTAGATAAGATTTCTAAAAATAGGACACGTTGGTGTCCATTACTATTGTTCAGGTCCAGTGCTCTTGTCCTTTGGTGATTTTGAACACTATTCAATGATCATCACTATTTTTTTGGTCTATTCTATGTGGTTTAAACTTTTATTACTATTTTGAGTGTTTTGAAAACTTATTTTTGCCTAGTAGAGGTATCTAATCTCTGTGATAAAACCCCTATTTGTTGCCCCCTCTCCTAAGGGTAGGAATGAAGACCCTACAATGACTACCCTTAGAAAAAAGAGCCCTAAAAGTTTGTTATGATACAAAATACATGATATAACAATGATAATTGAAAATATGTCTCAAGATATAACATATTTTGTTTTGGAGATTGTTAGATCAACAGAGGTATGCCTAGATAGATGTAACAATGTAATAGCATGTGTAATGTATTGAACTAAAACTAAAAATTATGGTTAGTTTTTAGTTGTTAATGAGGGATGGAACATGATGTCCATTATGGCATCCAAGAAAGTGAGATAATGCATGATATGGATCATGGCATTGCAAACAATTGAGAAGCAAACAAACAATAAGTGCATAAATCAAGAAGTAAGAAGGACACAAAAGAGTGGCCAAATGGCTAAGCAAACAAGGGACATGGGCACATGTCACTCAAACTAGAAAGCAAGCATATAAGGCATGTTTAAATGCCACATACATATATAATTGAAAACAAGCAAGGTTGGCATGAGGGCCACAAGCACATAGAAGATTACAAATAAAGGACATTGGCAAATGTCCTAAGGTACACACAAGACACAAAAAGAACTAGGAAATGCAATCACGTCTAGCTATGAAAATCAAGGAAGGAAATCATGTAAATACTAGAAATACAATCACATCTAACTAATCAAAGCAAGAAGTGAAAGTATGTAAAACATGTAGTATAAGACTAGGTATATGCTAAGAAATACACAAGTGCTATATACTAGTGAGTGTCAATAGAATAATCTATGTAAACTAATAATTAATTTACATAAATATGATAACTAGAGTGTGTGGTGTAGTAATGACATAACCTGGATGGTGTAGTCATGTAAAAGATGCCCCTAGTGGGTAGATATATCGATGTATGTCTTGAATGTAGAAGTAGGATGCCCTTTCAATGTGTAAAGTGAAGCAATCAAAGATATGGAGGTCACTGCACACACTCAAAGAAGATCAAGTGAAGCATGGTAATGTAGATAAATCAACAAATAATATCATAAAACATCAAATGTAAGTCTATCATGGAAGTATAAATGTAAAGCATGGATAATGAATATAATTGAAATGTTTTTGTGTTTTTGAATTATTTGAATGTTTTTGGATTTTAAAATTTTGTATTATTTTTGGTATTTTGAAATATTTGAATGTTTTTGGTATTTTTGAAATAAGCTATGTACAATAAATCATAAGGAGACTATGTACTAGAAATTTAGAAATTATTTACAAAAAAGACTAAGAAGAAACAATACTAAATGATCAGTCTCATTAAAAACTCCCTATCATGGTGTCACGTATCAAAGAGAGGGATCATGCATGATCATGAAGCACAATAGAAGGGCTAAGACTGTGGCTTTGAAAGCTATGTATGTTGTAAATACTCTAAAATCTCTGTAGTGAAAACCAACTATGGGGTCCTCTTGTAACTTTGAGAAGTGGATGCAACTATAACGATCTTAGGGACCCATTTGGTAGTAAGAGAATCTTTCTAAACATATGATCTATGTGTAGAGTCATGAGACCTCAATTATACTACCATGGATGTGAACATTGTAGCTAGAAACTGTCTAAAGTCCTAAAACTATGGCTACTCTAAAATAGGCCTCTCTGGAAGTGTATTAACTCTCTATACCACTGAGGAAGGCCTTGACTTTGTCTAGATCTAAATTTGAGGAAGAATTGTAACTAGTGGAGAAGCTAAAACTGGTGACTACAAAGTAGAAGATGGCTCTGAAGTAGAAAGTAGTAGCTCAGATAAAACTCTACCAACTATAATAACCTGATTAGCATGAATGAATTGCATGCATCTATGAATTGTAAAAGGTATTACACAAAAGTTTTTGAATCCATGGTCAACCAAGTAACATATCAAAGAATCCTACATTGGGAATAATAGTAAATGGTGTGGCCACATGTGTTGGACCAACCTATAGATAAATTACAATCTCACCCAAGGAACTCTGTATGTGTCCACTAAATCCATTGATAACTATGTCCATCAAGGTAATATCCTACTCTAAATATCTCAAATGCTATAGTAATTTCATAGTCACATTTTCACATTGGGTCCATTGTCTATGAGAACACTGTGAATGGGATGATGATTAATGTAAGCTCTAATAGAGAGTGCATAGTAATATGAATCATTCTCAACTATCTTTTGCTCTGAGAAGGAGATGGAAGGACTAGCTAGAACTCTAGAATTATACACACCAATCATGTTGCTTAAAGGATGTGACTCAAATGAAGGTGCCTGGTATGTATCTGGTGGAGGATGTACATGATATACATGGTGAACACATGATGTATCCTTTGTCTCTTTTTTAAAATGCTATGGAAAAGGGTCTGAGAAATTTTTTAAAGCCTTGTCTTGTGTTTGATTTGCCTAGGAGGCTAAATTGGAGTGCCAAGATAAATAATGTTGCCATCTATCAAGTCATGTATCTTGTGTTTCAAATTTATTCATCTATTTTTTGTGTGGTCTCGTGCCCTATGAAAATTGAAAAATGCATTCTGATCATACTCACATAGAAGAGGATTTGTTGGATCAACTTCCTGAATAAGAGTGAGAGATATGATATTAAATAATAATAGCTTATATAAGACTATGGCTGGAGATACTGGTATATTGGTAAAGGTTCATCGAGGAGGTTTTGATAAAACCACTCATTGAAGGGGATCTAAAGTTGCATTAACTATATGCTGATTTTGACTCTTGGTATCATTAACCTTTACTTTATATAGGACTTTACTGTTACTCTTGTTTATTGTTTTTGATATGCTTGTGTACTTGAGTTTGCCCATTGAAATTAGTTTGACTTCCCTTTCCTTTAGTGTATGACATAACACATTGAAGGAAGAGAATATTTTAAATATTATTGACTCATACAAAGCTGGTAGAAAAATTTGTTTGCATAGATCATGTAATTCTTAATCGACCATGGGGCTAGTCATTTTAGCCAATATAGTTTTATATCAAAGAACATAATCTATGAGATGCTCATTTGACCTTTTTTTTTGTTGTGAAATTTGGGCATAATAAACCTTGTCATGAATGTTAATGTTGAAATGAGCTAGGAACATGTCAGCTAAAAGATTGAATGCATTGATTGATTGATTTGGTAGATTATAGAACCATTGTAAAGCATAATCCCTTAAACTTCATGGAAATAGCTTGGTTAGTAACTGATAAATGGCACATAGTCCAAGAATGCTACATGAAAATCTCTCAAGTGTGTCTTTGGATCACCCTTGACATCATATAGAGTGAGCTTGGGTTGAACAAAACTTGGTGGTAAGGGTGTAGAAGCAATATGACATGCCAATGGTGTATGAAGTAGAGAAAAAGAATCCAATGCCTATATAGGTCTAGAGGCACCTTGCTCAATATGTATCACCTTGGATTGAAGATATTTTATCTCTTGTACAAGTTAATCCACCTCAAAAGACAAAGATGTACTAGCCATAACTAAAAGTGCCTCATAGGAAGGTTGGGCTACTATAGGGGGTTGTTGAGACATAATTACACCTGCAGTGTCATTTTCAACTGGTTACTCTATGGTTTGAGAAGATTTACCATTATTTTATTTTTTTGTTCTTCTTGTAGTATTTTAAGCATGTCATATTATATATCAGGATGTTTAGTTAAAAGGTCTTGAAGTTCCCTCTTATCAATTTTGTCAAAACCAATATATTGGGCCATTGTTAACATAAGAAAACAAATTGAAAATGGATTAAATTTTTTGTAATAATTTGTAATAATCAAAATAAATGGAAGGAAATCATTGAATAAAATAAATATAAAGTCCTAAAAACAACAAACTAGAATATGCATAAAAAGGATATGAAGCTCACAAACATGTAAGATGATACCTCAAAATCCTGGGACCTAGTATATGTAACTAGGGTTTGAATGAAATTATTTTTTAAATTACTAAGGTAAATTTAAAAATTAGATGTAAATTTATAATTTAAATATTCAAACAAAATTAAAAAAATATATTGGAAAATACTGAGACCTAGTATAGGCAACTAGGGTTTTGAAAGAAATTATTTTTAAAATTACAATGGTAAATTTAAAAAATAAATGTGAATTTTTTATTTAAATATTTAAGAAAAAAATAAAAAAAATATTGGAAAAATCAGCAAGGAATTTTCCTTAGGGTTTATAGGGTTTTTATGTGCAAACAAAGTAAGTCAGGTTCACCAAATGATTTAACAGTTTTGGGAATATTGGTGTTTTATTCTTTATTCTGTTAAGGGCCTAGAATAAATAAATCAATAAATAATATTTCAATAATTATAGAACTGATTGGTATAATTTAATTTGAATTTTAAACCTTTCTAAAAATATCAATAAATAAGGAGAAATTCAACTTAGCTTAAAGCTAGAGTGAGACAGCTGAGACAAAGGTTAAAACTAGATGTGTAGGACTGGGATAGTCTCATGAAGCTAGATCTAGATTGTGTTTGATAAAAGGATAGGAGCATCAAAAACAAGACACTTTAGGGTTTGACACTATAGTCTAGGTCATGTCACTATTACCCAAACTAGTCACATAGATATGAGGTTTTTAGGTTTTGTTCATTGTCCCTTATGAGCTTGCCTGTCAAATTTCAAGCCCTGAATGTTGATGAAGCTCTTTATAGAGTTTATTTAATCTTGAAACCCTAGACCTTTATTATGATTGATAAAACTTGAGAAAGAGGGGGGAGGTTAGTGTGTGTAAGATGCATTGAATGTGTATCCACACCCTTTGTGTGGTCACATTACCTACATACCAATACTCCAAAGAGGGATCAAGCCATATGTAGTTCTCCCACTTGATGTGATTTATACAATAGTGTTATGTGGATGCAAAAATGCTAAAATGGGAGTGCTTGGGGTGGCTAGGGACTGGTGTGAGGGTTTGAATATGTTTATAACTATGCTGGGTGATTATATGCAGAGAATATGAAATTTTGCCTTAGTGATTTGTTTGTATTCTTGCTTGCTTTGTAATATTTTTCACCTTCCTTCTAAATGAACTTTGAATGGAATTTTATAGGGATTTATTGGTCATGAGTTGAATGTATTTGCATTAGGCTGGCATAATGAAGAATAGGAATTAGATGTAAATGGTTGTTTGGTCTTGAAATGTGATTGGACAATAATGCCAAAAATGAGACACCTTAGGGTCTAGTGCTATAGTCTAGGTTTGACACTCTTGACCTATAAGCTCAAGGATTGGGGTGATAGAATTGGCATGAGAATTGTATCTTGGCTAAGCTAGAATTAGGTTTTAGAAGTCTACAAATGACTAATTATAAGCAAAAAAATATTTGGAAGGGTTATGAGAGCATACAAGAAGGTCCTATGGATTTGGTGTCACAAGGCACACTCCAGCTACCAATTTGGACATTTTATATGACTACATAATTCATCCATATTCAACTAACTAAGATCATGACTTTCTTCTACAGCAGATACTTTAGAATCAAACTTGAGAAAGAGAGACCTTAATACCTTTTGAACTATAGTAGCTTCTTTAAGCTTCTCTTCACGAGCTCTAATGATGTTCACAATCTCATCAACTCTCTATAGAAAGGATACCATAGAATCTTCTTCCTTCATCTTAAGACTCTCAAATTATCTTCAGTGAGTCTGTAACTTTGCCAACTTAACCTTTGAATCTCCTTGATAAATAGTCTTCAATTTATCCCACATTTATTTGGCAAATATTCAATGTATTACCTTGGTGTATTCAATCTCTAAAATACCATAAGTGATAGCATTCATTTCCTTAGAATTATTCTCAAACAAATTCTTATTTGCATCACTAGATGGAGGAATAGTAGGTGCAAAATAACCATCCAAAATAGATTATCAAGTGTTAAACCCTAGGGACATAATGTAGGTCCTCATCCTCACACTCCAAAAAGCATAATTGGATCTATTGAATATCGGTGCATGCTTAGTGGAAAAACTTCCTTGCATGTGATGACTACTCATATTGTACCTTGGATCTCCTTCAAGTTGTTAGGCATTTACAAAAGGACCTATTCTGATATCAATTATTAGAGGTACATGCCACTTAGAGGGGGGTGTGAATTAGTGGTGGAAAATAATACAATTCAATTTCCAAACCCTTCAAATACTTAAGCATTCAATACATCCATTTATGAAGCATTCAAAATGTTTGTAGAAATGAACAAATAGATAATGCAAGATTACACACACAACACAAGATCTATGTGAGAAACCCTCTTGGAGGATAAAACCCACTGAACCTTGTAATATGGACTACAGTCTTATAAAGACAAGATTCAACATTTATACCAACACCAACTGATCAAGGTGTACCCACCTCTTAATTTAGTCAAGCATCCACTTGACCTTTATCTAGCTCCAACTAGCAAGGAGGATACAACCCCCTAGGCCACCAAGCACCAACTCATCTACCTCTAATATGATGTCAAATAAACCTAATAATGGATTCATCTTACTTTATCTCTTTACCCTTTACACTCTCACAAACTTGCACACACAAGAAATGCATCCAAACCCAGTTTTTGGATCACTCTACACTTCTCAACAACAACTCTGTCATAATATAAAAAACATGACCAACTAATCATACACACAAACCACACTTTGATCTGCCTCTCAAATCAACCACCAAGATCACACATACATCATATATCCTTTACTCACACTCAAGGCATCCAAAACATCCTTTTGGATCACTCTAGATTTATTCTCTCATCCTCAATCTTCAAACTTGCAAGAGCACTGTTCTGACATCAAAAATGTGACCTATAGGTCATACATATATTCATGAACCTACTCTACACTAGGCACCCACCATTTCTTCTTTTTTTTGCAAAACATATCTCACACAAACCTCTTCTCTCAAATCTCTCACATCTACAAATCATCATATTTGATTTCACCA
Source organism: Torreya grandis (assembly GCA_037957365.1). Taxonomy (NCBI): domain Eukaryota; kingdom Viridiplantae; phylum Streptophyta; class Pinopsida; order Cupressales; family Taxaceae; genus Torreya; species Torreya grandis. Next base: position 1,793,062 of record JARHVA010000089.1, on the reverse strand, counting down.
TTTATAGAGACTTCATGATTATTATCTTCTTGTTCAAAATTTAAACCTGTATTAACCCTTAAGATATCTTACATATCTCAATATTATCCTCACAAGTTGGTCATAGTAACTATGGGTCACACTTAAGCAGTTACACCTTTCAATTAGGCCTTAATATCCCTTATTGATCTTATGGAGACCCATTCACCTATTTGACACTTATTATAGTAAACATAGAACTCTAGAACACTTTAAAAAAAATACCCATGTTACATGATCTATTAGTCCACCTTAAGTTAAAACATCCATCATATCACCCTTCTGCTAAAGCTCAATTCACTTAAACAACATTTTGTGCACACAACCACCATGAATGAACATAGTCACCTTCTAATCCTTTGATCATAATTAATATGATTGATCAAACCTCCATAATCCACACAAATGGTTCTCATATATTTTACAACACTCTTTGATAGTTATCTCATCTCAAAACATCAAAATACCATCAAGAATAACTTAGTTACCCTTCTTGAGTTATTTGCAGTGCATGAACGAATAAAAAGTCAAGTTATAAGTATTTTTTCATACAAAATATAGATTTTTCAAACCTCCAAATTCCATACAAATCATCCTCAAAGAGTCTACAACACTCTTCAATAGCTAAGTCCCCTTGAAACATCAAAATACCAATAGAACAACTCAAAAAATCCTTCTCGGGTCATTTACAGACTATGGTCAAACATAGTCAAATTTGAAACTCCATATCTTTGATTTTACAAATAATTAGACCTTATAACTAGGTTATATGTATGCACCTTGAAGTTCTCTACAACTTTGCTTTTCATTGTGCCTTCGAATTCTACATAGATTAAAAGTTATGGCTCAAAAACCAAATAGTGGTCTTTCCTTCATTAAATTCAAATATTTAAATTCCAATGGTCACTGAGCAACTTTTAAAATTTGAACCCTTATCATCTCATTGATTCCTAAAAAATTGGAACAAATATGCTTTGTTGATCTCTGTAGATTAACCAAGTTTTTATCTTGTAGTGCTCACCATTGATCTAAGCTCAAAACTCCCATGATTATGACAATTGGCACCCTCGCATGCCTTTTGATCACTTTAATGATAGTCCCTTGTGCTTGTGCCACTTGTTAGTCTCACATGCATTGTTAACTCTTTGACTTGTCCCACACCATTGATATTTATCAATATGAACCTCTGCTCACTATTGATATTTTGTCAGACTAACAAGCTTGTGACACTTGTTACTTGCATGTACAACCTTTGATATGTTGAATTTTACATGCAACATTAGATCAAGATCTATGATTTAACACACACCATTAGATATACTGACTAGTGACCTTAGAGTTTAATGTGTTTAAACTTGACAGTCTTTGACTTGACATAGTCTGTAAGATCAACTTTGAAGCATTATAACTTGAGCTAGAAAACACTTCAAGAGTCCAAATTTTTAGAGGACCTTCTTGGCATTATAAAAAATATATATCTATGAATTCCTTTGACCTTGGTTGAATTTATAAGTACTATAAATAAATTCTCAAACTTTTTGGTGTATCTATATCTACATGATGTACAGTGACAGTCTAGCTAAGTATGGGAATATAATAAGTTCTATCTAAGAAGCCAACTTTACCCCTTAATAACGTTTGTTGTGCTCAATTGCATGATCTAAAATTTGAACCATATGATATAATTACATATGGGAATCCATCCATATATCAATCTACTCCTGGAACCTTCACACATGTGAAATATAACATCATCAATATGTCTACTCATATTTTTCTATCACATAACCAACTATGCCAAGATGAACATAATGAAGAACTGGATGAATACCATGCACTTTCACAAGCTCTAAAATCACCCTTGACCTCTGATAGGACCCAAAACACATGCTCAATACTTCATACCCATACCTAATCATGATAAAATGGAAGATCAACCAAGCCTACTTTAAGCATAGTAGGACAAGAATATTGCACACCTTGTCATTGACACTTATAATATCAAGATACTTCATCCACTCACCTAGACACGTCCATGACATCACTAAAAATTATCCAACATATTTTTCAAGTTTTATCTATATTTATTTGAGTCTTTTTCTATTATTACAAATATTCTTTTGTCTACCCTACCAATTATTATATATTTTTGTAACAATCTCATGATGTTGAATTCTTTATTGAAGGCTTTCCATGTTTCTTTCTCCAAGATTGGTGCATCTATGTCTTATTCAATACCCATTCCATAAAGGGTGGCTCAAAATATATTAACCACATATGTTCATTGGTATGCCCATTGGAAGTCTAAATGGTGGTGAATGTCCTCTAGTGTCATATGTGTTCCTCTAGTTTGACACTGGTGAACTTTGGTTGCATCTTCTTTTCTAGAGATGGAGTTGATGGGATACCCATGTCTCTAATGTGGTTATTCAAATATGAGTCTTAAAAAACACCAAATATATAGTGATTAATTTCTTATAATATAAGGGAATATCAATAACAACACATAAATAATAATAATTACATAACATATTATAACAAAGAAGAGTATCTAAACAATAGCAACATATTTTCATAAAATATAAGTCCTGATACAATTCACATCATATAGGGAGGCTCTGATATTAAACTTTACTCCAAAATACTATATTTTATTTAAAGGACAATACCCAAAGGTTATCAATTAATCCAACCATCACAACTAACATAACTAAAGGTCTTGCTACATCACTACCTAAATGTCGATACAAGACTAACAAATAATATCAAAAATAATAATACATGTTTTCATAATTGACGGGCTATAGCATTGAAAACATCCCATTTTTGTTTATAATTTTCAAAAAAAAATCCAAACTTGGCCACAAAATTATTGAGAACCTCAATTTTTCCACTTTGTATTAAAGAGGTGTGAAGTAGCCTAGACAAGAGTCTCTATATAAGAATTGTGGACCCCTTCTTCATCAATAAATTATTCATATTTTTTGGGGCAGCATAAATTTTCATAATATCTTTATATAATCAGTAATAAGGGCATGAGGGTT